>JABTTQ020002837.1:0-600000 GCA_016081115.2 Rehmannia glutinosa
TATTGCTAACAAAATGAAAAAGTTACAATTAGAAAAGATCTCCTGTAAACGTGTTTTGCGGATGCAACATTTTATCGTTCTAAATATTATTATGGTGCTGGTTTGTATTTTTGCTCTTGTGGTTGTGGTCTTGGATTATATAAAATGTAACAATATTCTTAAATTTGACTACTGACCATTTGATGCAGTATTTGGATGGGGAGAAAAAAACTTGATCATGGCAATACTGGAAAGTCAGAACATGGGAAAAGTAATGGAATGTGCACAGTAAGTAATTGCCGTGACGAGAACTTTGGGGTTGCAATATCTTGCTATCTTTGTGTTGCTATTGGGCAATAACTAGTTGAATATTTGCAGTAATATTTTAAGAAAATATGCATTAAAGGCCTGAGGTAAAGAATCATCTCATTAATATGCCAAGTTGAGTTAAGGGGTTTGAATTTTGATGGCATGAAAATTTAAAACAATTTAAGATGATGATAATTTTATGCAACCAACATGAAAACCGTATCACACTTGTGCTTTGGGGTCAAGAGAGACTGAATACTGCGGGACCACCTGACTTTTGTACTTTAGTACATGAAGATTATTTATTTTCATAATTCTTGATTAAATTAATAGCTTTGGTTAGAATGTCTTGCATATTCTCGAGAAGAAGTTGTGAAGTTGTCACCGAAAGCAAGCTGGTGATTTTTGGCCCTTGAACAGGGTTACGACTATTGCAAAATGTTTGAAACTAACATTTAATCTTGTCAGCATGGTGTGCAGTTGCAGGTATAAGAACTTGAACAACTGCACTTCTATTTGATGTGAATTTGGTAAAAATTGATGGCTGTAAGAATTTGAACAAAGCTAAAACTACTATTTTTCCCTTTTCAAATAATAGATTAAATTTCTTTCAAAATTTGTTTGATTGTAATGAAACATATTAAGCTTCTTGGAGAATAACTTAGACCTGAAATGAAAAAATGTGTTTTCACTTTCCAGAAAAATATGTCATCAGAATTGTGTATTGTTATTTTGTCTGGACAATGAAATGGACAGCTGAGGAATGATAAAAAAAGTAAAAAAAAAAACTTTGGCTATAGAAGGAGACGGGGACTTCATTAGCAACAAAGAGAGATATGTATACTTAGAGAAGTGGGGATTTGGGAGGATAGAAATTTGATAATGTATCAGAAGAGTTATTATTAAAATTTTCTGTGCACAACCATCTTTTCGTTTTTAGTCTGTGCACAGCCATCACCATTTCTCCATCCTCTCTCGCTTCTCTTTATATCTTTCTTTGTTGTTAAATTGTCACCACATTATCATTTATTACTCAACTGTTTTTTCTTGAATGAATACGGGCTTCTTTCATTTTTTTTAATAGAATTTAACGTGAAATAGAATCACCCCTTGCTGTATACACCAAATTTTCATAATAGTGGAATCTTGACATTTCATTTTTTTTTAAAA
The DNA here is from genome assembly GCA_016081115.2 of Rehmannia glutinosa. NCBI lineage: Eukaryota > Viridiplantae > Streptophyta > Magnoliopsida > Lamiales > Orobanchaceae > Rehmannia > Rehmannia glutinosa. The sequence continues at coordinate 1,459 of JABTTQ020002837.1, forward strand.
AATCATTTCAGGTATCAAGCCATCCTTCAGAAGAATTTAATGTACTTAGCAGCTGCAATTGCTGATGCGCAGTCTCCAGGATCCGCAATGCATTCACAGGTATGTTATTATAACTAGGGTAAATTACAACACTACCCTTATGGTTTAGCCTAGTTACAAAAAATCATTTTTATCTTTCAAAAGTACAAATACCCGCTTAAGGTATTAAAACACTCATTTGAGGTTTGTATTTGCTGAACAAATATCCCCACAATAGGTGCAATTTAAAAGGGATATTACAAAAACCTCTTGAGGTTCAGGCTAATTACAAAAAACTCTAAAAGGTTTTTGAAAATTACCAAAAAACCCTTGATGTTTGATTCCTTCTTACATTTTTCCCTTTATTCTAAAAACATTTTCAAACCCTCGACATTTATAGAAATATTACAGTTATCTCCTTAAATGCATGAACAGTATGGTATTATATCACAATCACACATAACATAATATTAAATGGTAATATAATACATGAACAATATAATCCTATACCATCTCAAAGTTTTATCCAATCCCTTCAAAAATGTCAAATGAGTCTTAAGGCATAATCAAACCGAGAGGCCTTTTTGTAATTTTTGAAACATGTTTTGTATTTTTTTGTCATAGACAAAACCTTTTTTTTTGGTAGTCACCCCTTAGTAAAATAGAAACAAATATCATGGAGGTATTTGTAATTTTGATAGATAACTGCGTCTTTTTTGTAATTAGACCAACCCTCAAGGGTATTTTTGATAATTAACCTATAACCCAAGTACTTCTATCATTATCAGGCCTCTTGTTAACAACCAAGTGTACTTGCAGGCTCCTACTAGTTCTGTTGCTCCACAAGGAGAATCCCATATGCTGCAAACTCAAGCTTCACCCGCTCAGCAGCAACCTGGTGGGCCCGTTCCAAGATGCCTTTCCAGCCTCAACGTGCTCGCCCTCAAGACCAGCAGAATCAATTCATCCAGTTTCAACAACAGCAACAATTGCAAGGCCACTTTAGTCTCGGGGTGGTGGTGCTAATAATGGTTTGCATTTTATGCAGCCTGGAATTGGCGGTTCGGGTGGTATGATGGATTTCGAGGAAGCCAGCCGGGTGGTTTGGAGGCTAGTTCTGGTGACGGCCATGGAAACTTGGCTTTGGGACCAATGGAGGGCAGAGAATGATATTCGGGTGATTTTCCTTTTTCTTTTTTTTCTTTTTTTATTATGGGTGGTTTCATGGTTATATTAGAATTTGAGCCCGCAGGTGAAATGCTTGGAATGATCGGTATACCTCATTTTTCTGAAACATGAACCAGTAGAATGAATAGAACCATTTTGTTTTGTTTTCCGTTTTGGATGTCGTTTGAACTTTGAAGCTTAATTGTGGTTCTAGTCTTTGCCTCCAGTCCTTGCACTATTGTGTTTCTCAAGATGGTAACTGTCACGTTTTTGATATGGAAATTTAGCACAAGTAAGGTGACCAATGTAGGTTTCTGAGACTCGGTGCGGAGATTTGCACCAAGTGTATGATATACCTTACTAGCCTTGTTACTTTTGAGTATTCATGAAATTTTGCATTTCCCAAAAACATGTCATTTAAAACATAGTCCTAGGAGGTTTGGTGTAACATCTTTTAGAGGAAGTGATTTATTGTTATAGACGTAGCAAAGAGTTGACAATCAAGTTAGTAAGTATTGTTTGCAAATAGAATCAGAAATTGAGAATTAAAGTTGAGATGTGTGGTGAAAAAATTATAGAAATCCTTATCTGTTCGTGGAAAGTCAAACCACAATTAAAATAAAAATTTAAAACACTTATCTTTTTGGGTCTTTTAGATTTTAATTAAATAGAGCGGGAATCAAAAGCTGAAACTGATATTTGTAAAAACCGAAAAAATAACTTTTTCACCCAAAAGATGGAGAAATATTTTTTTAGTGATTGCATGCACTTCTAGCATGTTACCAGGTTGTCGACTACAATAGCTGTCTCTCGCCATTGAAAAGTTGATTTTGTGGACCTGTTTGATCTTGTAAACTCAATGCAATAGATATGGTAGCTAAACCATAGTACAACAGCTACAGTACCTAAAATTAGGGAAAAAAACTTGTTTGAGACAATTGTATCGCGACACGTCCGATCTTTTAGTGTAAAAAGTGATATTCAACAAAATACCACTTTTTACACTGCACTTTTTACACTGTTCAAATATCACTTTTTATACTACTTACGCCATTTCACGGTCACCGCCTCACATCTGCTGCTAAAATTGTCTTTTTTGGTAACGAAAGAATATCCAAATGGAGAAATGAAAGCAACTCTTTTCACTGCCGAAGTCCATGTATTGAATCCTTTTGTATAAGCTAACAAGTTTGCTGGTAGTTAAAAAGAATGATCTCATTCATATTCTTTTTGCCAACATTAGACACCAATTTATATAAGGAAAATCAAGACCAAAGTTAAACATACAAAAAATAAAGAAATGACAATGCACTCAAAAATGAAATAAAGTTCAACGTTGGATGCATCAGAAGAAAAATCCTGAAGAAAAGGTGTACTTAATGGATGAGTTCAAGGATTAATGGTTCAGTTATCACGACAATTTAGCGCCATTTCTCCATTAACTTAGAGAACCAAAACCTGTATGGTGCATCAGAACATCGCAGCATGAAATTAAAGACAAAACGAAAAACGGGAAGTTTTTTTCCAATTTTAACAGAATTCAATGTTGTAAATCAAAAAGTATTTTTGAATCAATTTTCATAAGGTAAAATATAACTAGGAGATTTAACTTCAGAGTTTACAGCATTCCTCCAGCCGCCATCTCCAATTCTTTCTCCAAGACTTGATGCCAATAATTTAGTGATGGCATTGTCTACATATGAGATCCAAAATATGTCCTGTAAATTAAAGAAACAAATTGAATATGTTAAGTCTGAAGAATAATCAAAAGTCTAAATTTAGCTCATTCGGAAATAAAATGAGATGGTTCTTAATATTAGCAGTGCATAATGTATGACCGACTTCATGCAAATAACAAGATAAAAAAGCATCAAACGTAAAAATTGTTTTCAAAAGGAAGGTTTCTCACATTGGCAACAATATAGCATTTTGGAGCAAGAGGATGCAAATGAAGAATGATTGTGACTTGAGAGGGTATTTGGTGGAGCTCATAAGCTCTCTAAAAGTGTGGTAAATTATATTAGAAGAGATCTTATAAGCTCAACATCTTTAAGCTCTCAACATAAGATGGTGGGAGCTTAAAGTTGGGTAATTCCAACTTATATTCAAAGTATGATCTTATTTTAACGACCTCCTTTGATTTTGACCATTTTAATTACAAAGTAACCATTACTAACATTTTATAAGTTATAAGCTCCACTATCTTATTTTATCTCAACACTTCAAAATTATTTTCAAAATAAGATCTAACGCCTTAGATATAGGAGCTTATAAGATCTTTTAAATAAGTTAGCCAAACACCCTCTTAGTACAAGCAAGTACCACACCTTAAATTCTACTATATCAGTGGTGCAATATTCTGAACAAAACACCAGTTAAGCAATAATCTGTAGATCCTAATACATACAGTAAACTGAACATACACAGTATTTCATCATTTTGGCTCATTCATCATCACTTGTATCAGTTAGAGTTTCTAGTGTCGAAGGAAAATGAGAAACAAAACAACTAATCCACCAAGTGCTCAGCCCAGAGACCAAATCATTGTGAAGGCTCCAATTTATTTCACCTAGCAGTATTAAGTTTCTAAATTTATACGTCCCAAAATTCCAGAATCGCATATTATCCAGCACATGGTCTCTCAAAGTAAACTTCATCTGAAGCTTTGCAAATTGATCCTTGGTATAATTGCAGTATATCCTAAGCACTAGTTTGCTCCACTCATCTGATTATTAAAGCATACCAGAAACAAGTTATGTCTGTGATTCATTGATGTTCGAATCAGCTGGACTAACCACCTGTACAGGTAAATTCATTTCCTTTTTTTTTAAAGTAATGTTTTTAATTAAGCCTATCAGATTCTTAGATAAGAGATATGAAGCTGTTAACACCCTCTATCAGCAACAGAAAAAAACTCCTATTTCACGTGAATCTTTTCACATATATACCTTCAAAAATTTATTCCCTTTTTATCCAAGTATAATATTTGTATGATATAAGATAGTATTAAGAATATCAGATATCCATCCTCTATGTCATGCAGACAAGGATCCCACATGCTATAGCAGGCACAAAAATAATCTAGCCTTAGGAAGAAATGAAACATATATCCAATAGTGAAATTCAACTTACCATCTATTCAGGCTTGACGCAGCCCCAGATGCCCTGAAAAAGTACAGTTAAATTCCAGAAGACTCATTTCAGCAGCAGCAGCAAAAGAAAATAAAATAAAGTAATCTAATCTTTCAAGTAAATACCTGTTCTGTTGTTTCCTAACTGAACTCTCATGCCAGGCCTCCCAGAGCCATTCAGTTCCAAGTGATCTTTACTTTTACTCAAAATTTTGACATTCGAGCCTCCAGCAGCCAAGGGACCCACCATTGCTATACGAGGATTCCTTTTTCGGTCGGTGGGACTGAGCCATGGGTGTGACTGCTACAGAAGGCACCAATGAAGAGTATGACGATGGAGCTGCAGCAGCAGCTGCAGCAACTTCAGCAACAGCTGCTGTGGCAGCTATGATTTCTTGTGCCCCTTCACGAAGCTGAATGTAGTCCCTCGATAAAAAATAACTAAAATAAAAAAAAAAAGCCTAACATAAATATCGAACTCTATCAAACAAGTAGAAATACAAAAACCAACAGGGAAAAAGTGGACATACTTCAGGATGACTGGCAACAAAATCATCAAGCTTCCCATACTTTTTTTATAATCATGCCAGTGAAGGGGCGAGCATTTTTGCAAGTCTATTAGGAAGCTGTTCACGTACATGGCAAAATGATTAGGAATCATTACGAGTTATGTTATAATCCATTAAATTATATAATGTCGAACATATAATAATCAATTTTAACTAACCGTTGTACTAATCCTAATTCTTCCACCAGATCCTAATGTGCGTGCTATAGAAGCCAGTAATGCTCTTTCATCAAGTAGATAACTGTCCCCAGGCTTTCCTATAGTGTTATTTTTCTGCCCAGCGGCTACAAGGGTATCTGCCAAATCAGCACTTGAGGCAGTATCTGTGGTTGTTTCACTGAAACTTTTAGCATTAGCAGGTGCTTCAAATGAGGATGCATTGATAGAAGAATGTTCCGGCATCGTATTTTTGTTCTCCATTCCACGTTCACTGACTGTGTTGACTGGCTTATCCTGAGGCAGTCCGCAGTATTAGTTCAAGATGAACTCTTAATCTAACTCGACTAGAAGTAGAGCATCAACTAACACCCAGAACAAAAATTATAGTGAAGAAACATAACATAAATATAATGCCAAGTTGATGCGTCAAGCAAGCTATTATCAAACCTTAGCGCCTTTTCCACGTTCAAGAGGATCCAGACGAAGAGCATCGTGAAATTGGGAAGAAATTTGCTGCAATCCCTGTGGAGATTGGGTATTGTCATAGGTTTTATCAATAGAATCAAGACCCTGTAAAATGTCGACACAGTCAAACAAAACTAAGGATATGAAAATAAGTCAAGGCAAGTTATAGGAAGTTATCTTTTTGAGATACGAACCTGCACCTCTCCATTTGCTGATGGGCTCACAGAATCAGCATCTAAGCCTTGACTAATATTGGTATCCACATAGTCTGCATGAAGGATTTGGCCATTCCCTGAAGTTTCATAGTCATAATGGGAATCTGTTCTCAACATGCTTTGTTCTTCCTGAGGATACTGGTTATGTGTAGTCACATGTTGGCCATCAGGCTGAGGCTTGAACATGGAAAAGCAAAGAACAGTCACAATTAACAAACTGTTGCAACTTGTAAAACCGAGGAAGCAACAAATGTAGCATATCACTTACCTGTTGATTCTGCCAGTTTTGAGTGGAGGGCATTGCAGATACAGGGTGAAAATGAGATTGCAATACGTGCGATGGGTGTTGTACACCTTGTTGGTGCATTACAAAGGGGTGCATAGCAGCCACCTGTCCAGTTGGAGCATAGGTTGGCATACCAAGTAAAGATGGAGCATATGCAACAACATGAACATGATCGCCCTAGTAAAACAAAAAAAAGGTAAATTTCAGGGCAAAAGAAATGAAAAACACAGTAAAAATTTGATGAGATTGATTCTTCTGCGTCAAGGAATCATATTCCCCCATAGTGGAAAGCTATCCTCCTAGAGCTTTTCCCACAATGGTGAGTAAAAATCAATAAAAAAATTTACTACAGCAAAATGAATTTGTGTTGACATCATTTCAGTGTCAGTGAAGTGCAGATAAATAATCGGGAAATAAGAAAAGCATTAGGGAAACCAACCATCAATAGTTTCATTTTAGAAAAATAAAGCAGAGAAAGAGCACAAGGATGAAATAAGTAAACATGGATATAAGATCTTGAAATTACCACTGACAATTGATCCCTATGGCTCACTGCTAATATTAGACAAAATCTTTTACAACGCATGCAAGCACCAGAAAGTGACCAACAATGAAAAGTAGTGAATATTCTACCTGTGTTGATGTGTTTCCTCCAGAACCACCATCAGAATTTCCACTTTGTATGACACCAGAGTTTGCACTCTCTGAAGCATTACCATTCACCTCCAGCTGGCTGACATTGCTCTTTCCAAGTTCAGAAGCATTTTCCAAATTTGTCTGGGAGGTATGCGAACCATCCAAGTTACTTCCACTCTTTTCTCTTACATCAGCCAATTCAAGCTGGAGCTGTTGTATATGCAAATGAAGCCTTTCCATCTCAGCAAACTGATAGAAACAAAATTATTAAGTTAGCCTCTACAGGAAACAAAAAGCAACTATCAGGTGTAACATTGGATCACATATTGATGCCTATGACTTAACCACCTGTCTTTGACAACCAAGCCAGAGCTGATTATAATGTTCCGTGCGTTCTCTCAATTCAGCTTGTAAAGTGTGGTTGGTAGTTGATTGCAAAGCATCCATTTCCTGGGCACGAGTTATCCAGGCTTGTGCCTCTCGCAACTGCTCATCCTTAAAAAGAATGGTTTCCTGAGCAATCCTATGCTGAATGAAGACAGCAACCATCAACGCTTCTAATCAATTTATAAATGTATTCCTTTAAATTTTCAATCCATCTTACAAAGACACATAATGCAGGGCATAGGAACCTGTTTTCTTCAAGCTAAACACCATTGAAGAACAGAGCCATTTCATGAAAAGCATTATAACACGACTCCAATCAAGCATTAAGACAAACAATTTAAGTGAAGCAGACAAGCCCAGAGGCATTGCATGACTGTGATGAACACGGCTTCTTTAAACTATTACAAACATTTTCAAGCTAGCCTAAGAAAAATTTGACTGAAGGTGCATCAAAAAATTTGATGAATCGACGTCATTTGCATGGGATTTCATATGCATGATTCAAACATGCCGACAGACCTGTTCCTGCAACTCCATGAACAGGCGATCTTTTTCTTGAATATGTTCCTGAAAATCATGGATTTGTTTAATATGTTGCACTCTTTCGGCTTCAGAGTTATCCCTCTCCCTCCTGCAAGATGAAGCAGTTATAATCACAAACTTCAAAAAACTATAATAAGTAGAAATGGTCTTTAGCGTTGATATATTGAATCAGCAAAGAGTAAGAGAAAACTAAAAGCTCATCAGATTTTAAAGCAACAGCGTGACAGTAAATACATACACTTGAAAGAAAATAACAATTGATAAATATAAAGATATTAGAATCAAACACGCATTTGTCTCGTTGAAAACAAAATACCAATTTTTAAGAGACGATGATTGAAATAACAATTGAAACGCAAAAAAGTACCTGTAGCTCTGGAGCTCTTTGCTTTGTTCCCTTAAAAGATCATCTTTGGCCCAAGCCTGATAAAACAGATAAAAAGGCTTGATTCAATAAAACAGTCAATAGGCATCAGTGGCAGAAAATCCACTTCAAGAGAAGGAAAACGTAATAGATTCCCAAGCTAACCGCTTCAGTATCCAATCTAATAGCATGCAACTCTCTTTCCTTTTCTTCCATGGTTCTCTCCAGCTCATGTATCTTCTGTTCCTTTTCATGCAGTTGCTCCTAAACAACAGATCACATTCGAAAATGTTAGCCATAAAACATCACGAATGATACATGTTCATGTTATGGATGCACCAAACAACATATTTCCACCCAAAGAAAGTGCAAAACCTGAAGTTTGACATTGGCATTTGCATGCTCTTTCATCTGAGTATCAAAGGTATTCTGCATTCCCATGATTTCCGATCTTGCAATGGCCTGTGCACGAAGCTCAATCTCCATCTGTTGCAACTCCTCCCTTTGTTTCGCCACAGCAAGAAGTCTCTGCTGCAAAATATCATTGTCCAAACCTCCGTCAATAGTTATCGAGCAAAAATCCACATCCACTGGCTCTCTCCCCGATGCACCTTAATATAACACATACCAAATCACCTTCATTTTCACTCGCACTAACGAAGCAGTAAACAACTCGCACAAATATTGTAATAAAAAAGAAAATCAGAGTTAAACAGGCAGAATACCTCGTATATCAATCTCTCATCAGATTGACCTAGTTTTGAACGCTCCAACCCCTGCATATAAGCATATTTTAAAAAACAAAGATATAGAAAATTTACGGGAAACCTAACCTTTAGAATAAATGTTACATGTAATACAAAGATTTTAATCGACATAAGGCCAATGCGAGTAGATATCTTGTTTAATACACTAATAAAAACACTTAATCAAAAAATAAAGCAAATGCAAGTAGATATCTCATATCTCCACCTCGTCACCGGAGTTTCGAACCGATTGCTCAGACACGACGCGCCACTCCTTGCGAGAAGGCTGGGTGGAAGACGACGATATCGGCTGCATTGAAAATCCGACATTTCGCGCGCCGGTGGGAGCAGCAGCAGGCGCGGCCTCCATGAAACCCTAACTCCTCCTCGAAACCCTAGCGAAAAAAATCGCGAAAACGACAGCAACCACAAAAGTACAGGGAGACAAAATCCAGAGACAGAAAAATATCGGTCAACGAAGAGTTGAAATCGAGTGATGAAATTTTCGCCCACTTTTTGCAGTGGGGATTTCGGAGATTTGGGATATTTGGGTGGTTTTGTGAATTAAGGGTTTTAGAGGGACTTCAAGTGAAATTAGTAAAACTCGTTGACGACACATCCATAGAGAGAGAGAAGAGTCTGATTGGAGTTTGGCGAATAAATTTGGACTAAAATTATGCTCCCGCCATTTATAGTGGAAAAATAGTAGGGTTATTATTCTGTGCACTCGCTTATAAAAAGATTCCGTGGTCCGACGAATCATAGCCATTCATTGTGAGTGTGGGATTTAGAGTGTGGGATTAGGGTAATGCTCCGATTTGTCACCAAAATACTATAAATATCATTTAATTCCTACAAAACAAGAAAAAGCGTATAATACCTTTTTCCACTTTATAAGAATATGGCCCATTTTACTCAGTTAATGCATGCATATCAACTTATTCTATCCACAATTAAGCCCAAATTACATGCAAAACTCATATTAATCAAACCCCAAACTTAATGTTGTTGATACCAAAGTTAATTTGTGACACACGACACGATAATCCGACACAAACTTAACACAAATTTAGCAGATATAGGTACAACTCTTAACGAGTTTGGGTGAAAAATGGGTCGGACACGGTTAACACGAAAAATAAATAGGTCAGGTCAGGTCGATTATGTCGACCTGACCTGACCTATATAACCCATTTAATTTTTTGTGACAAATTATTTATTATTTTATGATATTTTAGTTGGTTATATGATGATGGAAAAATTATTAAATGCGTTGTTAATAATTTTATAATATTTAATGTATTTTTTATTTGTAATTTCAATTTTTTCTCCATTTTTTTAATTGTTTTCGTGTTAACTTTAAATTATATAGGATTTTTTCATGTCGTGTCAGTTTACACGTGTAATAAATGGATCGTGTTCATATTATGTATCTTGACACGAATAATTAAATAAATCGGGTTCGAATTTATGTCAGAACTATAATACATGTGTCAGAACAAGAAACTCAATATAGTTGACACTCCTATGTGGGATCCTTTTTTTAGTAGAATGCAAAGCGTCACAGGCTCACAGCCTAACAAACTGCTAAGACTGATTTGGAGTCCTGGGCTGGGCCTATAAAAAATACTCAATTAGTCTTGGGCTTAACAGAGTAATGTTACTAATAGAACTCTGGAGCCAATCAGGCCTTGAGTTGGGTCTTAATTTGAATAGGGCCTTAGAAGTAGAATGGGCCAAATTTGTTTGGACATGATTTGGAATACTTTTTGAATTCGGACAAAACTTGTCTTTAGGCCTAACTCAGTGACTTTTTTAGGCCTGCCCAAAGGCATCACCTAAAATTGGATCATGGCCTAGTTGAAGAATATGAAATGAGAAAATTAAATCCATGAAAATGGATTTCCTAGTAGGAAGCATAGACACTTCTCTAAGGATTGCATATCCATATTAGATACGTATTCGATACGATATTTTATCTAATATTTCATATATACTCCATAGATATATCTACATATGGAAATAGACATAGTTTATTACTGTTCATTTTCTTTTTTTGTCTATGTGAATTATCACATTTCCGATTTGAGATTTATGAAATTTTAGCTTTTTATGCTTGAAATATTGTTTTTTTAATTATACTTAGTACATATATATTCAATAATATAAAAATATATAATTTTACATGTATATATGTTGTACCCGTATTCATAAAGTTTCAAAATATATCGTATTTTCATACCTCGACGATCGTATCCATGTCTCGTATCCGTATTGGTGCTTCGAGATTTCCTCTCGGATATAATTATTATAATACCATTAAATAGATAAATGGACTTTATCGAATCTTAGCCAGTAAATTTCATATAACCCAAGTGGGTAGCAATCATAATCTTAGCCGATAAATTTCATGTAACCCAAGTGGGTAGCTACTCACTGGGTGTATGGGTACTTTTGGATCAAACACACATCCATGTGGGTATATATGTGTGTGATGATCCAGGGTCATGACCCATGTGGGTGGTCACCCACTTGGGTGGCATGGCATGGAATAAATTGGACAAAATAATTATCGATTCAAATACTTTTTTCAACATTGTTGAACATCATGAAAAAACCAAATGAGATATATAATATATAAATCAAAAAATATATATTGGAAGACATAACTTCCTATACATATACCCTCTTATGGTATCATCACATTTCATGACATGTATCTTTTAACTAATTTGGTTAACTTGACATTAAAAAAAAGAAAGTAAAGAAGAGATTGACAACATTCTCTAATGTACAATAATTGTACATTTGTTATAGGTGGTAAATAGTTAGGTTTCTTGAATGTACAACAATAATAATTAATATCACTTTTGTTATAGGTGGTAAAGACTAAATAGTAAGTTGAGGTGTAAAAGTATAAAATGACAACTCTTGCATTAACTTATATAACCCTACCTTTATATAATAGCATTCATAGAGTATGATTTATTGCAAAATTTGCATATCTTGCTTCTCTTTTCACCCATGGAACGAATAATAATAATTGTTAATGTCATAGGTGGCACATTTAGTAAGTGTTGTACGCGGTGTTTAACCAAGTATTGTAATACTATCGGCAATATCGCAAAATGACACTGAATGTCATAACACAATTAGCTAATACTAAGGAACAAATTTTATCAATAACAATAACAATAATACAAAATCGTCGTTGTAGCGAAACTATTGGATACAAATTTAGTGTCATTACTTATTAACACAATTGTCCTTTACTTGTGTCACACATGTGTCAGTACATTACATATTACTCATTTACATAATATTTATATAATTTTTTTGAACCGTTTATTTCCCTGGAAAGAAAAAGATACATTTTTGAATCATTTACTAGAGCTGTCAAATGGTAGAGCCAGGGTCGTTAGGCCAATGCAAAAAATTAGCCGTACCATACCGAAATTAAACTGGGCCACTAATTCCTTGATCCAGCCCAACCTAAATTCTTAATTATAAGTAAATTGTATCAGGTCGGGCCAATGTAGACCAATTCATCTCGAACATGTATGCATACAACTCAGACCGGCTCATTATTTGGGTCAGGCTAGAAATTGACAGCTATACCGTTTATTCAGTTTTGCCATTTTGGGAGTACTATGGCTTCTTTGGCTGAACATTGTAATATTGTGCAAAAATGAGTTTGAGCTACTTCAGTGGGATGATGGTCATTTAAGTAATTGGCATAAATGTGCCATTACTTGGTAGTTGAATTGGCTCTGTGCACGCGGCCTCACATCCGCTACATTAAATGATTTCTTATCTTTCTCTTGCCCAATAATTTTGCACATGACATTATGTTGTTTATTAATGAAAAATATTGCCAACTAATAAGATCTTCAATTTTGTGATAGAATTGGTCATGATAGATAGAGATTAGAGGGTAAACGGATCGAATCGAATCGAGTGCAATCGAATTTGAACGAACGTTAGTCAACCATAACATGAATGAGCTTAGTATAAGTGTATAACGTTGTATGTTTACATAATTATCAAAATTCGGAGTAGCCCTATTAAATTTGGGTTAAACCACACGAAAATTCAACCTATAAAAAAATTGAGTTAAAATTTAAAAGGCCAAAAATTAAGAATCACATGTCCCAATTAAGGCATATAATGGATGAATGATTGCGTTATAATTTGTTACGTAGAGAGATATATATGTTCTAAACTTGACAATATAGTAGCTTTTTGTGAACACTTTTCAAATGAACGTTTAGATCTAAAAGTCTATTTTCCATAATGATAATAGTTATTTGGTTGTTAATTTAAAATTAATTTTTGGATAAGTCACTTTTCTAAAAAGTTCATTCAAGATAAGCCAGAATTGAAGAGTATGAAAACCGGCAAATAATTGCTAAAGGTACAACCTTTAAATTTGCCTTTTAAATTTTTTTAATTTTATATTTTTAAAAATTTCAGCTCGATAATTGCTCATATGAAACAAAATTTTACGTCCATGTGCATGACAAATTGTTGGGAAGCTCGATTATTTTTATACAAAACAATGGTACATTTAAAAAAATGATCTTATGGTATAAATGCACCTTTATTGAAAAATTCGAATTTACCAAAAATTACTCTGCCATTAAATGATTTTATTATATTTCTCCGTTGACAAATTTTTAATTGCTTCAAAGACAAGTTTATGGATGGCGAAATGAAACGAAATTAACTATCAAACTTTTTGGATTGGAAAAGTTGAAAAGTCTGAAATATAGACAAATTCAGCGAGCCCTCCAAATATGAGAACCAAACAATGTTTTGTAAACAGCGATGTAACCAAAGAAAAAAAAAGATTAATTCAATTAACAAAATATTGAGTTTCGGTTGATTTAAGGTTCACTATTAAACATATAGTGAAGAAGATGAGGGTGTTGCCTTGTTACAAAACCTAGAGATTCCGGTTAGTGTCACAATCGTATCGTGTTTCATGTTCATGTGTTATATTCTCGACACGAAGATTACACGTTTGACACTAACATGACCGTTTAATTATTCATATCAAAATACACGCATACCTAACATGACTTTTTATGACACAGATAACCCTATTACCTATTACCTAAATACCTATATAATATAAAATTGAAATGAAAAAAATCCGGAAAAAAGCAAAATTATAAATAAAAATACATTAAATGATTTGTCTAACATCCTATAACCAACTAAAACATCACAAAATATAAAAATAATACGTTATTGTACAACTAAGTGAGTTAAATAGGTCAATCGTGTTGACACGCGGGTCAAACTTATCGACCTATTTATTTTTCGTGTTAGTCGTGTTCGACCCAAATTTGATCCGAACTTGCTAGGGGTTACCTATATCCGCCAAATTCGTGTTAGGTTAAGTATCGGGTTATCGTATCGTATCACAAATTGACACCACTAATTCTAGCCGCCCAATATTAGTCTGGACAAGCCGAGAACCCGAAACACGAAAAAAAAACCAGAAGATGAGGGTGTTTGGTTAAGTTGATTCGGAATATTTAATAAAATCCCTACATCATATAACTTGTTTTTCACATTGTTAAGAAAGTTATAATTATATTACCCGGATCTTATTTTATATATAAATTAGTGAAATATTTGGATAAAATAAAATTGTAGAATTTATAAGATATTAGTAATGGCAAGTTTGCAAATGGTATGAGAAAAAACTTTTAAAAGTAAATTAAGAACTTTTGAAAGTTTATAAGCCCATATTTATTTTTTTACCAAAATTAGATGAATATTCACTTTTTTTTAATTGAACATTTGTATATCGAAAATACAAAATATTTAAAATTTCAAATTTTGTTGATGGGAATAAGTTTAAATTGACAACTCAAAACTTCTAAATTCTAATCGGACACTATGAAATAAACAATAAGATTAACGAGGCATAATTAATTGGTATGTGTACAAAATCCTGTACTACATCCTCGTCTATGGTTTTTAGGTTTTGATACATTCAATTCAATAATCGTAGCATGCCGTGGTGGGTGATTTTTACTACTTCAAGGATTAACAATATTAAATTATCAGAACACATTTTAAGAATTTCTTCAAAAAAAAAAAACACATTTTAAGAAAATTATGTATTTGTCACGGTGAAAATATGGCAAGAAAAATCAATAATAAAATTCACACATTAACTATCTATTTTTCTTTTTAAACGTTACACATAGAGCTGTTAATTATGGCCCCACGCGACATTTTTACCTGATCGAGCTACAATTTATAGGCCCGAAAAAACTGGACCCATTTAGCCCGACCTGATATACCCGAAAAACTAGACAGACCCAAAATTTATAGTATAATTTCATGGGACGGGTCATGTTGGGTTCTCATTTGAGCGTTATGGTCCCAATTTTGTCCGACCCGACCAATTTCTATTCTTGGCCCAATGGACTAGGCCGGGTTGATTCGGCCCGGGCATTTTATCAGTTTTTTTTTTTTTGAGAAAGGCATTTTGACAGTTCTAGTTACACATAGAGCTGGCAAATCCAGTCCAACCCATGGGTCGGCCCGAGGTTTGGGCTGAACTGGGCCGTAATATTTTAAGCCCGAAAAAATTCGGGCTTGTTTGACCCGTCATGATTGACCCCATAGGTTGGGTTTAGCCCATCTTTTGTACCGACCTGACGGTTTTAGTGTACAAAATGTATACATCAATTGGGCTAGGCCATGCATTTTCGCAACCCGACCTGAAAAATTTCAAAAGCCCAGCGGATTTGACGTAGAGCCCCCAACCCAACTCATCATTCTTTAGTTACACATAATCGCTATTTATTATAGCTTAATATATGCTAATTTTTCGTTTGCGCTTAATTCGGAATTATTTTTACTGCAAAAATATTAATAAAAGTCTACCTTTTACAAAACATTGACCAGTCACTAGCCCACGACTCATTAAACCTGAAAAAAAAATTTAATCTTTTTATTAATATAACATCAAAATTTACGAAATGCTGACGTCGCTTTCATTTTTTGGGAAAAAGAAAAAAATTGGAACTTTTTTCGTATGGCTTTTGGAGTTTTTCTCCCACACGAAGTCTTACACTAATATTATATAATTTTATTTTATTTGTGTAATATATATATATATATATCTGTGTCTATATGTAAATCCCTTTAATCTTTATTTTTCTCAAACATTTTCGATTTTTTTTTTACAGCAAAAATCTTTTACAATATAACGTAATCTCGCCGGAGTTTTAGTTTTCCGTTGACCGTCCGACGAGTAGACAGTTTGACTTTTCGTTGATGTGAAAATGGTGGGCCTTGTTGCGGTGTCCGCCAACGCAATACGGCGTCGTATTGGTCTCGCCGGAGCTCGCAAATCCTGATTTCTTCAGTTCACCGTCCGATGAGTAGACTTTTTACAGTTTTTTAGCCGATCGGAGATTTATTGTAGCTTTTCGAAAAAAATGGGGCATTGTTGCAGCAAGGGCGTTACAGTCTCCGTTGATAAAGACGATTTAAACTCCACCTCCGCCGCCGCCAACAACCACCGTCGTCAAACCCCCGCATCCGGATCGCATACGCCGTCCGCCACCAATGGGGCGGCGCGTACGCCGGCTCAGTCGTTCACGACGAGTCCGTTTCAGAGCCCTTACCCTGCCGGCATCGCGCCGTCGCCTTCTCCGGCTAGGACACCGGGGAGGAAGTTCCGGTGGCCGTTGCCTCCGCCTTCCCCGGCGAAGCCTATTATGTCGGCGTTTTTGAAACGGCAACCGGCTTCGCAGCCTACGAAGCCGATACCGGAGGAAGCGGCGGGGGGCGGCGGCCGCGCCGAGGGAAGTGAACGGCCGCTCGATAAGAGCTTTGGTTATTCGAAAAATTTTGCGGCGAAGTATGAGTTGGGGAAAGAGGTAGGGCGAGGGCATTTTGGTCATACTTGTTGGGCTAAGGGTAAAAAAGGGGAGCTCAAGAATCAACAAGTAGCTGTAAAGATAATTTCCAAATCCAAGGTTAGAATTATGAGAAATTTTTGTTCCATTTTTTCAAATTTCATGGTTTTAGCTATTTTTTGAATTTTTTGGAGTAGTTAAAATTGGATCATTGATCTGAAAAATTTGAATATAGTCAGATTAACACTTGAATGCATTGTTGTGTCATTGGGTTTTTGTTGTTTAATTCTTCAAATTTCTGGCAAAAAAATAGTTTGGCGGCCTGTTCAAGAAGGGTGCTATAATTGGCCAGCAAACACTATTTCGGTTTCTCTAAGAGAACGTTTGCAAACTCTGAAAAAAAGTGATTCTCAGTTTCTAGGTGGAAAAAATAACTGACATTTCCGTGTAGAAGCTGAAAATCACTTTTTTCTAGAGTTTGCAAAGACTCCCTAAATCCAGCTCCTGAGGTGATTGGAGTCTAGTTACTCGAATACTAATTCATATTTTTGAATTGTTTGCAAAAAAATTTCTTTTTTAGAAGAAGTGATTTATTATAACAGAAGTAGAAGTAGTTGAGAATCAGAAGTTGGTAATGTTTGAAAATAGAATTAAAATTTGAGAATGAGAAGTCAAGAGTGTTTGGTGAAAAAGTAGTAAAAGTACTTATTTATTTGTAAAATTCAAACTAGAAGCAGAAGCAGAATCTAAAGCACCCTCTCCCTGCTTTTCTATTATGATTAAATGAAGCAGAAATTGGTATATGCAAACACCAAAAACTGCTTTTTTTTAAAGCAAAAAACTGAAAAACGCTTATTTTTAGTGTTTGCAAACACTCCCAGAGGCACATAATTCACAAGCTGAATATTAAATGAGAATTATGCTTGTAAAATCAGCAAGATGAGACTAAGAAGCGATATAGGGATTCTTATATTTTCATAGAAGCTGAGAATAACTTTTTTTTTTTTTAGAGTTGCAAACACTCCCTTAGTATATATTCCGGGAAAAGTTAGTATGCTTTTATTTAACAGTGGAGAGATTTTTCATCTATATGTTCTCCACGCCCCACATGAAAATATCCATGAATATGTTGACTGCCAATGCTTCTTCGTTTTAGAAAATTATGTTGTTTATGAAATGAAAAATATTTGACAGATGACGACAGCAATAGCAATTGAAGATGTTCGTAGGGGAGGTGAAGATATTGAAGGCTTTGTCTGGACATAAAAATCTGATCAAGTTTTATGATGCGTTCAAGACACACATAATGTCTATGTAGTTATGGAGTACGTGTTCTTGTTTTCTAAATTTTTCTCTGTCACGAGCTTATCATCGTTTCTTTTGGCTTGAGATATATGTAGGATTCTTGTTAGATACTTTACAGATAGAATTTGACCAGAATATATGCATTGTGTTCAATGTCATGGATGGCTCCTAAGACTAGACTTAGGGGAGCGATTGGATATGAAAATTTTTCATTTTCGTTCTGCTAGATAAATTTCTTTACACCAAAATTGCTTATGAAAATTTTGGAGTGGCTACTTGACCTTTCGTTCAACTCTTTTTTACTTTTAGAGAGAATAATGTAAAAATGAGACTGGATTTTGAGAGTGTAACTACATATAAGATGAAAATGTGATGATGATAGTTGATGTGATAGTTTTTCTACTAAGTGATTAGATATGATAGACGATATGAAAAATAAGAGAGAGTAAATAGTATATTTGTGATATAATTGTATAATAATGATATTCAATATGATATTTTTTTGTTTAGATTATAAATTGATGTGATTGATGATTTTAAAAATGAGATAAGTGAATAGTATATTTTTTTGAAAATTTTCACAAGAAATCACATATTCATGCAAAATTTTGTCCAAAAAGTGGAAGGGGTGAAAAAAATTCACAAGCAGGCACTCGTTACTCACTTTCACTTTTTCTTTCACCAATCATATCTATTTATTTTATAAAAAGAATCAAATCAACTTATTGTTAAAGTTTTCTCACATCCACTATTCACTCGCTCACTCACATATTTCCAACCACTAATCATATTCAGTCATTATTTTGCTATTTATATATCAAATCAATTTTCATCATTACATTTTCATTTCATATCATATACACTTTCAAAATGCTTCATTCTTCTTCTTCTTTTTTTTTTTTTTTTTTATCAATATTCTCTAGCTAAAAAATTTAAAATGAAAGGATATCCAATTGCTCTTGTACTATCTTTAACGTAGTTGGAACATAATTAGTTGTCTTCAGTTACATTTTCTTGTTTCATATATGTATTCTTCGGTGAAGCTTGTATTCACAGAATTGTATTTATGCTGTAAGTATTAACAAACTTGTGTCTCAACAGATTGTGTGAAGGAGGTGAGCTTCTGGACAGAATTTTAGCACGGTAATTCAAATTAATATCCATCTCCTGATATACCTTTAAACAGTTGATAAATTAGCTCGAATATCTTAGTGCTTTTCTGTTACAGAGGTGGAAGATATACAGAAGAGGATGCCAAGAAAATAGTCGTGCAGATGTTGAGTGTTGTTGCATTTTGTCATCTACAAGGCGTTGTACACAGAGATTTGAAGCCAGAGGTATTGCAAGCTAGCTTTCCATGTATCATAACTTCTGAAATATATAGGAAAAAGGGATAATTACAAAAACTACCCTTAAATTACAAAAAAAAGACATATTTGAAAATTACAAAAAAAACTTTTAGGTTTGAGGTTATTTGAAATGTTTTTGCTTATGAAGCGAGTAAAGCGTAATACTGAATCAAACCTCACGGTTTTTTTTGTAGTTTTCAAAAATTTGTGGCTTTTTTTTGTAATTAACTCAACCCTCAAGGGTAGTCTTTTGTAATTATCCCTATGAAAAATGATCGAATTATTTGGAGGTTTGCATCAATCTGAAAAGGAATACCCTGTATAAATCCTTGCAGAATTTCTTATTTGCCACAAAAGATGAAGATGCTCCTATGAAGGTCATAGATTTTGGTCTATCTGATTTTATTAGACCAGGTAAAGGTCCTCAATTTCTTTATAACTTATGTTGGCTGGTAGCTTTTTTAATAAATTGATATTATTAGGTTCAATTCGGTATATCTGAAATATATAGATGGATAATCACAAAAACTGCCATGATATTTAGCCCGACTAAAAAAAAAACTCCAGTTACCATTCAAAATTACAAATATCCTCTTAACGTGCTAAAACCACTCCTTAAGGTTTGTATTTACCTAACAAATATCCCCCTCTTGAAGGTGCAATTTGCAAAATAGAAACAAATGTCAAGGGGGTGTTTGTAATTTTGAGAGATAGCTGGTTTTTTTTTGTAGTTAAACTAAAACTGGGGGGTAGTTTTTGTAATCAACACAAATATATATTCAATAGTTTTCCCAAAACTGTCAACCTAAAATTGCGGTTTTGCTTGTGGTTTTTGGCAATTATATACCAGCTTTGCACTATGTTTCTTTTTCCTTCACAATCTTCATCCAAAATGCAAAGCCGTCTGTTTTCGTTATTACAGATCAACGTCTCAATGATATTGTCGGAAGTGCATACTACGTTGCGCCTGAAGTACTTCACAGATCTTACAGCAGTGAAGCAGATATTTGGAGCATTGGTGTAATAACATACATCTTATTATGTGGAAGCAGACCTTTTTGGGCACGTACGGAATCAGGAATTTTTCGATCCGTGTTAAGAGCTGATCCCAATTTCTATGATGCACCATGGCCGTCTGTATCTGCAGAAGCCAAAGATTTTGTAAAAAGGCTTCTAAATAGAGACCATAGAAAAAGAATGACTGCTGCCCAAGCACTGAGTAAGTTACTGATTGTTATGCTAAGGTTTCATTTTTTATTAGGGATAATTACAAAAACTACCCCCTGAGGTTTAATTTTGTATTACATTTTACCTCTTCATAAGCAAAAACATTTCAAAAGCCCCCTTGATATTTATAAAAATATTACGCTTATCCCCTTAAATTTAAGACATAATTAAACTTGAGAGAGATTTTTGTAATTTTGAAACATCTCTAGTATTTCTTTTAATAATTCCAAACCTTATGAGATTTGTGTAATTATCTTTAGAGATAGAGATAATTACAATAACTAGCTATAAGGTTTAGCTTAATCACAAAAAACTCTAGTTATCTTTCAAAATTACGAACACCCCCTTGAGGTTTCTATTTTCTTATCAATACCCCCAACAACGGGTGCAATTTATATAATAGAAACAAATATCATGTGGGTATTTGTAATTTTGAAATATAGTCAAAGTTTTTTTTTTGGTAATTAGACTGAACTCAAGGGCATTTTTTGTAATTATACTTTTTTTTTTTCAATTATTTATTGCCTTTACCATTGCAGTTTTGAAGCTAATATATGTATCTTTATCTGCAGCTCATCCATGGTTAAGGGACCAAAACTGCACTATACCTTTAGATATGATGATCTACAGATTAATCAAGTCATATATTCGAACGACCCCTTTGAAACGTGCGGCCTTAAAAGTATGTACTCATTTTAACGTATTTATATATGGTACAGTTTTATGATGTCTTCGTCCAGAATGGTACTTGGATATCGTAAAATTCGTTTGGAAGTTATTTATTGCATTTTTGGAGAAAATGCATTTGTTTGTAAAATACATATATATTTCCTATATGTAGGCACTTTCAAAAGCTTTGACAGAGGATGAGCTCCTTTACCTTGGGGCTCAATTTGAACTCCTCGAACCAAAAGATGGTTATGTCTCCCTTAATAATTTCAGAACGGTGGGTGATTTTTTTTTTTCCGTCTTTTCATTTTCATCTCTGATAACTGTTATAATACCGTGCTACCTGCCTAAATTTATTATCGTTTTTATCCTCTGTCCAACTATAGGCTCTCATGAAAAACGCAACCGATGCGATGAAGGAATCAAGATTTGCTGACATTTTGAATATGGTGAGACATTTTCTGCTTATGAATAAATGACATTTTCCGATTTTGTTATATTCTTTTGGCAAATTAGTACTTTTTGTAGAAAATACAGTTTTAAAGAACGACGTTTTTTCCTTTTGCGTGTGCATGTGTATTGTTGTTGTTGTAAAGGACTCCGCAATTTTCCTTCCCTCTAAGCCAATGTTTATGCAGACTATTACATATAAACTAAAAGCTGTTTTTTTTTTTTTTTTCAAATTCTTGAATTGAAGATGGAACCTTTATCCTATAAAAAGATGGATTTCGAAGAGTTTTGTGCTGCCGCTATCAGTCCTTATCAGCTTGAGGCTCTCGAAAATTGGGAGGATATTGCGAGTGCAGCATTTCAGAATTTCGAACAAGAAGGAAATCGTGCTACTTCTGTCGAGGAATTGGCACAGGTATGCACCTACCTCTCACGACCACGCGAACGATTAATTACAAAAGCTACCCTGAAGTTTAGTCTACTTACATAAAAATCCAGTTATATGTTAAAATTACCTCCTTCACATTTGTTTATATTTTATAAATTGCATCTACTGAGAGGGGTATGTGTAAGACAAAAACAAGGGATATTTGTAATGCATTATGCATCAAGGGAAATAAAATTTTGAAAGATAAATGGATTTTTTTGTGGGTGAATTGTAATTTTAGTCCTATAATTATAGGGGTGTGGCAAAATTGGTTCTTTTTAAATTCATCTGGCAAAATTACTTTGTATCTTTAGAAAACTCCCATGTTCAATCAATTCGCCAAAAATTTCAAAATTGCTCGGAAAATGTCACGTAAGTTGCATGTTAATGCAAAAAAGTGGGAATTTCAAATCTCAAGCCAAAAATTAGAGTTTTTTTATACTATTTACCGCCAAATATTCAGGTTTATCCCGACACTTTTTCCAGTATTTACATCAGCCGAAACTCTAACTTTACCAGAGATACGAAAATCACCAATTACGTCATGCAATTCACGTGAGATTTTCCCGAAAGGTTTTGAAATTTCAGCAAAGAGGACTAAATCCGAGAGTTTTTTTCCCAGTCGTAAATTACGAAGGACCATTGTCGCCACAACCAATCCCATCTTTATAGTTACACGACTAAAGTTGCAATTTACCATATCTTTGTAATAAGACAAAACTCGGGATACTTTTTTGTAATTTACCCACGTGAATTTCGTTCTTCACCCACTCACATAGTCACATTTGTACTTAAAATTTTGTTACAGGAGTTGAATTTAGGTCCTGCTGCATACTCCCTACTTGCCGATTGGATCAGACCATCGGACGGAAAATTGAGTTTCCTCGGCTTCACCAAATTCTTACACGGTGTAACAATCCGCAACTCAAACACAAGACACCGGTAATTATAAGCATGTTCAGAAGATAACTTATAATTTTCAAATCTGTTCTAGTTTTTTTGAGTCTACAAATTTGCCAGTTTCTTTTTCTCTCTTGGGATTGTTTGATGTGATCTGGACTTTATTGTGAAGAGAACAGAATCAGAATATATAGGGAAAAAAAGCAGATACTGAAATTCACAAGGAATACTTGATCTATACACGAAGTATTTTTTCTGAATTGCATGTTGTGTTGTTATGGCTCGTTGCATCTTTTTCATGGTATGTTGGTTTTGAAGATAGAGGTTAGAAAGATATGTTGTTCTTTTCTATTCGGCAAAATTGCAACATTGGTCCTCGGGTGTTGAAAAATTGGTTCCGTTCGTTTTAAATTTTTGATTTAGTCCAACCACGAGCTTGTAGCTCAAGTGGTATCACTCACTCTTTGTAAGGGTGTTAACCAGGGTTTGAATCATGTATCTTTCAGTTTCTTTGAAATTTATCTCATCCCCTCTAAGCACTACTCCCAACTTATTAGAAAAAATATAATTTACATACAAGTTTTTGATTTAGTCCTGTAGGTATTGAAATTTGTGAGTTTTAGTTATATTTTTGCCGAAATGTTGCAAAACCACCAAAAATTGGACGTGAGCCCAAAAAATTGGGGATTTATTGGTTTCCGAGGATTTTTTTTGACTATTTTTGATGACTTGGCAATCCATACTGCTTGAATTATCAAAAAATCTTAGTCTGTCATTTTAGTAGTATGGATTATCAGATCACCCGGAAATTGGAAAATCTCCGATTTGTGGGCCTCACGTGTGAGTCACGTGCCAATTTCCGGTGGATTTGCAACATTTAAGCGAAAATAGGATTAAATTGAGTAATTTTAATACCTACATGACTATATTAAAAAATTAAAAATGAATATGATCAATTTTTATACTCTTCTTAAATTACAGGACTGATTTTGTAATTTTGCTTTACTTTTCTCAGTAAGATAGGTGCCTTTGAAGCTATATATTTCCATTAGCTATTTCTTTGTGCGTTCATGATATGCCACTTATTTGGGTATCAGCATTTTACTTTTTCAAGATACTTTTATTTTTAAGATTTACTTTAAGATATTATTTTATATGCATTATACAATTTTCAAACCCATTCGGGTTCCTTTTTGTTATATGCTAAAACATGATGATATTAAGGAATTAAAAAATAAACTAATGTTCATTGCGACATCTGGCAAAAAAAAAAAGAAAAAAGAATCAACAACCCTTTCAACTTTGTATAATGGTGTGAAAGATGTTAAGTTTTGGTTGCCAAGATTTCCTAAAAAACACACAAAAATAAAATATAGAATAGTTACGAAAAACAAATGTCAACGTTCACAAATAAATATACTTCCTTCCAGGGACGGATCCAGAAATATTTATAATGAGGGCACACAATAAATACAATTATAAAATATATCAAAAATAATTTTTGGGGCACACTTTATGTAATTTTTAACCTAATTAATATATGATTTTAAAATTTTATTAAATATTAAAGAAAAAAATATACACAAAAAATATAAGTTGGTCATAGTTTGTGTTTTTTTTACCTAATTATATATAATTTTTAGCATTAAATAATATAATAAAAAAATATCATGGGGGCACGTGCCCCATAACTGGAAACATGGCTCTATGCTTCCTTCTATGCAAATAAGTGATGTTTTGACACATAAAAAATTCTGTAAAACGAAAGATGTTTTGACATTTTCAAAGCTGGTGAAAATTATTTTTATTCACAAATTACTCTTAAATGTATCATTTTTCAACTAACATTAATATCTAAATTTATTTTGTTCCAAAGCATCATTTAATTTTACGATTAATTAAGGGTATATTGGGTATTTTAATACAATTCTTAATATATATGTTTTTCCCTAAAACTTCACTTATTTTCAATAAGAAAGAGTTTAGATAATGCTAAAAATTGTGCATCTTAATTTAATGAATAATCTTAGTTTCAAAAATATGAGCAATAAAAAAGTCCATGAAGGGATTTAGTAGTGCACGAAATGATTAAATTTGAACATTAAATTTGAACATTGAACACAAGCAACATATGTTCCCACTTGCGTGGAAATTTGCTTAACATTTATTATTTTTTTGCTAATTTTAAATATTTTATTCATAAATTAAGGGACGGTCAAAAGCCGCCCTTTACTCCAAATGATGCTAAATAATACATATTGGTAGGGGCACATGTCTGCTATGTCATGATTATGTTTACTTAGGCAACTAAGATTATCTTTTAAAGTACTCTCGTCGTCCTAAATATATAGTTCAGTTTGACTTTTTATATATATTAAAAAATATTGAAAATTACAAATATGTTGAATATTTACTTTATTTGCCTTTATTTGAATAATATAAATTATCAAATACATATTGAGTAGAGGTATAATAGTAAAAAAATGGAAAAAATACTATTAAATATAAAAAATAGACTATATATTGATCAAAAAAAAATAGTGGACTATATATTTAGGACAATGAGGATATCATTCTTTCTGAAATTGCAATCAAATATACAAATAATCAATACACACACACACATATACATATATATGTAAAATTTTTTATTTAAAATTTTCTTGTGATTAAATTTTTAATAGTCGAGTGGACGAAGTAGAAATACAAAGATAGAAGACTTCGGAGACCCTTAATACTTTCCTATTATTGATAAAAATTGTTAGGAGTCTAAAAGAGTCGAGGCTAGTTGAAGATGAACAAATTTTAATTGAGTCGAATATAAATTGAGCTCGAATAGTCGATCTTACTACACATGATATTAATTTTATGCTAGTTGATTTGAGTTCGAGTTCTAAATTTAGATTGTATCGGGTTAAATAACATTGAAACTTGGTTTGTTAAGAAATGTTGTTTTGATTTCGTAATATGGACCATTTTAAACCTCATATGTAACATTTTTGATTTTTTGATGATTCTATCGATGAACATTATTAGTAAGAATTATTATATCGAATCAGTAACATGACAATTTTAAAACTATGTTTCAATTAATCAACTGGGCGTGGTCGGCCGAATGAGTATCTCTAATCCAAATTTTTCCCTCCTTACTTAACTATTTATTCTTCTTAAAAATATATATATAATTTTTTTCTATAGAAATGGTGACAAAAAAATTTGGGGTGCACGGGCCGGAGGCCCCTTGGCTATGCCCCTGATTAATCACTATTTTTTAGCAGGCTACCCACTTAATAAATTGTCCCCCATACGCGGATGTGTGTGTATATAGTATCTTATTCTTTTTTTTTTTTTTTTATAACTCGGCCTTCCAGCTTACGCCCGACTATGCCTGAGGACAACGGCTCCCGCTCCTCATTCATTTTGCCGCCAAGGTAAACCGCGGGATGTGCACGCACGGCCGGTGTTCGACGGGTCTGTTGACGTACAACCAGATCCTCCAGGTAAAGAGAACAATTATGTTCGACCCCCAATCTACTAATAACGATCTCTCCCCGAATCGAACCCACACGGATGCTATTCAAGATATGAGTTCCCACCAAATCTTCACTACCGCATATGCCCCGGGGAGCAATTTAATGGAGCAGAGATATGAACCCATGACCTCCACCCCACAAACAATTTGATGGAGCGGGGATTTGAACCCCGACCACCATCCCACAATTGCTTGTGATTGGAATGGGCTAAGCCACTGGTCAGTTGTATCTTATTCTTTCCTTAAACAATGGAAGGAAAGGAGAATTTGTTGAAATAAATATTAGCCATTACTTTTGAAAGTCCTAAATAAAGCAATTCCTAAGTGAATTCGAATCTTAATGAAATGCTTCAAGTTTACAAAAGCTTCCCACTTTTGTGTAGAGAAGAGGGGAGGTCAAGGTCTAGAAAATATGTGAACATGCTATGTTGCTAGTTGTTTACAATTCATTTCATTGTTATTTAATTTTTAATTTATTGTAGTCCTTTTTTAAGTTTTAGTAATTTAAATTCTAGATCTCAATATTAGAGTATTTAATATTGTTCAATTAGATGGGATATAGAGTAAGTACATTAGTAATATTATTGTATAAATAGAAGTCATATTAACTTGTAAAAGGCATCAATTAATTGGTCTGGTAGATGATACACCTGAAGCACTACACTTGGTGCAATATCTACCATTCACTTGTCATATTTTTTAGGAAATGTGATACTTATAGTGCATCAACAGACTAAATATAATATGTGAATGGAAGATGTCGCACTAAATGTAGTGCTTTAGGTATAGCATTTACAAGATTTGAATAACTTACAAGACAAAGTTGAGGGATGAAAGACTTATTCCATGCTACTCCTGGGAGAGTACTCAAGGTACATAATAACCGTAGATTTATTATAGTGTAAAAATCCACACACAGTCACACAGTCTGACGTGCATTGTATACAGATCTACGGTAGATATACACATAGTGTATAAAATTCCTCCAGGATTAGCATCTACAAGATTGGGATGAAAGGCAAGGAGAGCCCCTTAGGCTTTAACTCCTTATAATTTTAAATATAAATTAATTTTTATAAAAATTACATTTAATATAATTAAAATACTCTTTTCTATTAATTAAAGAAAGCATCCTTCAAATTTAGCATTTGTGGCTTGTCTCATCAATTTTTCGACTAGTATAGTCTTGGTTTTGGGATGTTCGGAGTTAGGAAGTTATATAGGGATTGCTTTGTTCATTGGAGATTTCAAGTTCGTGGATCTTTTATTCCAGCTCTCAAGTCAATCGATTTTGTATTTTATTTCTCTTGTTTGTTGGGAATGTGTTTATGAGTCCAATTTTTTGGTATGATGCTCTCGTGTCCCCTTTTGTTTCTCCGGTTATCAAAAGGTACCATAAATCAATGAAATTCGGTTGTAATGTATCCTCCTTTGAGTGTTCAATAAATTATCATTTTAAAATTATATATATTATATATATATGTATATATATATATATATGCAACTGCTCATAAAGATTTGATTTTAGAATCAATATGAATAGGAGCGTCAATTTGTGACACGATACGATAACCCAACACGAACCTAACACGAATTTAGCAGGTACAGATACAATCCTTAACAGGTTCGGGTCAAAATCGGGTCGGACACGAATAACACGAAAAATAAATAGGTCAGGTTGGGTTGACCCGCGGGTCGACACGATTGACCTATGTAAATCATTTAATGTTATAGTGATATATTATTTAATATTTTGTTATGTTTTACTTGGTTATATAATGATGGAAAAATTATTAAATGTATTTTTTTTATTAATTTTTAATATTTAATGTATTTTTTATTTGTAATTTCAATTTTTTCTGATTTTTTTTTATTTTTTGTGTCAAAATTAAATTATACAGTTTTTTCGTGTCGGGTCGGGTTACCCGTGTCATAAACGGGTCGTGTATCTTTGACACGAATAATTAACGAAGTGGGTCGAATTCGTGTCGACACATGTAATAATGTGTAAAAACACGACCCATAAACACGAAACACGATACGATTAACACCCATTGCGTGTGCACCATCCAAACATATAAAATCAATGTGAAAGCAAAAAAATTGCGTGTGCCAACCATCTAAACATAAAAAATATAAAAATAAGATTAAAGAATTAACTTGTATGCATGACGATTTCAACTTGGGACCCACAGCTCAAACCTCATTGGTCCTATTTTAAGTAAGATAACCAATCATGTATTTAATAAATGTCCAACCTATTAATTAGGTGAATTACAAATTGGGGTTTGAGAATTTTCTCTCTCTAGAAACCTCTCTAGGGAAGCCTCAATTATTCTTACCCTTTCTTATGCTTTCTTAAACATCGCTTAACAACTTAAACATATTCTTAATACGACTTAACCATACTCATACTTTTGACCCACTTTTAACTTTAATCTTGTGTTTATTCGACCATTTCTCCGGAACTTTCGACACAGGGTTCTCCCCCATTGCGCCGCTGTGGCTCCACCTGCGGTGCCTTGGGACCGTCGGAAAGTCACTTGTCTTTGGCCGGATTCTTCTTCCTTCCTCTAATATCCATTCTCACCGGCAGCGTCTTGAGCTTCTCGAGTCGATATTTTTTTCGTCGAGGGTTTGGGCTTCGCTTTCTGTTTCGACTACTCTACGGTGTTTCTCTTGTATTAACTCAAAGATCTTGTCTTGGAGCTTACATCTCTTGAGTTCATTGTAAACTTGAGGACCCCGTCTTTCCTTTGAGGTTTACGAAATCTTCCTTGTGTGGGTTGTTCTTTGCGCACTCTCCGGTGGTTTGCGACTAGAGGTCATCATTGTGGAGTCTATATTTTGACTTGCGAGTGTTGTGCTCGTCTTTGTGACCTGCTTCCCATAACTAGGGTTTCGAACACTACTATGGCTAAATCACAGGGAGTCCCTAAACACGTCTATTTTGATTCTCCGAACCCAAAGTCTTGAATCAATCTCGAACTATTGTAGATGAGGGTTCGAGACGCGGGAAACTCCGGATACTTCATTTTCATCTCGAGTCACAAGATGACCTTATTTACGTGTCTTGCTCGGAGCCTTGAATTTACGATGAAGAGGCTCGTTGATTGACCCAGGGTACCCGACCAGTCCCAAGCCTGGACCAGAAAGGTGCGGTTGATTTTCCGATCCGTCGGTAATGCTCCCTATTCGCCCCTCGTTTAAGAATCCGAATCTTAACATCCTGGTAAGATCAAACACAAATCTTTTGCTAATCTCTTTTAGTCAACAACGGTCGATGAACTTAAAATAAAACCATTGCCTTGTGTTGCTTGTGAATCGATTTTATTGAGTTTAAAGAGGATGAGCTTTGTGATGTCCCTAATGAATGGGGTTCCGCTATTAGGTTGTTTTTTGGTAAATGGCCCGGTATGGTCAACATTAAAAAGCTTGTTAATTTTGGAATGTCATTTGTGAAGTGCTCCTTATGTAAATGGGTGTGTTATTTTCCGTTTTGACCGTCGGAGGACATGGAAAAAATATTACAGGGGAGGACCTTTCAGCTGTCTTGTCGTCGCCTCTTTTGCTTAAAATCTTCGATTTGAAAACCTCCTCAAGAGGAGTGGTCAGGCCTCGGTCCCTATTTGGGTCAAATTTCCTTTCTTGCCTGGTAAATCTTTGGAACCCTGCTTTTAGCCGATGTTGTGTCTCAAAATTGGTAAACCTGTTTGTAGCGATAGGCCAACTTTTGAAAAAACAAGGCCTGCTTTTTGCTCGACTTACGGTTGATGTTGACCCAACTAAACCTCCACCAAAATCTGTTTTATTGAAACAACCTGATGGTTCTTTATTTGAACAAGCTGTGGTTATTGATTTTTTCCCTGCTTTTTGCAAAAAGTGTAAGAATTTTGGCCACTTTGCTGAAGCCTGTGGCCTTAAGAAACCCACTGGTCCACTTAAGACTAGTTCTAAGCATAACACCAAGGATAGCGGTAAAAACATTGTCCAAACTGTTGTTATTGATCCCGAATTTGTCTCTAATGATTTTTGAATAAAGTTGGGAATAGTACAGGACCTAAAACCTTGTCATCTTGCCCGTCTAAGGATGATGGCAAGGTCCACCCATCTGTACCCTCTCCAGAACTTCCATTGTTCTTTGTGGGTTCGTGGACCTATTGATGTTGTTGTAGTGAATGATCCGGTCATTATTAAAAAGGAGAAGCGTTCTTTGCTCCTTCACCTGTTGTTTCTAATACGTTTGTTGTTTTAGAGTCCTCGGTTCTGTGCGGTCCACTGACCCTTTGACTGCAGTGACCCTGAAACTTCTAAAGCTCAAAGTCTTTGAAAAACATTTTGCATTGAATCCAGGGACTTCATCTGCCGATGTTTGCTCTGTCCAAATTCCCCATGTTGATGAAATGGAATTCTCCCTGTCTTTCAAAAAGTGCAAAGAAAAAGTTAAAAAAAAGAACAAGAAAGATGAAGCTACTACTAGGTTCTTCATCTTCTACGATTTAATAGGTAAACTGAAGGTGAATATCCCAACCCTTCAGGCTCTCGTAACGTTTCGCTCAGCCCATTCTTGGTGCTAGAAACTTCTTTTGGGTGCTTAGCATATCTCTGACGACCCCAAATCTATTTCTTGTAATGTCACTAGAAAAGGTTTAGTCTTAATGATAGTCGTCTCTTTGGAACATTCGTGGGTTTAATAACCCATTAAGCATAAAAACATTATTTCTTTTATTAAAAAAAGAAAGTTGATGTTCTTTGTCTTTTGGAAACCAAACTTGAGTCCGAGGTTGTGCCTCATTCCAATCGTTGTGATTTTATTATTCAAAACAAATTTCTGGTTGGCTTGCCACCAATAATTTTCACCTTATAAAAAATGGCGAAATTTTGGTCCTTTGGAATCCTTTTCTTGTTGATCTCCAAGTGCTTGTCGGATCCTCAACTGATTCATTGTCTTTTGACTTGCAAAATCTCTCAAAACTCCATAATTACATCTTTCATCTACGGTCTTAATACTGTGGGTGAAAGACGTTTACTATGGAATAAAATGTTGGAATTGGGTGATCTTACTGATTCTCCTTGGCTTTTACTTGGTGATTTTAACACTATTAAAAACCCTGATGAAAAACTCAATGGGGCTCCTTTTACTAACAAATCTGTGGAAGAGTTTCATGATACTTGTGCCTATCTTGGTCTTAGTGAGGTGCAGTCTACGGGATGCTACTTTACTTGGACCAATAATACTATTTGGTGTAGACTAGACAGAGCTTTGATTAACTCTGCTTGGTCCAGTTCGTGGAGATGCTCAGTAGACATCCCCGTTCCTGGGAATGTATCTGACCACTCTCCAATTATTGTCTCTTTTTTTGAGCAGAACTTAGTTCTGCCTAAACCTTTCAAGTTCTTCAACATGTGGGCCTCGCACGCTGACTTCCTCACCATTGTGCAAAATGCTTGGAATCTTAACCTTTGGGGTAAAGCCCAATTTATCCTTTGTAAAAAACTCAAAGCTCTTAAGCCCTCCCCGAAAGAGTGAATAATCTCCATTTTAGTCATATATCCTCTAGAGTTAAGCAAGTGAAAATTGCTCTTGAAAATACTCAAATCCAACTCCATGCCGATCCTCTTAACTCGTCTTATGTGATTCTCAAAGAGCTCAAAGCTAAAGAAACTTTTCTTGCCAAAGCCGAGAGATCCTTCCCGCATCCCAAAAGCTAAATGTGATTTTTAAACAACGATGTGAAACACTAAGTTTTTTCTGATATTGTTAAAAGGAACTCTCTTAGAAAACAGATGAACTCTGTTATTTTAGAGGATGGTTCCAAAACTTCCTCCTTTGATGAGCTTTCTAAAGCTTTTGTGAACTATTTTAAAAATCTCTTTGGTACTAGCATTCAAACTGCCCTGTAGATCTTCAAACACTACAAAGCTGGTCCTTGCATTGTTGAGGATGATTTTAATTTGCTCTCTAGCCCTATTTCTCCCCAAGCTATTAAAGGCTCTTTTTGATATTGAGGATGAGAGGTCCCCGCCCGAGATGGTTTCTCCTCTGGTTTTTTTAAAAATCTTGGGATATTGTTGGCAATGATGTGATTGATTGCCAGAATGCGAGTTCTTTGATTCGTCAAAATTACTTAGACAAATCAATCACATCTTGCTATAGCCTTAATTCCCAAAACTGATCATTCCCCTATCGTGGTGCGATTATAGACTATTGCTTGTTGCAATGTGGTCTATAAAGTCATTACTAAGATCCTTGCTTCTAAGCTTGAATCGTGATTCCTAAATTGATTGACCCACTCAATCTGCTTTCATTAGTGGTAGAAATATCACCGATAACATTTTTCCGGCTCAAGAAATTATCGAAATTATCTTTGAGTCGAATTTCCCCGGATGTGCTATTAAAGTTGATCTTAAGAAAGCCTATGACACCATTTCTTGGTCGGTTCTTGAACAAGTCTTAAATGGGTGGGCTTCCTCCTATTTTCATCTCTTGGGTCATGGAATGTGTCTCTAGTGCTTCTTACTCCATTTGTATCAATGGTTCTCTTGGGGTAAATTTCCAGGCAAAAGAGGTTTAAGGCAGGGTGATCCTATGTCTCCTGCCCTTTTCCTCCTATGTATGGAATATTTGTCCCGCCTCCTTAAAGTGAAAACTAATGCTTTGACTTTCAAATATCATCCCAGGATGTGAAGCTCTCAAAATCACTCATCTTGCTTTTGCGAGATGATCTCATGTTGTTCTCAGGGGGTGATCTTCCTTCATCAAGATCTTGATTGATTGTCTTAATGACTTCAAAAATGCCTCGGCCTTGATGTCAACTCTTTTAAATCTAATCTCTTTCTGCGGGGATTATTGGGGATAAACTTGACAATATCCTCAATCTCTTGAATTTCCCACTTGGGACTCTCCCTGTCGATATTTGGGGGTTCCTTTGGTCTTTCGTAGAGGTGAATGTTAATCATTATGCCCCCTACGATACGATAGAATTGCCGCTATATCAATAAATGGACCGCAAATTCCTTTCTTATCTTTGGTAGGCTTCTCCTTATTAAATCGGTGTTGCGGGGAGTGGAATGTTTTGGCTCCAAATTTTTCCACTCCCTATCACTGTTATAGACAGGATCAAAAGATTGTGCGAGTCTTCCTTTGGGGGAAGAATTCTCTCCCATTAAATGGTCTAAAGTCGCCTTCTTCCTTCCCGATGAGGCGGTTTGGGTTTAAGAGACGTTCATACTTGGAACAAAGCCCTACTTGCTAAAATTCTCTCCGGAATATTCATTCCAAAGCTGATTCCCTTTGGGTCGGATGGGTCCACTCATTCTACTTAAAAGATCGGTCTATCTCGGATTTGGGACCCAAAAATCGATTCTGCGCTTTTGAAAAGGATTTGTGATATCGAAATGATATTTTAACAATTTTCGCTCTCCGACTCTGCTATATCCCACCTTTCTCTTTTATCAAATCCAAAAGGCCTTTGTTCCTCCAAAATGTATGACCTTTTTAGAACCTTTGGTCCTAAAACCTTTTGGCACTCTGCTATTTGGAAAAATTTTATTCCCCCAAATATTCTTTTTGTGTGTGGCTTGCTATTAATGATAGATTGGCTACTATTAATAACTTAAAATACTTGGATGTTGATCCAACTTGCAAATTGTGTGGCAATTACCTTGAAAATGCTCCTCATTTATTTTTTGATTGTATTGTCACCAGGTTACTTTGGGATCGTGTTAAAACATGGTTGAGATATAGCCATTCAATGGGTACTATCATTTGGGGCCCTTAAATGGACTAAAAAAAGAAAGTGTTGCCCATGCTCTTAAAAAGACGTGTTGTTCTTTGTTTTTGTACTATTTATCAAATCACGGAAGGCCCATAATTGTCGGTATTTGAGGGCGGAATTTTTTCGAAGATGCGTCTTTTTTAAAATTCAAAAAGATGTATATAAGGTTGTTTACCACCATTACCCGGTGGTGGTTGATTTTTAGTCCTCTTGTTAGGGCTAAGGTTCTGTCTTTTTGACCGTGTGTGGGTCTTCTTTTTCTTTTTGGGTTTGTAACTTGTAATAAACCATCATTAGTGAAATCCCCCCTAATTGCCCCACCTCTTGACCTACCTTTCTCTCGTTTCGATGGTGGATGATTGTTTTTTATGTTTGTTCTTTGCATGGTTGCTCGCTACTTTGCTTATCCAGTCCGATCTCTATTACGGTGGATAGCCTTGTGTGGGTCCCAGGATTATTTCTGTCCCAAATGAAGAAGTTTTTCTTTTGGGTGTTGTTTTTTCTAAAAAAAAAAAAAAAAAAAAAAAAAAAAATTGGGAGGCGATGCGATTTTCCTTGGAATTTTCTTTGAAATCTGGGACTTACCATCCATTTGGATGGCTTTTGAGACTTGGTGGTTTGTGTGGCCTTCTGGTTGCCCCACTTTACTTGGGTAGCCACTTTATAGATGCCTTGTGAATATCCGCATTTGTTCTATATTGGGCTTTTTTGTCCTATTTTTTGAAGCAACGTGGTTTGTCCCCTCTATGATCTTCCTTACTTCCCGATGGGAATTACTTAATTACTTAATCCTCCACCCACCTTGGCTATCCATCTCATTGCGGGTTCTCATTTGGTGTTAATAGGGTATGCCCTATGTCCATTGTGTAATTTTTTCTGTAGATCTCTCGCCGCCTTATTTGAGCACAAATTAGGAGCGTTGGGTCGTGACCGCCACTCCTTTTTGTTGTCTTGAATATTTGGTTGGAGATCTAGTTTGTTTTTAGTTAACCTCGGTGAGGTTGTTAGGCTTCTTTTTGTTATCTTGTTGAGTGTTAATGGGTCTGTCTATTTGACATTCGAGGTTAAAGCGGGGTATGCCCCTTTTAATTTGTAGTTATTCACTTTATTAATGAAATTTTCACATTTTCATCAAAAAAATAAATGTCCAACCACAACATAACATGGAAATATCGTGACTTCCATTTTTTCACGGAAGAAACAACTCCAACTTGTTACTAATAAAAAATAAATTCAAATACAAAGTGGAATTCAAACTTGTATTTTTTTTAGAGAGAAAATGAAATTTATTAATGGTGTAACAAAACACACAAGTTTGAGCTATTCTTCAATACAAGATGGTGCCCCCTTCTTTCCTACCTAATTTCATTAAGAGATTAAAAAAAAATATGACTTTTTAAATTTTCCACTGACTCGCTTAATGCCGAAGAACTAAGAGAGAATGATCTATCTTCAACTTGAAGCAAAAACTTACTCCAACAACTGCGTCAGCCTCCAAAATAAGTGTGTATAGTTTTGCGTCAGAAATAGCACAACATCGTAGGTCATTCTAATTTTTCTTTTTTGTTTTAAGTTAATAATTTTAGTGTATGAAACTATGCAAAAAATAGAATGTTCTTTTTTAGTATAGAATCTACTGCAAATTGTTTGAGATGATACAATAAAATGGTGTCAATTGATGTCTAAGTGTGGAAAATAGAGGATGTAATTGGTTTTGCTTTCATTTCATCCACTTTCATTTTCCGAGAGAATAATATTGAAAAAAAATTTAAAGTAAAAGTTAGATGTGTAGAAGAAAAATAATGATTGTTTTGATGTGATGAGAATCTTTATTGTTTGTGAAAAAAATTGTGGAATATATAGAAAAAATAGTGTAAAATATAATACAAGAAAATTGAATAAAAAATAAAAAATTGATCCAAAATTAGGCAATATGGATCTCATTTTATATCTTTTGTTATCAAGATTAAGATAATAATAATAATAAAAATAGTGATAGATTAAAGAAATCATCGGAATTCTTTATATAAATAAGGGGAGTAGAGAGAAATAAATAGTATAAGTCGGTATTGGAAAGTGTGTGAGAGAAAGAGAAAAAATGAGTTAACTTTGGAGATAAATAAAATTTGTTTTGAAAGTTCTTCATTTATTCCACAAACAATCACACTTCCAACAAAATTTTCACTCCAAAATGAAAATTATGGACAACCAATCACAACCAGAATATCATAATTCAATTTATAAAAGCATTACATGAAAAATATATCCTAATTAGATTTTCGAAAAAATAATTATGTTAGTAGGCTAACCTCATCCTCAATTCTAATTGAATGATTCAATTTATAAAAGCATTACATGAAAAATATATCTTAATTAGATTTTCGAAAAAATAATTATGTTAGTAGGCTAACCTCATCCTCAATTCTAATTGAATTCATTCATGTTTTCATCAACTCAAAGTGAAAAAATCAATCCATAAATTTCAAACCAAAATCAATAATATCAAGATTAATAAAATCACCAAACACAGCCAACCCACTAATACAAAACACTGCTAAAAAAAAATAACATTCAAGCCCTAAAGCACAAAAACAGGTGACCATGATGATCATGGTGGTGTTGGTGCTGATGGTGATGCGACGACGTCGTTTCCTTATCAATCATGCCCCTGACATGACAGAACTCCTCCACGTGGCACGGAATATTGATCGGACCGTCGTGATCGAATCCGTACTCCTCCTCCGCCTCCTTCAGCAGCTCCATGAACAGAGGATGGTTCACATAGATCACCGGAATAATAAACCTCTGCTGCTCCGCCCCTTGCCCCACCGTCACCGCCACGCATCCCTTCGGAATACCCCTCACCTCCCGCCTCCCTCCGCCGCCGCCGTGGAAATGGATCTGCGGCATGTGTAGATGGAAATTCAGGTGACCGATTTTATCTCCGCTCAACCCCATCATCAAATATATGTATGTACACCTTGCAAAAATCAAAATCAGAGCTCGGAAACTAGGGTTTATCAAATCAATCACTAGATAGAGAAAGGCCAAGGATCGGAGGCCGAGATGGCGAGATTGAAACGGGTTAGAGCGGAATCGGTTAGGGATTTGGGGATATTGCTCATTATATGTGATTTTTGAGAAAACTGTAAATCATAAGATGAGGGATTTGAAGAAGAATTGGGAGAAATATATATATAGAGAGAGAGAGAGGGATAGTGGGGAATCTGTAAGGTTTTGGCGTGTGGGCTAATATCTTCATTTATACGCCATGGGTGGGGTTTTCTAGAGCTCTTCAAAAGGCGGTAAGGATTTAGCAGAAAGAGTCGTGGTTGGGGGAGGGTAAAATGGGGATTTGCCGTGTCAAAGTTGTGTAGAATATTTTAGTTATAATTTCACCTTGGATAGGGTATAAGCGAGTCGAGTTGAGCCGAATATAAAATTGTTTAAGTTTGTCAGCTTCAAAAATTATGTTTGAATTTAATTTGATTATTAATCGAATCGAGCTCGAACGGGCTTTAGTCGAACTAAGAATGAATCGAGCTCGAGTAACTTAATATTATTACATATATTTTATTTTTCTTTTACTAATCGAGTCGAGCTCGGTCTTTATATTTTATCGAATGAAAAAATGTGTTCAAGATTGGTACTTTATATTAACAAACCAAAGCTCAAACGAGCTTTTAACAATCGTTTTTAAATTTAGATCGAGTAAGCTTAGTTCGTTTTTCAAGTCTTGGCTCTATATTGGGTGCTATTTTGCCTTATTAAATTAGATAAATATACACTTGTTCCGTTCTGATTTAAAAATCCACCTATATTTTCAACATATTTAAAAAATATTATTAGAATTAGAATTTCTAAAAGATAATTGTCATTCAATATTTCCTTAATATTTCAATCAAACTTCCACATTTCAAACAAGGAAATATGGGATAACAAACAAAAATCAGAACTAAACAAATACAAAAGGTCATGATACATTAGATCAAATTCAGTAGGTTGTGATTATTGGTTGGATAATTAATTGTCTGCGCTTTCCAATAAGGTTTGTATGATTCATATCAAACTCCATTTTGATTCGATTTACTCGAATATGACGAAGAACTCGCTTTCTAATAAGGTTTGTATGATTCATATCAAACTCCATTTTTATTTGCAGATTTACTGAATATGATGAAGAACTCCGAATAAAACCAGAAGTCTTTTACCTATTAATATGTGAATAGATCTAATAGAAAAACTAAAAAAACAAACGAGCTCCCACATAGTGGAGATAACTCCTCCCACCAATATTTTATTTCTTTATAGCATAAACCAAAGTGTTTAATTTTTGAATAGATCATAATGATTTTTACTATAGTAATTGCAGCTGCTACTCGTTTTAAGGTGAGTATTGACGCTTTGAAAATGGAAGGGGCAGCTGTTGTCTATTTGACTAAGTTAAAGGCAGAGCTTTTCAAACTTTAAATTAAAAATTAATTCCTACAGTTTTTCCTTTAAACATGGTATAATTACAAAAAATACCCCTGAGGTTTTGTCTAATTACAAAAAGTACCATGAGGTTTAGTCTAATTACAAAAAAACCCCAAAAAAGTCTAGTTTCATCATTCTCCTTTTTTTTTTTTTGATAACTCAACAAGGGCTTACGCCCGACTATATCCGAGAACAACGACTCGACCCTCATTCTTTGCGCCGCCAAGGTAAATCGCAGGATGTGCAGGCATTGACGGTGTTCGATGGGGTATGTTGACGTCACAACTAGATCCTAAGGTAAAGAGAATAATTATATTCGCCCTCAATCTAATAATAATGATCTATCCCGAATCGAACCCACACGGATGTTATTCAGTATGAGTTCTCACCAAATCTTCACCAGCTCGCATCATTCTCGCACTTCATTCATTTTGTCTGAAAATCAGTGCTATTTGATTTCTGCATTAAATAAAAAAGTGTATTTTACATCAAAATTAGGGAAATATGAAAAAAAAAAATAGATTCCTTAAAAAAGAAAAATTAGAAGCAAATGCTTTTAGTGTTTCCTGATCTAATGTTATAATATAGTTGGGGGGAAAGAATCTTTCTTCAACCAACAAAGATTTGAACACAGAATAATCCAAGAAACGTTTTTTTGGCACTCTTTTTTTTATTTTAATCGGCTTTCGCCAATAGGCTTTTGTTAATTATGAATAATATAAAAAAATTATACTCCTACAATTAGTTTTCTGTAAGTCCAAGATGTTGGCTGCAAGTACAAAGTTAGAGGCAAAATATATTTGGATTATATTCAAATCAGAGAGCTGACATTACATTTTGAGAAAGTCTCTTAGTTTACTTAATTTTAAATATATAATCAAGATTGCTTTCTGAAGTATTGGAAAATTATATTTCCCTTTCCTCAAGTGTAACGTAGATGCTTCATTGTCTAGAAATAAAAATTCCACAGGGATTGCTATAGTGGTTCGAGATGATAACGGGGAATTTGTTGTCGCACGTACAATTATATTTCAGGGATTATACGAAGTGCGTGAAGTCGAGGCCATTGGGATTCGATAAGCATTATCTTGGACAAAAAACTTGGGTTTTCAATAGTTAATTGTCGAGATGGATGCGAAATACGTAGTGGATGGACTTGCGAGCCGAGATTGAGATTTCGGAGTTTAATAACATCTTGAAAAGAATGTCAGTTTTATTACAAAGTGAACCCGAGGACACCAAGAACTTTTCTTCGTAGAAATGGCAATAGGGTTGCTTTCTTTGCACTAGCGAATGAAGCTTTTTATTTTGATAGTCATTTGTGTGGAGTTCTCCACCCCTTTGTATCATGAACTATCTCTTGGATGATTTGAGTTATTAATAATAGTTTATGTTTTTCTTTAAAAAAAAGTATTGGGAAATTATATTGCGACTTAGAATTACTTGACCGCAAAACAATAATATTGTAAAACATATTTCCAGACTACAAAACATGCAAAACCCTTTCCAATAAAAAAAAAAAAAAAAGAAAACCCAAAAATAATTTCTTATTATTTTTAATTTGGGCTAATTGGATGCTAGCCACGTGGAGAGTATTAGTAGCATCCAATATTTTGTCAAGATAATAATACAAATATTTGGGCCGCAATTCACGCTCGTGATGGGCCAGCCCATTTGATAAGATGGCGGGATTTCAGCAACGCTTTTTTTTTTGCTTGTGACGAAAGGGCGAATCATGTGCTATTCAATAATGAGCTTTAATTGTGTTCTCACTTTTTCCTTCACCTTCAATCTTTCTGTCCTCTTAATTTTCATATATAAAATAAAACAACTCAATCATACCTGTATGCATACCTGAAACCTGATTATATTATTAATATAGTAGTGTGTCTTCCCGCTTTACCCTTTCCCTAATTCAGGCCGGGCCGGTTTGCTCGGGACAAAATGTTTTGCCTAGACCGGCCCGTGCATGCATGTTGTACACAAAAATATATCGAGCTGAACCAAAAGTCGGGCCAAATAGAACCAATTTTTGGGGTCTAAAAAAATCATGGCCTAACTCACCCAATCACCGGGGAGATCGGCAGATCAGAACGAAGCGGAGAGCTTTCAACAAACAACTCGTGAACGAGCTCAGTTAGCGTTCGTTTATGTTCGTTTATTAAGCTTAATGAACATAAATGAACAAGAAAAAATTTGTTCGTTTATATTCATGAACTGTTCACGAACATGTTCATTTAGTGTTCGTTTGATGTTTGTTTACTATTCATTTTTAATTATTAATTATACATTTACTGCTTATTTTAGTTTAATATTACAACTTATTTACATTTACAATCATCATATTGTTCATTTATTTTGAGTGGAGTGTTCATGAACAATGTGTATTTAACTCTTTTATACTCATGTTCATATAGTTGTTCATGAACAATTAATGAACATGTTCGTAAACCGTTCGTGAACATGTTCGATTATTAAACAAACGAACACAAACAACTTTTTAAAATAAACGAACGAACACGAACAACCCTCGTTCGTTCGGGCTCGGTTCGTTTGACCCTAGGTCGGCGCATGGGTCAAGCGTATTTTGCTAGCTTTATGTAATCATAAAAAAATTTGAATAGGGATGGCAATTTTGACCCGACCCGTGTGTACCCTTTGGCCCGCCCCGTTTGGGTCGTCCCGACCCGTGCCGGGCTTATATTATATTTAATATTTATAAGTTGATAATAATAGATTTTGTGAATAATATTTTATTAATGTATATTTTTTTCATTTTTTTCTTGTTTTAATTTAATTTAATTCAAAACGGGCGAACGGTCGCCCCGTCCCGCCCCGCGACCCGTGGCGGGTCGACCCGCCATGTCCCGTTCTAGGCACGTGGTGGGTATGGGGTCTTGTTTGCTCCAACCCGACCCGCCCCATTGCCATCCCTAGTTTTGAAGCTTGGGCTAATTAATAAAAACTTAGAAATGTTTCAACATTGCAAAATACTTCTCAGGTTTAATAATGTCTTAAATAGGTGTAATTTTAATATTTCTATAAATATCATGGGGATTTTAGAAATATTTTTATTTATGAAGGAGAAAAATATAAGATGAAATTAAACCTTATGGGATATTTTGTAATTTTCAAAAATTTCTAGATTTATTTTATAATTAGCTTGAAACTCAAGGGTTATTTGTAATAATCCCTTATGGTTATACCAATTGGTTTGTTCATGTAAGAGATAAATTAATGAAATAAATAGAATATTAGTTTTCATGATGATTAAAATGTTCCACATTTTTATATGAGCTGGACTTACGTTGAGGGTGTTTAGCTAAATTTTATATATAAAAAGTTCTGAGCTCCAATGTCCGTGATGTTATATATTTTACTGAAAGAAAGGAAAAAAACTCTTGAAAAATAAGTTAGGAATTTTTTTAGTTTTTAAGATGTTCATAATATCATGACATATTATATCAGAGTTCCAGATGAAATACTTTATAATACACATTATAAAATAGGGATAATTACAAAATGTCACTGGGCTAATTACAAAAAAATCCAGATATTTTTAAAATTGCAAAAAAACTTCTTGAAATGCTCACATTTCTCCCTTCACAAGCAAAAAGCATTTCAGAAATACCCCTAATATTTTTAAAAATATTACAATTACCCCTTAAATTGTGTATCTTTCATTAGTTTATGGCCGACAATGGAGTATAATTTTCCTTGGGAAACACATTTAAGGACGTTAAGGCTTATGTTTGACTGATTTGCTTGTGTTTAACATTTATTTGAACTCATTACACCTATATTTCGTTGGTACTTTATGTAATGAAAACACTAAATAAATATTAGTGATATGGTTCCCTTAAAAAATATTTTGTAATACGGTCACACGGTGCGACAGATTGCACTTTTAGTGTAAAAATGATATTAGTGTAAAAAGTTATATTTTGTATGAATACACTTAATTTTAGTCTATTTAGACAAATGTATCACTTTTTATATTAAAAGTATCGCGCACATCGCGTCGTGTGACCGTCTTAGACAAATTTTTTGTCTTATTGATATGGTTAATGGTTTGACTTCATTCATTCAATGAATTTATACCAATTGATGATAAAATGACCCCTGGGAAACAACAACTCGTTAAGGGTGTCGAAGTTATTCCCATAAAAACCCTACGAGCTCAAATTAATTTCAGATAGAAATAGGATAATCGCAATACAAAATACTAGAATAAAAAAAATGAATTTCGTAATCGTACCTTTGGAAAGTGGTGATAAGAGGCATGTGTATAGACATCTCGTCCTATTTAGAATTTGTTTGGTTGAGGTTATAAGCTCTTCAAAACATTGAATAAGTTGTTTAAATTTATGCAGTAAACTTAAAAAAAAAGATCTAATAACTCATAAAATAAGATATCAGGAGTTTATAACAATTTTCAAAAAAGGTGGAAAATCCAAATTTTTTTTAAAATAAGATCTTATTTTAATATTATTTAATTTTGACTATTTTAATTATAGAATTGTCATTACTAACGTCTTAAAAACTATGTTATTTTATTTTATCCAAACACTTTAACAACTTATTCTTAAAATAAGATACGACATTTTATAAACTCTAAAAATATTTTATAAGATCTTTTAAGTAAGCTCCGGCAAACATTAGAAGAAACTTTCTATTGAGTCTCTTTTGAACTGACATTATTATCATTTTGTGTTTTTTCGGTAATTGCGTCAAACCTCATCAATTATCAAATTTGTCATCAATTAAGGAAAACAAAGTAAAGGGAAATTCTATGGTATAGGTTGGGGGGTTTGATGCTACCCAAGTGGGTTGTGCCCAATCCCCTTGTGATTTGCCAAGTGTCCCACTATGACATATGCATGTATTTATTTTCAAAAAACGAAAATAAAAAATGGGACACATGTCACAATCCGATGGGAGTTGGGCACTACCCACTTAGGTAGCATCTACTTACCCGGTATAGGTGAAGGTAATAAAAGTGAAATATGAGAGAATATGTCAAAGCCGACAATAACAATAACACCAAAAGAAGAAAAGGAAAGGGAAATTTGCATTTACTTCTTCATCCATCTCAGTTCTTTTATGTCACTATTTTAATTTAGATTGAGTAGTTCATAGTTATCAAGAAAATAATACTTCACCATATTCAAGATAAGTGACATTTCAAGGATTAGTTAATGTTACCCAACTTGGGTAGCTACCCAAGTGAGTTCTATACCTTTGGATCAACACACACCCATGTGGGTGTGTGTATGTGTGATCCAACTGTATAGAACCCACTTGGGTAGCTACCCAAGTGAGTAGCATCTACTTGCCCACATTTCAAGGGGAAAAACTATGGATGACAATTTTGTCCCGATCCGCAGGTATCCGAGCCTTCATGTTCTAGGCACAGGGTGGATCTGGGTTTTCACCGACCCGCCGCCGACCCCACCGACCCACCTCATTGTCATCCCTAAGAAAAACACATAGTAAAGATTATGTTAAAATACCCAATAAAACCTTAATTAATCATAAACATTGTTTTGGAACAAAAGCAATTCGGTCATTAGTGTTAACTAAAAATGATACATTTAAGGTAATTTGGGAAAAATATTTTCTTACCAGCTTCGAAAAGGTCTTTTT
This sequence comes from Rehmannia glutinosa, assembly GCA_016081115.2. Taxonomy (NCBI): domain Eukaryota; kingdom Viridiplantae; phylum Streptophyta; class Magnoliopsida; order Lamiales; family Orobanchaceae; genus Rehmannia; species Rehmannia glutinosa. Next base: position 45,792 of record JABTTQ020002837.1, read on the forward strand.
GAAGAGTTTTTTATGTGTTAAAGCGTCATTTATTTTGAATAGAGAGAGTATTAAAATTGTTAGTTTTAAGGCAAATATGATGAAAAGGTAGAAGGCTAGTCATTATTAGAGCTAACAATTTTTTGTCCAGCCCGATCAGCCCCGGATTGGGCTTGGGTGGGCTATATTTTTATATGTTCGAAATGGATCGGGCCTACTTTGGCCCGGTCTGAGCAGCCCAACACATTTTATTTGTACAATGTGTTTTGGATTGGGTTGAGCAGAAAAAATCAGCAGCCCGAGGGAATTTTGGGATGGCCCGACAAATTTTACGTATTGTTCTTATGGTACCATTTAACCCTCATAAGGTCCAAATTGTAAAAGACCACACAATCCAATGTAATTCTCTTCGAGAATGAGGTTGCACTTAGCCCAACGGCAAACTGCTTTTATTAGGCCCATTTAGTTGACCAATCCAAAAGCCTCATTCCAATATATGCCATCCAACTTAAGGCCCAACAAGAGCCTGCGTTCCCGGTCCAATTCTCTGGTTCATGTAAATTCCAATTAACGATTAACTTTTAAAAATTTTGTTTTTTACCAAGTTAAATTAGCATGAAAAATTTTCCAGTCTTCCAGCCAAAGTAGGGGAACAAACGACCTGATCCAATCCGAATTTTAGCCTGTTTGCCAAATATTCATTTAATTTTATACGAGCGAGCTCTCTTGATTTTAAAAGCTTAATTATGTTCGTTTGATAAAATTATTTAGTGTTCGAATTTGTTACAAACATGTTAGTGAATGTGTTCGTGTTCATTATGTGTTCGTGAACAATGAATAATGTTTATTTGCGAACAATAAATAAACAAACAAAATTTCATTTGACGAGTTCGTGTTCATTACATGTTCACGAACAAATTCAATTTTAATTCATATGATAGTGATAAATTTCTTATATTGTAATTTTAAGTCTTTTCATACTAAATAGAGTTATAAATTATATTATACAATATTATTAGTTTATATAACTTTGTAATATTTATATTTAACTTATATATCAACTTTAAAGTTAAGTACTTTTAGTCAATAGTATTTATTATTATTTGAATCGTAATCGAGCCTTTAACGAGCTCATTTATGAATAATTCTAAACAAACGCTACATGTACTTGTTTATGAATATTTTATAAACAGTACTAAATGAGTTTATAATGAGCTACTAAGGATGGAGTATACAATTGTAAAAGCACTTTTCGTTTTTAGATGAGCCGAAATTTGGTTCAGTATGTGCTCATTTAATTAAATAAATGAACATGAGTTTGTTCTATTTGTCAAACACTCTATTCATTCATTTATGCCTGGACTAATTTAGTAGCAAAGTTTAATTTTAAACACATTTGTTGAGTCGGAAATTCAATTTGAATTCAATTTGATACACAAAGAAAAGAGGAAAAACAGTCCAAAACCTAAAAAAGAAAAATATTCAAATTCAATCAGAGGGCATTGTGGGGAAAATTACATTAAACATAACACGCGCGGGCTTGCCGCTTTTTCTCTTACATTTTAGCAATGGAAACCCCACGCAACTTGCACGTGCAACAAAGATCCAACGTCTAAATTACCAAAACACCCTTACATTTCCAAAAATGACCATCCAATCCAATCCAATCATGGCCCCCACATCGCTACACCATCGCTATAAACTCGGGTTCTCCTCCACATCCTCCTCCGCCGCCGGCCGCCGCCGCACTTCTGCGCCGGCCGCCAGCGCATCCGTAATTGGCTTGATCACCAAAATAACCTCCCCGATCGCCATGGTCCCCGTCACAAAGAGAAACATGGCGAGCACCACAAACCCATACGCCGCGTCCTCCGGCAGCCACAGCCACGACAGGCTGAGACATACGATCTGCGCCGACAGCGCCACCATCACGACGGTGGCGAGCGAATTGATCCGATTCCTCATCCCCTTGTTGATAACCAACGCCATCACACGCCAACACGACAGCAGAAAAGCCATCGCGTACACAACCGAAAAAGCCCCAAATATCAAGCAGCTGAAAAACGGGTACGTGCAGAGCATCGTCCTGTTACCAAACATGTCGTTACCAGGCACGGAGCTCCCGTGCATGAACCTCGGCATTTTCCCCTCCCATGGCGAGAAATAGACGAATACTATTTGCAGCAGCGTCATCGGAGAACAAACCATGAACAACGAAGCCAACGCCCAAATCCGACTAGGTTTTTTCTTTTTGATCGAAACATTTACCAAATACAGCAGCGTGATAAAAAAGCTAGGCTCGAACAATCCAAGCGATAACACGACATGAACTTTACAAATATTCGCTTGTTGCTGCAGATTAATCGAAGGCAAAAAGGATAAAGGTATCTTCTACGTACCAATGGCAGACGCAAAATTTCATTAATCGCCCAAACAGAGGATAGCACCACGAGAAGCAATCTGACGGTCCAGAGCGAATTGAAATTCTCCAAATGCTGCAAACGTCGCGATTTCAGCCGGAGGTAGACGATGAAGGACAGGGAGAGGAGAGAGAGGAGAATTAGACCCGCGATGAACGAAAGCGTTGCTAAATCGAACGCGCTTTTAGCTACGGGAATAGAAGGGAAGAAATCGGGGAAAATCAGAGACGGAGATGGAGAAGGAGATGGTGAAGAGATCGGAGGTTGGAACAATGTCCGGCCATCATCGCGGTGGAGGTAGAGGAGCTTTCTCATAGATTGACCGGCGACGGCGGAGATATGGCGGCGGCCGTCGTCGTCGATGCGGCGGTGTGAAAAGGGGAGGAATCGATGGCTGTGATGATTTGTTGAGATCTGAAAAAAATCGCATAATTTGGATGGGATGGGAGAGAGAGGGGGATTATTCTCTGTTTTTTGAATTCTTTTTATTTTTTTTGGTATTTTATTTTTTAGAAATATTTGTCCCCTTCCCTTTCTCCCAACCTATGGGAAAGGAAAGATGGCTTTTTGAGAAGCAAGAAAATATTTGCGTTGGGAGAGATTGGGAGAGAGAGAGGAGGAGAGAGATGGTAGTGGTGTTTTTGCTATGAGATGGCTAATGATATTTTCTTTAATTCAATAGGTTTTTGGATAGTATATTATGGACGGTCAAACGGTCACGTTTGAAATGAAGCGGCATTTGTAAATTGAAATATTAATTAAATTGGGAAGTAAAATAGAAAAGGTTGAATTCAAGTCTTACCAAAATATGAATATTGATTTATTTTTGTGATAAATTATTTATTGATAATATGGTTATTATAACATTTTGTTATATTTAATTGATATACCAATTTCATGATGTATTTATGATTGCTTCACTAAAATGATTAGTTAATTGAGAATTCAAATATAGCACATGTGGTTAAAAGGGGTGTAATCCGACAAGCAGACCCAAGTTCGAATCTCATGTCCATAACATTCCACTTCCGATTTCTCTCCTAAAAAATAAAAATAAAAAAGTAATTAGTTAATTATAAATAATTGGTATATGTATTATTGATTATTGTTAGTTTTTTCTAATAAGTCAAGGAGGCAGTTGGAGGGGGAAATCTCAAAAATCTCAAATAAACTGAAAGACTCAATGTTCGAACCCTAATCATCACCCCTTAAGCTATAAGCTCGTGGTGTTATTGATTATTGTTTGTGCTTAATGATATACCTAATGTAATAACACATGCAATCAATTTACTCACACACATACACACACATCACCATAGGAGCAACTGGAATAGATTAATTGATTGACTAATTAGTCTTTCCAACTCAACCCGTTCAACTTCAACTTCAATTCAAATAGGATGTCAAGAATTAATTTCACATAGGGGTTTTGCTAATTTCTCATTATTATCATAATTAAGTGTTAAATATTTAACATAGGCTTAAGTTTATAAATGCCTGCAGAGATTAGCTAGACTAAACGTGACTTTGATTGTGTAAAACACTAAGTAGACATATCTAAGTAAATTAATTATAGACCTCAGATCACAAATTGACATTTATGATCCATCTAAATTTAGTTTGTGTGAATTTCTTGTGGATGCGGAGAGAGAAAGTGAGAAATACATCTATATATACACCTCCACAAGCATAAGAAATTCATGGAAAGTAAATACAGAGTATCCAGATCCTATTTTAAACACAAATCCTAGTTTGATTTGTAATAAAAATCACCCCACCGCCTAAGATGCCTGTCCATGAAATAGAAAAAACATACATTACACTGTTAAAGACTCAAATTTGATTTGGTGAATGATTTTTGTTCAAATTTGATTTGAGGACATGAACAAAATCATTCGCCAAATATCTGTTTGCCTCAAAAATCATCCACCAAATATCTGTACACTTCTTCTGTGAACTAAATTTCTTGAGGACATGAACAAAAATCCGTCCTCAAGGTTGCTTAATAATTTGCAGGGATAATTACAAAATACCCCCAGAGGTTTGGGCTAATTACTAAAAAACCAGAGATATTTTAAAATTACAAAAAAAAACCTCAAGTTTGGTTCTGCATTAAATTTTAGGGGGTAAACATAATATTTCTAGAAATATTAGGGGGATTTTGAAATGATTTTTTCTTATTAAGGAAAATGTAAGACGAATCAAACCTCAAGTTTTTTTTTTGCAATTTTCAAAAATCTCTGGGGTCTTTTGTATTTAGCCCTAACCTCAAGGTTTTTTTGTAATTATCCCTAATTTGCATTAAGCAGGACTATACATGTGCCTATCATGATAGTTTGCCTCAGAACTAAATCAATACATGATGACTCTAAAACTAAAACACAACTTCACAAAGCTCCACTGTACTGGAAAAGGATGCACCCAAGACAGAGACCACAACAGCAACCAAAATGTCAATTTTTTAAATAAAAGAAACATTCACAGTTAACCACAAGGCCACTCAAACTTTAATCAGTACCAACAAAATTATGTAAAGTCATAGAAGTTTCGAACATCTGATCGCAAACCACTGAAGGGACTGAGTTACAGCAAAATTTTCAAATGTCTATCGGCAAAAGCCACATTAAGTAGTTCACATGCATCTAATAAAAGCAAGCAAATATATAACCGATCCAACCAATAAGCAATCTACTTGATCTTCTTCTTTGGCCTCAACTGCAGAAAAATATGTACCAAGATTGTAAGATGTCTCAATCAAAACTCAAACAATTATTTGATACATATGAAAATAACATATTGCGTTTATAAACCTGGTTGCTGTGTCCACACTTCTTTTTCCTGCAGTTGACAGCACGGGGGTGCAGGCGAGCGTAACATCTGCAATACAAAAGTTGAGATCGTGGTCAAAACAAATACCAAAATGTGAATATAAATTACGTTTTGTCTGACCAAAACTCAAAACTAGAGCTGAAAACGAATCAAACTATTCGAAGTTAGACTCTAGATAGATAGTTAAAAGCTAGTTTGAGCTAGGCTTGTCAATGTAATGGACCAATTTTTCGTTCGATAAAATATAAAGTCGGCTGGAGATCATGCTCGATTAGTGAAAAATAATAAATATGTTTAAAAATATCAAGCTAAACTCGATTCATATGCGGCTCACCTAAAGCTCGTTCAAGCTCGACTCAATTAATAAACAAACTAAGGTTACAAAAATCCTTAGGCGCTAGTCGGGCTACAGTAAATAGCCTCACTTAGACAGCCTAGACAGGCGCCTAGGAATTGTACTATTTTTTTATTTTTTTGGCTGCCTAAGCCAATATTTACAACACAGAAACAAACCAAATTTAAACACAAGTTTTAAAGCTCGATTAAAATTCAAATAAGCTTGAAGAGTAATATGTTCGGTTCTAATCAATTTGTCCCCTACTCACAACATCACATATATACAGTTTCAGTTTCTACATGTATTGATGCGACCATAGTACTAATATAGTAATATGTGAAAATAAATGGTATTAATTTATATCAACTTTCCTCAGAATTGGAAGCTGTAACTATTCGAGACAATGAGTAATCCGGTTCAAACACAAGTGCTAGATGTACCTTTAAATGCTACATTTCAACAAAATTTACACAGTTGGCAAAAACATGAATCAACATAGGTAAACACAATTCAACAAGCAGTCGGCAAAAACCCATTATACTAAAATTCAATTGAAACTCACTTGCGGCAAATCATCTTGTCCTGGTTGTATTTCCTAGCCAATGCCATGAGAGATGGCTCAATGATGCCACCCCTAAGCCTCAGAACCAAATGCAGAGTAGACTCTGCAAGAACATCAATCCAATATCTAGTAAGTAATCCCATATCCTGAATTTTAGTAAAGCAAAAGGGGAAAAGAGGAAATATGGAGATTGCATTTCCTATCATTTTCCCAATAAAACACAACAAATAACTTCAAGAAATTTGCCTGTGGTTGAGTACTATAGCAAAAATTGAATATGCCCCGTATAGTATACTACATGAGTGCACTACTGCACTTCATGTGACCCTTTAATGAGGAAAAACAATGGGAATCATACAAATTTCTTCACGAAATCCAAACAAAAAGGTACTCGATAAGACAGCTAGATCTATAATTAAAGCGACATGAAAACAAAAACCTTTCTGAATGTTATAATCGGCAAGAGTTCGGCCATCTTCAAGCTGCTTCCCGGCGAAAATCAAACGCTGTTGATCCGGTGGGATTCCTGACCAAATAAAATTTACAAAATGATAAAACTCTAGCTCAGTTAGATCAAATTACAGTATAAAAGAATAATTATACAAAATTGACCTTCCTTGTCTTGAATCTTGGCCTTGACATTGTCGATGGTGTCGCTCGATTCGACCTCGAGCGTGATTGTTTTGCCGGTCAAGGTTTTCACGAAGATCTGCATTTTTTGTTGCCGGTTAAGCTATAGGTCTCTCCGCCTCACAGAATAGAAGAGGTTTACGCTATTGCGTGAGTTTATATATGTATGTGCAATTAGGGTTTCCAAGGGTTTTCTTTTATTTATTTATTTATTTACCTTTCTCGTGTTTTTAAATTCTAGTTTTATTTACAATTGGGGAAATAATATACAAATATATGATTGTTTAGCTCAAAATATTGATAAAAGAAAACACTAGGATGAAGTGAAATTAAACTTGTTAAAGTTCATTTTTTGAAGTCCATAAAAATTACTTGGAAATTAAACATTATTGGGACTTATATTTTCTATTTTAATTGATATTACTATATATATTAATGTTACATTTTTTTTTATCGAACGATAGTATTTTATTAGAACAACTCAAAAAATTGAAATTACAACTACAAACGTAGCCAAGGCAAGAACCAAGAACCGACTTGACTAAATAAAAACCAAGCGGGGAATTGGTAAAACCAATTGAGGATCAACTTCACAAACTAAAACCTTCCCCCCAAAACTAAAACACTCCACGAGACTTGGATATATATTAATGTTACATGAAAAGTGCAAGAACATAACATTTGTAATAAAAGAATTTAAATATATATATTTTACAAATTTATGTGAATTGCAATACTAGATAGTATTAGAATTGAGTAAGAAAATTTGAAGTGTTTTATTCTGCTGTTAATTAGATAAGACTTTTCTTTATTTTAAGTTTATATTGCATTTTCATTAATACAATACAATAAATTTCGGATTTGAGAATACTGTGACGGCCTTTAAATTTAATAATTCGAAAAATAATATGATTTTCTTCCCAAAAAAAAAAACTTGTAATATCTCATTTAAATAACAAAATTATTAGTTTGGGGATGTTTTGGTACATAAACAAAAATACATATAGATGTGAAAATGTGAACAAGAGGTATATAATATGATCTATTTAAAATATATACATGTAGTGGAGAAATCAAATAATAAATACTATTTGGTTTTATTAAAACATCAATAATTTTAAGAGTAAATTGCTTTGACAAAAAAACAAATTAAGAGATCTTGTTACATTTTTAAGAGTGAAAACTAATATGAGATTTCAATATCTCATAAACATATCGTGTTTTATTTATTAATTTTTAGAATGTTAAAAGATTATTATTATTATTATGTCAAAAAAAGAAAGATGTATATTCTATTCTCATAAACGAAGGATACAATAAAAATTTATAGTAGAGAAAAACTTGTTTAGCTGAAATTGATGTTGTCAGAATTGGGTCCTTTTTTCTTTTGGCTATTTACAATTGTCATACAATTTTTTCACCCATTTTCAAAAAAAATAGGGATAATTACAAAAACACCCCTACGATTTAGGCTAATTACAAAAAAACTCATAGTTCTTTGAAAATTACAAAAAATCTATTGAGGTTTCATTCTTCTTGCATTTTTCACAGTGATTTTTAAAAATATTTCAAAATACCCCCTGACATTTGCAAAAATATTACAGTTACCCCGTTTCAATTTAAGACAAAACGAAACCTGAAGGGATTGTAATTTTAAAACATGTTTGTATTTTTTTTTTTTGTAATTAAATCAAATCTAAGGAACTTTTTTTTGTAAGTATCCCTAAAAATTATTTCTTTTTACCGTCATGTCCCTAAAAGCCGTCAGTATTGATAAGGCAAGCAGGGTTTGACCACCACAAGGAAGACTTGAAAAACTACCCATGAGCCAAACTCGACTCGATTCTTGATAGCGACCTGACCCAGTTTGGGACTCCTACTGACAAGCAAGTACAATGCAATTGTTCAGATTGTTACACTTGGCGCAACCAGAAGCCTCACATGTGCCATGAGTGTCTATAAATACTTTGCTACAGTAATCAATTGGAAATTAATGCCCCTTTCCTTTTATTCTCTATTTGTACTGTCTATTACCTTCACGCCTATTTGATACCGAGCTGATTTAGGCATCGGAGGGCCTCCGCTGGAGACCCCCCTTCGGCTAGCCTAATGTGTGTCCATTGTTCATAGGATCTTTAGTTTCGAATCCGATACTCAGGAGTCCGAGACCCAAAAGTATCTCCTAATCTACATCAATTGGCGTCGTATGTGGGAAACGTTTTCCCTTAATAGAAGATATAAAGGTATGGAGACCCCGATTAAGCTCAGTTCGAAGGGGGTGTTGGAGACCCCTAGGAAAAGTAAGGAGGCAACGCATGCAGAGTTCTCTTCTTCCCCATTCGAGACCGATCCGCCCGAAGCAGAACATGTGATCAACCAAATTTGAATATATTTTTTCGTTCGATAAAATATAAAGTTTGGCTCGAGCTCAACTCGATTAGTAAAATAATAGAAAGACATGTGTAAAAATATCAAGCTACTCGAGCTCGATTAATGCTCGGCTCGACTAAAGCCTGTTTGAGCTCGATTCGATTAATAATCAAACAAAGCTTAAACACAATTTTTGAAGCTCGATTAAAATTCAAACAAAGTCGTTCGTACTATATTTGGCTCAACTCGACTCAATTACACTCCTAAACACACGTATTCGTATGAAATTAAATTTAGATCAATCGTGATATCAACACAAATCTCTACAATTAAACCACAAGATTGAATAAAATATGTAAAAATGACCATTTCCATTTCCCTCTTATCATAATTTCCATCTAAACTTTTAACAAACAAATTCTGGAAGAAAGCTAAGTACAACCTAACATTACAAATTAATAAAGCAATTACGTTGTAAAACCCGCACACTTCCCACGTGTCTTTCGCCGTATAACACCCAACGCCACCTCACCAACTACACTCTCCACGCCCCCATTGTCGCCGGTGGTGGCCCCCTTCCCACTACAAATATATAAATAACCCCTTTTTGCCCCCACGGCGAATGGCCTCCACCTGCCGCGCCGTCATTGCTAACCTGCGCACTCTCCAAAATCCCTCTTTCACCCGATTTCCGCCGTGCATTCCGTTGACTTCCAGATTCTTCGCCGTTAAACAAGGGTTTAGCTCCCTCAGACTGAATTCGAATTCCTCGAGTTTCAGGCGTAGAAGCACGAAAGCGTCGATGGCTGAGATCGTGACTCCGAAGAGCAAAGGAAAGGTCAAAGTGTTTGACACGGAGGAAGATCTGGCGGTTGCTCTCGCGAAATACGCCGCCGATCTAGCGAATAAAGTTACTCAAGAGAGGAACTCTTTTACCGTTGTTTTCTCCGGTGGTTCTCTTGTCAAGTCTCTCAGGTAGCTAAACTTGCTCTGTTTTTAATTTCCATCCATGTTACTGCAATTTTATGATTTGTTTTTTTTTTTTTCAATACGATTATTGTTGTTGTTGTTTTGGTTACTGATATGTGTTTTTTTTTTTTTTTTTTCTTTCCATTCAAAATGATTGTTAGCTCATCAAAGCTTAAATGCATTTTTACGACAGTATATAATACCCTACGGAGTTTACAAGAATATACATGGCATAATTCCGAAAATATGAATTACATTGTAAATTTTTATGGTTTTAATCAGATACTTCAAAACGTTCAAATCTTTATATTTGTTAATTTATTTAATTTAAAGCACTCTATGGGAGTGTTTGCACAAACTTCTGCCATTAGAAGAAGTGATTTATTGATTTAGAAATAAAAATAGTTGAGAATCAAAAGTTGGTAGTGTTTGAAGATAGAATCAGAAGTTGAAAATCAGAAGTTTGAGAGTATTTGGCCAAAAAGTTGGAAAAATGCTTATTAGAAGTGATTTATTGAATTAGAAATAAAAATCGTTGAGAATCAAAAGTTGGTAATGTTTGAAAATATAATCAGAAGTTGAGAGTGTTTTGTGAAAAAGTTAGAAAAATGCTTATTTATTTGTAAAAATCAAATTAGAAGTAGAAGCAAAAATCTATAGGACATCTCTCCTTGGTTTTAGATTCTGATTAAATAAAGCAGAATCAGAAGCAGAAGTTGGCATTCACAAACACTATAAAGTGATTTTTTTCAGCTAAAAACTAAGAAGTGCATTTTTTTAGTGATTGCAAACACTCCTTATGTGTTTTTGGGCATAAATTAACTTAATTTAGCACCTTGCAGTTGCATTAGTGAAGTATGGAGTTTGATTGGTTAATAGCAGAAAGGGTACATTTTATTTGTGAAAGGAAAATCATAATTTTCAAATTTATATATACTGATATTGGGTTTGGTGGTGGAATTAAAGGAAATTGGTCGAGCAGCCATACATTGATTCAGTGGATTGGTCAAAATGGCATGTATTTTGGGTGGATGAGAGAGTGGTGCCTAAGGATCACCCTGATAGCAATTATCTCCTTGCTTACAATGAGTTTCTATCAAAGGTACCGTCTTCTTTAGCAGATGTGTTAATTTGAGACGTGATTTCAATTTGTTAAATATTTGATTTGATGTATATAGACATAAAGCTTTGGGATTTGACGCATAGAAACAGAAAATAACACGGCATGTAGTTTTGGAGTATAAAGTTCCAAGATACTTCAGAGTACACTTTGTATCAACTTGCTCGTGAGAAAAATACACTTGCATGAATTTAGTACACGACATTTTATTTGAGTACTCTCGAATTATCCAAATGGTGATGAACTAGTGAGTGTGTGGCTGTATTTTGGCTATTTAGATGTTCACAAGGTGATTTGGTTTTGCATAACTATTTTTCACATAGAACTTGAGTCCTGGAACGGAAATTTCAACATTGAGAATTTGATGTCTGCTATTTCATTACAAAAGCTTTTGCTGATGTGCAGTTAAATGGGACGAGAGAGCAAAATTAGATTAAAACAAGAAAACTATCGGAGTACAAGAACGTAAATAAGCACTTTTCCTTGATTGAATTTGAAAAAGAAGTCTCCTGTGCGCATCAACAATTTTTAATCCATTTCTCATAGTGCCGTCTGTTTGTTTTCTCTATTTGCTCCACAAGGAATATATAGATTTCTGTTTCTAATTCGTAGAGTTTTTAGTTTTGCCTGCCCTGAGTGATTTAATAAAAACATGTGGTAGCCTTTATTTTCAATTTTTGAGACCATAAGGCTGTCGGCTCTGAGAATAATTTGATTTCCTTTGTGTCAAAGAGTGTGGATCATTTAATAGTTGTAATTAACGACATATATGAATGAGAAGATCTGTCTATAAATGAATTTTGAGTTATACTATGGAGTTTCAGGTATTATATGTAAAAAAAGCCTTTTAATATTTTTAAATATATGAAATTAAACTGGTATAGTGGGACTAGCAAGCTTGTTCTCCTTTCGGTATATGTTGATGATATATTGGTGACTAGTGAAGATCGGTCATGTGGATGGTCATGTAGATGCTAGACTTGATATCGTAGTACACTTGGTATTGCATCTACCATTCAAGTGCCCTATTTTTTTAGGAGATGAGACACCTAACATTTGTCTACTCACCAATTGAATCCCGTTTCTTATTACAGGTTCCAATTCCTGCTGGTAATGTGTACGCCATAAACGAAGCACTGTCAGCAAAAGGTGCAGCAGATGACTACGAGACATGCCTCAAGCATTTGGTGAAAACCAAAACACTCGATCAATCCCAAACTACTGGGTTCCCCAAATTCGATCTTATGCTAATGGGCATGGGCCCTGACGGCCACATTGCTTCGTTATTCCCTGAACACCCTCTCGTTCAAGAAAACGAGAAGTGGGTTGCATCTATCAAGGATTCGCCCAAACCTCCTCCAGAAAGAATTTCCTTCACTCTCCCGGTTATAAATTCATCCGCAAATATTGCCCTTGTTGTAGCAGGCGCCAGTAAAGCAAGTGCAGTTTATACAGCACTCGCTGATGTCTTGAATTCTGAGGTGCTCCCGGTTCAATTGGTCGCACCAGAAGGTGAGTTGACGTGGTTTTTAGACAAGGAAGCAGCTTGAAACTGTAAGTTTATGGAGTTATTTCGTTTCGGTTGGAATGTTAAGCAATCATACACAGAAAATAAGGAATTTCTGTAATCTATTAATAAATTATCTGGATTGGAAATTTCTTGTATCTAGACTGTTGCCAAGAAGGTTATTTTGAAACATTTTAACTAAATGTTTGAGCTTTTTAAGGTGTTTATTTTGTTCAAGCATTTCATCGAACATTTGACGAGGGTGGTGTGGTCAACAGTTTAAGAATTGTTAGGTCCTAAGAAGTACGGATACTTCTCTGAGGATGTCATACCCATACCGGATACGTATTCGATACGATACTTTATTTGATATTTCATGAATACTCCATGGATACATGTACATATGGAAATATATAAAAATTAGTTCTGTTAGCTCATTTTTTCCAGCATTTTTGTGTTTATGTAAGATATGATATTTCAAATTTGAGTACTTATGAAATATAGTTTTTTATGCGTGAAACATCGTTTTTAATTATATTTAGTACGCATGTATCTTCAATAATGATGCTTGCCAAATCTGAGGTTAATTATAAAATATATAATTTTATATGTATATATATATACACAATACACGTATCCTTTTAAATTTCAAAATATACCATATTTCCGTATTCATGTTGTATCGTATCCGTGTTACGTATCCGTATTAGTGCAAGAAAAAATTGATTTTGAATTATCCTCGGCGTACAGGGAAGAAGCAGGCAGCTCTTCTACGTTTTATTAGGGTGCGATTATTTGTACTGTAGCTTCACCATGCAACTAATATGAATATGCCTTTGGCAACCTTTTTAGGGATATTTACAAAAACAACCCCTGCAATTTAGTTTAATTACAAAAAATCTCAGTTATATTTCAAAATTACAAATACCCACTTGACACTTTTTTTTTATTTTACAAATTGCACTTGAGGAGAGTGTATTTGTTAGGTAAATACAAAAATGGGAAATTAGGTAAAACACCCCCAACAAGGGGTATTAAGGAAAAATACCCCCACTTTATTAACTAATGAAATCTACCCCTTTTCCCTACCTAAAATGTCTACTTTACCTTAACTTAAAAAAATCAAAAAAAAAAAAAGGAAAAAACGAGCACTTATGGGCGGGAGTGAAATTTTAAATAGCGGGCCTTTCCTTTTCACCATTACAAGCCTACTTCTCAACATTTCGAGCAAAGAAATCAACATTACAAGATTTTCGAGCTCTTCTTTAAAATTACGAACCCTAGTAAAATGCGGCGCGTTTGAAGGAGGCAAAATCGAGGACCTGTGTTCGACAATAAATCTCAGTTCTTGCATCAAAAAATATGGATAAAGGTTAGTTTTGATTGTTCTTTCGTGTAATGTTAATGATTTTCATTTTCGCAAAATGGTTCAATTAACCAATTTTTCACGATTTTGAAATGGGTATAATTTGAAGAGTTTTGATTTTTCGCAAGTTGTATCGTAGGCAAGCACGTGGGCATAACCGTAGGCAATTGGGTGGCGATTATGTTAAATATCAAAAATTGTGGGTGGACAAGTGAACTGGACAGGATGTGGGCACTTGGGTGGGTATTTATGTGGGCGGTTGTGTGGGCAGTTAAATTCAAATGTCATTTTGTTTGGGAGGACAAAGTGAACTGGACAGGATGTGGGCACTTGGGTGGGTATTTATGTGGGCAGTTGTGTGGGTGGACAACGAAACTGATCTTTTATATCTATCTATTTCTTTTGCAGGATTCATATAATGCTCTTATGGGATGGAGTTTGGGATTGTGACATAAGTACATCCCGATGGAGGTATACTGAGGGAAGCATTCCAAAACTGTTCTCTTCCGCCCGGAGTTCACTTTTGAATTGTTGCGGAAAGCTTATATTTTCTCTAAATTCAATCCATATGAGTGTGAAATAGAGTTGACAAGTTGGTTTGGCTATGAACATGTTGATCCTTTGCCACCATGTCCAATCACCGATGATGACGATGTCAGGCTACTTGTTCGCATGAATAACGAGAAGCCTTTGTCTGTTCCGGTTTGTCTGATTAGAAGGAAAAATAAGAAGAAGAAAAAACACTCTTTGGAGTCAGCTAGTAGCAATCAAGTGATGTTACCAATTAAAAAAGAACCTATCATTGAAGAGCTTATGCCACCTCCTCCGGGTGCATTTACTAAAAAACGTAAGATCAATAAACTAAAAAGGGTCAAAAAAGAAAACCAAATACACTTCCATATTTTGATATGACTATGGAAGAATTTGAGAATGACCCTATGTTTTGGGAGGATGTAGATATGTCAAGTGGCGATGACTGTCCTATTACTTCAAGAGAATGATGGTGGTGTTGAAACTATCTACATCCCAATTGTTCAAGAGATCTACCACGCCCAAGAATAACATCGATAAAGCAAAGGGGTTGTCAAAGAAACATCCGGTTTTGAAGAATATTTAGGTATGACTATTGAAGACCTTGAGAATGACCATCCTGTTTTGGGAGGACGAAGATGGTAGTGGTGGTGGTGGTGTTGAGGAAGAAAGAATGGGGAATGCTAAACTCGGGGTGGGCACAAAAGTCGTCAGAGAGTTGATAAGGGTCTTTTATGCACGTTTTATGTGTATATTTGAGTAAAATTCGAGTTATTTTATTGTTAGTTTTGTAAATTTTTGATTGTACATAGTTCATATTACTCCGAGGTGCTTTTATTGATGTAGATTGACCATTCGGGCTAATTTTGGTGAATTTCGGACCATGGATTCATGTCAAAACATACCGGGGAGTTTAAGGATGCAAAAACGCTCGAAATTCCAAGCCAAACGCTGGCGTCATTTCGGGGCATTTTTGGTCCAACACGGGCAGGGGTGTTGGGCAACACGGCCGTGTTCACGGAGCTAAAAACTCGATTTTTTCGCACAAAACAGCCTCCGACACGGCCAGGCCGTGTTCCCAACACGGTCGTGTCGAGACACGGCCCGGCCGTGTTGGGAAGCACGCCATGTCTCCCGATTTCTGTGTGATAAAACAAAGACGGCCCGGCCGTTCGGGGCGACACGGGCGTGTCCGAGACCTCTTTGCAACTTTTCTTTGCGGAATTTGGGGAAATCTCACCAACCAACCTATTTTGGCCACTTTTGTACACTTTTAACACCCTATTTTTTGAAACATGTCTCCATGTCCCCTCCTCATCACTTGAATACAAGAATTCACCAACCAACAAGGAAAATGGGGGTGATTGTTTAATAAAAGAGAGTACTATCAATCTATTGGTTGGCTATAAAAGCCAATGGTTGAAATTGGGAGATACATTCATTAGATACTTTGAAATATTCATTGTATTCATTTCATTAAGTATAATTGGGATCAAGGGGTCTTGGAGGAGAAAACTTGGGGCAATATTGGAGAAGAAGGCTTGGAGCAACATCATCAATCAAGAAAGAAGTCAATTGAGATTTTGAGAAAGATAAGTACACCATGTCTACAATACTTAAATCATCTTATGTAATTTATTCTTTGGTCAAAATCATGTGTAGCTAAACTCCTAGTGTTTGAATGTAATGAACTCTAGAATGAATTTGTGATTAAGGTGTGTATGTTTTTAATAAAATCTTCATATTTTATGTGGTTCACTTATATTATGCTTCGTTCATTCGAATTGATATATGCGCAATATTGATTTGAAGTTTATTTTTCATCCGGGAAATCGAGAGATTCATGGTGAAATAGAACCTATATAAGTGAAAAGAGTTGCATGCAATCCTAGATATAGGACGACATAAATCTTCTGGATTAGGGTCAAACCTAATATGGGAATTCACAAATCGTTATAATGTGTCTTGGGGTTTTAACTAGAAAGAGATTTCGGTTAATCAACTTGAGATTAGAAGTTTTTCGCCTTGAGAAAGGGTTTAACTTAAATTGGGAATTTCTACGGTCCACAAGAAATGAGATTTTATTAAAAGAGGTTGGTTTTTGCTTAAGGGCTTACGGTTGTATTTTTAACTTGTCAAATCACAAAAACATTCTAGAGGATTTACATTCAAACACATTTCTATCTCTTGATTTCTTATTTTACAAATCTTCCTTTATTTTTACAATTTATAATTTGTTTTCCTTTTTCATCAAACAAAAAACGAAAATTGTTAGATTAAATAACAAAAAGACGGTAATTATTAGTACTTACAATCCTCGTGGGAATGACACTCGGTACTCAATAATCTATACTATAAAACAATAGGTGCACTTGCATACGGTTTTAAAGGTAGCTTTTGAGCCATCAAGTTTTTAGCGCCGTTTAAAGGGATTGTAATATTAAGAACACTTTATTTTTGTTAATTTAATCATTTTTTACCATTATCTTTCTTTTTATCTATCTTTGTAAGTCTTGGTTTATACTTATCCTTTTTGTTTTTTGCGGTGTATGCCTACTTGTCGCCGAATTTGGAAGTCGCGACACCGCCGGTAGCAACACGAGGAAAGTACTAACACGGACCACGAAGAGGATACTAACGAAAGTAAAGATTTTGTCATGGAGGATGAACAAAGAACTATGTATGACTATGCCAAACCATCCATGGAAGACACATCATCTAGCATCGTAAGCCCGGCCGTTGCCGCTTAATAATTTTGAAATCAAACCGAATGTCATTCAAATGGTGCAACAATTCGCTCAATTGACTGCCTACCGCATTTAAGATCCGAATAATCATATCGCAAATTTCCTCGAAATTTGCGATACATTCAAAATCAATGGGGTCTCGATGATGCCATTCGTTTACGCCTATTCCCATTTACTCTTGGGGACAAAGCTAAACAATGGCTAAATACTTTGCCAAAGGAACGATTATAACGTGGAACATCATGGCGAAAAGTTCCTTTTGAAATATTTTCCACGGCCAAAATCGCACGATTGAGGAATGAAATCTCTTCATTCACTCAAGAAGATGACGAGACCTTGTACGACACTTGGGAGAGATTCAAAGAATTGTTGCGGAAATGCCCGCATCATGGTCTTCCTATTTGGATGCAAGTCCAAACATTTTACAATGGGCTACTCGTCAACAAGGCAAATGATTTTATGCAAATGGCCGGGGAACTTTGAACAATAAAACACCGGAAAGCGCGCCAAGATCTCGATAGAAGGAATGGCCATGAATGGATATCAATGGCAATCCGCATCGAGGTAAACCTAACGAGCAGTGGGTGTTTATAATGCGATGCAGTGGTTACACTAGCCGCACAAAGTCGAAGCTTTGACCCAAAAGATCGACGATCTAGCGGCTCTCCTAAACCACCACCACCGCACGTTTTATCTTGTGAAACTTGCGGCGGATTGCATAATCATCAAGACTGCCCACACACAATACCTCACGCCGAACATGCTAATTACGTTGGGAATCAGGCGTAAATTACCCAAGTAATCCTTACAAAGAACACATATAATCCTGGGTGGCGACAACATCCTAATTTCGGTGGGGAAATCAAGGCCAACCACGACCTAATCCCAATCCCGATCTACACACGTCTCCTGATTTCACCAAATCAAGGTAAGCCTAACTTGGAAGATCTTATAACAAAGTTTGTGCAATCATGAGAGATACCCGATTCAAAGCGGTGGAAACATCCTTGAGAAATCAAGATGCATTTATCCATAACTGGAAAACCAAATACAGCCGATTGCGAAGATGATTTCCGAAAGGCCACAAGGTAGTTTGCCGGGTATCGAGCCAAACCGAGGAGCACGTAAAGCGCAATCACCATCGTTTTCCACATGAGCATGATTATGCCAATGCCGCCATGCGCAGTAAATACGTGGAGGATGACATGCCCAAAGAAAATCTCATGAAAAAGGAGGTTGCGAATCACAAGCCCAAGATCCTTACGAGTCTAACCGAAGAAGATAGAAGGGAGGACACATTTGGTAAGTACTTTAATTCTTTCAAACAATTACATGCCAATATTCCATTTGTTGACCCTCCTTCAAAGCATGTTAGGGATCTTAATGACATCATTCCTAGTGAAAATAAGCTTAACAAATTATCAAATGTGCAATTGAATGATAAATATCCTTCCAATGAACTACCACAAAAATTTAATGATCCGAAGCTTTATTATCCCTTGCACAATTGATGATTTACATGTTGATAGGGCATAGCCGACTTGGGAGTTAGTATCAACGTGATGTCTTATGAAACATTCAAGCATGAGGAATTAAGTGAACTTAAACCTATTAGGATGGACATTCAATTAGCCGATAAATCGATTAAACATCCTAGAGGTATTGTTAAAGATGTGCTAGTTAAGATTGATAAATTCATATTCCCGTTGATTTTATTATTCTTGACATGCATGATGATATAAGTTCCCTTAATTCTAGGCGTCCATTTTTCGCTACCGCTAAATCTCTCATTGATGTGCATGATGGAAAGCTTACTTTGAGAGTAGGGGTGAACAAGTTATCTTTAAAATTCCTTTGAGAAATCCTATAAATGATACTTGTTTTCCTATAAACTTGATTGAGATAAGGATAAATGATTCTTTGCTTGATATGTCTTCTAATAAATCCTTGAAAGTATGTGATGTTCAATGTGCAAAAGTTTCCTGAGATAAATCCCATTTTGAGAATAACATGCAGAAAAATAGGACCATGAAGGTCAATTGTTCGAAAATCGATACGAGTGGCGATGTTGTTCAAAGAGATAAATTTTTCATAAGTTCAATGTCCTCACGGATTAAATCTTCACATTTAGGTGAAATGGTCCAGCTATACGACGTTAAAGAAGCGCTACTCGGGAGGCAACCCGATGTTTGTGTGCAATTGTTTTCATTTATTTTTATTTTTTTATTTTATTTTCTTTCAAAATAATCACAAGTCCTAGAGTCATTTTCAAAAAAAAAAAAAACTCTTAAACATCTTCTTGGTTGTCCTAATTGGGAATATTTGAGATTTCACGGTATTCGAGTTGTGTGTTGCTTAACTTTGATTAGGTATGAAGATGCGAGTTGAAGATCCCGTACAAAAACAACCTAATGATCGCCCAACACCGATTCCACTATTGTAGTAAGGTCGTATTTTTCTTTTTCCACCTCTTTTATATCATTCTAATTCCTTTGCTTTTTGAGTGTTTGGTGTGTGGTTGTCCATTTCTTTCTTTCACATTGAGGACAATGTGAATTTTAAAAGTTGGAGAAGTGGGTACAATAACATTTTCGGAATGCTTTGTGCTTGTATCTGTGAGAGATGTGTTTTTTATTTTTAACAAATTGAATGTTGCTAGTCAATAACTTGGCCCAATTATACCTACATTAACTTGTTAATTTGTGTTTTCAAGGTGAATCAATTGATTGTCTAGGATAGTTTGACGTGGATGCAGCAAAATTTTGATGAGATTTCAAAGCACCATAAATACTTGATGTATTAAGGCATATACGACGATACCTAGTTCTATAACGCGTCGAGAACTCGTGATTTAGTAGTGGTTAACTAGTTGTTAAACCAAGCTTGTGAAAAAAAGAAAAAAAACGAAGAAAAAAAATGGACCAATCGAGGTTATACTCCACTATTTGTTGTTGCTTAGTGTAGGAGCATTCATGAGCCCATGTTTGTCTTTTTACGTAAAACGGCGACACGAATATGAGTATGGGAAACCACCCTAGGAGTGTTTGAACAGAAATTCAAAATATAAACCTAGTGGAAGCATGTCTCGAAAGGTCCCAAAAAAAAAAAGAACGAAAAAAAAGAGGAGAATGAATACTCCTTGACTTCTCATTCCAATAAAGTTCAAGAAGCTTGGTTATATGACTAGTAAGCTAACTACAATGATCTATTGAATTCTTGTATTTTCATGGCGTTATTGAATTGAAGTTGTTCATAACTATCAGTATTTGTGGAGTGATGATTTCAAGTCTGAATAATGCCTGCCGATATTACAGTCTTTCTTGACAGTCGATCGTTTTACAAAACTATGTTTTTACTTAATGGTTAATTCGGGTTGAGAAGGCCAAGAACTTGACTACTTATGTTCAATATGTTGAAAAAATCATCTTTGTATGTTGTGATTTATTGAATCCCTCTTTTTGATATAATGTTTTGCTTGAGGACAAGCAAAGTTCAAAGTTGGAGGTGGTTTGATAAGGGTCTTTTTATGCACGTTTTATGTGTATATTTGAGTAGAATTCGAGTTATTTTATTGTTAGTTTTGTAAATTTTTGATTGTACATAGTTCATATTGCTCCGAGGTGCTTTTATTGATGTAGATTGACCATTCGGTGTTAATTTTGGTGAATTTCGGACCATGGATTCATGTCAAAACATACCGGGAGTTTAAGGATGCAAAAACGCTCAAAATTCCAAGTCAAACGCGTCATTTTGGGGCATTTTTGGTCCAACACGGGCAGGGGGTGTCGAGCAACACACGGCCGTGTTCCACCGGGAGCTAAAAACTCGATTTTTTGCACAAAACAGACCTCCGACACGGCCAGGCCGTGTTCCCCAACACGGCCTGGCCGTGTTGGGAAGACAACCATGTCTCCTCGATTTCTGTGTGATAAAACAAAGACGGCCCGACCATTCCGGGAGACACGGGCGTGTTCGGGACCTCTTTTTGCAACTTTTCTTTGCGGAATTTGGGGAAAACTCACCAACCAACCCATTTTGACCATTTTTGTACACTTTTAACACCATATTTTCTTTGAAACATGTCTCCATGTCCCTCCTTCATCACTTGAATACAAGAATTCACCAACCAACAAGGAAAATAGGGGTGATTGTTTAATAAAAGAGAGTACTATCAATGTATTGGTTGCCTATAAAAGCCAAGGGTTGAAATTGGGAGATACATTCATTAGATACTCAGGAAATATTCATTGTATTCATTTCATTAAGTAGAATTGGGATCAAGGGGTCTTGGAGGAGAAAGCTTGGGCAATATTGGAAAAAGAAGGCTTGGAGCAACATCATCAATCAAGAAAGAAGTCAATTGAGATTTTGAGAAAGATAAGTACACCATGTCTACAATACTTAAATCATCTTGTGTAATTTATTCTTTGGTCAAAATCATGTGTAGCTAAACTCCTAGTGTTTGAATGTAATGAACTCTAGAATGGATTTGTGATTAAGGTGTGTATGTTTTTAATAAAATCTTCATATTTTGTGTGATTCACTTATATTATGCTTCGTTCATTCGAATTGATATATGCGCAATATTGATTTGAAGTTTATTTTTCATCCGGGAAATCGAGAGATTCATGGTGAAATAGAACTATATAAGTGAAAAGAGTTGCATGCAATCCTAGATATAGGACGACATAAATCTTCCGGATTAGGGTCAAACCTAATATGGGAATTCACAAATCGTTATAATGTCAGTATTGGGGGTTTTAACTAGAAAGAGATTTGATTAATGAGATGCAATCCTAGATATAGACGACATAAATCTTCCGGATTAGGGTCAAACCTAATATGGGAATTCACAAATCGTTATAATGCTGTATTGGGGGTTTTAACTAGAAAGAGATTTCAGTTAATGAGCTTGAGATTAGAAGTTTTTCGCCTTGAGAAAGAGTTTAACTTAAATTGGGAATTTCTACGGTCCACAAGACATGAGATTTTATTAAAAGAGGTTGGTTTTTGCTTAAGGGCTTACGGTTGTATTTTTAACTTGTCAAATCACAAAAACATTCTAGAGGGTTTACATTCAAACACATTTCTATCTCTTGATTTCTTATTTTACAAATCTTCCTTTATTTTTACAATTTATAATTTGTTTTCCTTTTTCATCAAACAAAAACTCGAAAATTGTTAGATTAAATAATAAAAAGACGGTAATTATTAGTACTTACAATCCTCGTGGGAATGACACTTTCGATACTCAATAATCTATACTATAAAACGATAGGTGCACTTGCCTACGGTTTTAAAGGTAGCTTTGAGCCATCAAAGAGACAAGAACATCAACCGAAAGAAAATCACCATGATGATGGGCAGGATAATGGTAGGCGAAGTGTAGGCAAGATTGTGGGCGTCAGTGGGCATAAGAATGACGGCGACAATGTGGGCGGGAAGATTGTGGGCAAGATTGTGGGCGGGATTGTGGGCATAGGAATTGTGGGCGTAAAAAGTGGGCATGAAGGTAGGCATGAAGGTGGGCATCGGGCATGATAGTCAATCATGCAAAAGGTCTGTTAAATCGGGCACAAAGTGGTGTGGGGCCTATTAGCAATCAAACAAGCAATTGTAACTCTATCTCACTAGTTGATGATTTACTGAGGTTGGTCAAGTTTTCCACGAAAGAAGAATTTACTCGGCGACTTGCAATAATTTGTATCTTGAAAAATAGACAACACATTGTTAAAAGGTCGCATACGATTAGATTTGTTGCCAAGTGTGTGGATAAAAATTGTGGGTGGATGATACGCGTGGTAGGCGGCGAGGTGGGCATCTATGAGTTGTTGTGAAATATATAAATTGTCATGAGTGTTCGATTGAAATGAACAACCATGAGCATCTACAGACTAGGAGTAAGGTGTTGGGTGAGGCGATTTATGTACGGTATAAACAACCCACACATTCATACCCACCTCTAGCTATTATTGCTGAAATAAAAGCGTTTTCCACATGTATCAGGCAAAGGGGATTAAATTTCCTAAAACATTTTTTGAAGATCCCCGAGGACGATGGAATAGTAGACTTGGACCCAAAACCAAGTCCGTGATCAATGAGAATTGATTACTCCAAAATCGCCTCTTTATTGTTGAAGTGGAATGTTATCTTGTCCAATGACATCGACTTGTCTTGTCGAAAAGAGAAGGTGGAGATATAATTGGCCTTGAAATTTCAACTTTTGTACATCCATAAATTGGCCAAAGCACGATTCTCGAACCTTTGTCTATTCCTAGCGCTCAAAAAACCAACTATTCTACATTTCTTCCTCATTGATTGCAACGAGCACTTAATCTCGCTGGAAATTGGTCCTTTTCGTTTTGAACAAGCGCCATCTTTCTTGAACTGCACAATGAAAAGTAGTGTTAGGTACAAGTAGGCACACATGTGGGCAGAATGCAAGGCAAATAGGTGGGCAAGATGAAAAATTATCAAAAACACCCAAGTCCATACATATTCCAACCTAAAAACACATTATAGACTACGAGAATATGATCATAAAATCCACACAACACGTCACAGACTCCACAAAGTAGTGTTAGATACAAGTAGGCAAACATGTAGGCAGATTGCAAGGCAAATAGGTGGGCAAGATTAAAAATTCATGAAAACACCCAAATCCATACATATGCCAACCTAAAAACACATTATAGACTCTACAGACTCCACACAACACATCACAGACTCCACAAAGTGGGGAAAGAAGTGGGCACTGAAGTGGGCAACGACGTGGGCACTCATGTGGGCAACGCCGTGGGCAAAGCACATGGCTAATAGGTGGGCAACAAAAAAATGTTGGAATAAAGCCAAGTACACGCACATTCCAACCTAAACACACCATTAACTCCGCAAAACATGAATCATTTAACGTTAAATCTCGTTTGGAGTCATATAACGAAACCCTAAACTGTTTATTATTTTGTTTTCAAAACAAAACCCAAAATGGTTCAAAAAAACTAACTAAAATAAACATATAAGAGAAGAAAATAAAACAACAAACCTTTTCAACCCAAGAATGACCTTTGATTTTCAAAAATGGAGGCGTCAAACAATCGCGATGGATAACACTAACGGAGACGTCAAACAACTCATCGGAATAGGTGCTCGTCGGAATAGGTTCTCGTGAGGACGTTCACGTGTCGAAGAGAGAAAGCAGTGGAGTCGGACGTGAGTCGGACGTGGTTTGGAAGGTGAGAAGAATGGAAGATGAGTCGGACGTGAGAGGAGAGAGAGAGTAATGGGCAAATGAAGGGTTCGCCTATTCATATTTTTTTCCTTTTTTTTTTGCTTTTTTTAAATATAAGGGCATTTTAGACTTTTCAGGAAGAAAAAGGGGTATTTTTCATTGTTTAATAATGAAGGGGTATTTTTCCTTAATACCCCCTTGTTGGGGGGTATTTTACCTAATTTCCCCTACAAAAATGGAGGTGTTTGTAATATTTTAAGGGGTTATTTGTAATTTTAAAAATATTTTTTTCAAATTGATATTTGTGTTTTCAGTTCATTCCAATTTAATTATTGAGGGATCTTTGCCGGATGAAGAGGGTGTTTGGCTGAGTTTATAAGCTCTTCAAAACATGTTATAAGATGTTTGAGAGCTTATAATTTATTTAAATTTGTTTGGTAATTTTTAAAGGAAGGATCTTATAAACTCCCAAAATAAGATGTGAGGAGTTTATTAGTTGTTTTTAAAAAAGTAGGGAACTCCAACTTTTTTTCAAAATAAGGTCTTATTTCAAAAACCTCCTTTAATTTTGACTATTTTAATTACAAAATTGTCATTACTAACATCTTAAAAAGCTACATCATCTTATTTTATCCAAATATTTTAACATCTTATTCTTAAAATAAGATCTAACATCATATAAGCTCTAAAAACAACTTATAAGATGTAGGAGTTTATAAAATCTTTTAAATAAGTCTAGTCAAACACCTTCTAAATATGACGTACGTTCTAACAACATAACAAGAGATTGATTTTTTGAGAATCAAATTTTATACTACTACATAAACAAAAAGTTCCCCATAAGTTTAACACATAATCAAATTTGATGGATTTTTCTCAAATTTTGAAACACTTCTAGATTTTTTTGTAATTAACCCAAACCTTGGGGGGGATTGTAGTTATCCCTTATTTGATTATTGCTGCTTTATTATGTCGAAATTTGATTAGGGAGTTACCTAAAGACGTGCCATAAGAAGTAGCAACTACATACCAGAGGCCGATTGTGGGCCGATTTGATATAGTTGTATTGATTGAAATGGATGAGGCATGATTTATGATGCCTATAGATGCGGCACAACTATATTTTTAATTTTTTGACAAAAAAATAATTTTATTAATCAATCCAAATTAGCAATACATCGATAGAAGACAGAAACAAATATGTTAAAAACCATAAAAGATGAAATTATGAAAAATTTCATAGAATCTAGGTTAATAACAAAAATCGGCTTAAAGCCTACAACTTTGAAAAATCTATAATGCCTATAATATCTATAATTCTAGATCTGCAACATGTAGAAGACCATAATCTGATTTATCTCTGTAGTATCGAAAACTTGCGCGCCTGAATAGCCCAAAACACAAAAAACACTGCACCAAAACGGCTACAAACCAAACGCCGCACCAGACGGCAAAATCACAAACAAAAGAAAAACAAATAACCTAGATTTGCGTTGAGAAATCACTTATTTTAAAACATAAAAATAGAAAGATATTGGTGGAATAAGTATGCGCTTGAATTGGTGGAATATTGCATCAACTGCATTTTGCATGCATTAGGATACTCAAGTGGACTGAAATCTGCATGTTCTGCAGTGGAGGTGTAAATTCAAGTGGCCATTGTGTCATATTGGGGTGTCTTTTGCTACGACTATTGATGGAGTGTGTTGTGAATGACTATATATGGCGGTTGGTTTGTGAATATGTAAATATGACCCTTCGGATGTTCAGACAGGCCGACTCGGTTAAGTTCGAGGAGCTTGCCAGTAGTCATGGACTTGACAGTGAAGAAGGGAATTAGTCATCCCTATCCAAACCCCGGTGGGATACTAGAGCCACATTCCGATGAGCAAGACAAGACAAGACGAAAGTGATTGTCCGAGAGATGGGTGACCCCAAGTGCCTGGAGTGCTTTGCACACGGGCATCTGTAATGTGGGCCAAAATGGCTAGGCCCATCACAATTTTTTTTTTTTCAAACGATAGTTTTATATATAATGAAGAAAAAACATATAAAAGAGCTAAATAGCCCAATTCATAAGATTACATAGAAGCGATCCGTATGGAAAGCAATTTTCCGATTCAAACTGAAAGATGAAAATTGCAAGATAAACTCACAAAAGGTGGTCACAATCCCAAATGAAAAGAAAAGTACAGGGCTTGGAAAAATAACAAATGAAAAATTTTGTAACAAGAGAAAAAACCAAAACTCCATCAAATATTTAGTAGTTCCAAAATGTCACAAAACCTTCCTTCAATCATCAAAATGCTCGGATCCAACTCCATCTCGTGTCTTTCTTCGATGAAACCATTATGAAACCACCTTCGCGAGATATCAACCACCAAAGTCACCGGATCAAATTCATAGGTTAGGATCTACATCCAAAAAGACAGGATCTTGAACCCAAATAGACGGATCTCGAAACAAAACAAAAATAAAAAACAAAAACAAAAATAAATTCCCACAAAAGGGAAACCAAACACTCCCATTAAGAGAGACTAAAGTCCCACAAAGGAAAAATACATTCCCAAATCGGGAGAAAACGCAAGAAATCAAAAAACTAGAGCATTTTAGTTGTTCCCCATCCTTCTTATTGGAGGAATGGGGGAAAAATAAGTATGTGATTGAGGAGATGTAGAGAAGGTAGAGAGAATGGAAGAAGAGAGAAAGGAGGCCCATCACAATTGACTATCATAGGTTCAAATTACATGTAAATTCTTTCATTAAAGGCTTACTAATACTACTAATATGTTAGGCAAGACTCGAGAGTAGCCAAATTTGACTACTTTATTTATTTAGTTCACAAAGTCGTGTACAGATTAAAATTAGAGTTAATTACACTAAATCCTCTAAACTATGTGAATTTTTGTGCTTTGCCCCCTTTTTTTCGGATGAGATCTTCTATTCAGGATGGTGTTGCATCTCCTATTCCATCGAACGGATGATTGCCATTGTGTATAAAAGTTACCATATTAAAACCCCACAAATTGGCGTGATTTATTCTCCAAAATTAATATGGTAACTTTTTTATACACGTGCAATCATCCGTTCGTGGAATAGGAGATGCAACACCATCCTGGAATAGAAGATCCCATCCGCTTTTTTTTGTGACATTTTACCCTGAACTTAAGTACTTAACATTGTTTGTACATTATACCGCAGGTGTTAAAAAAGAAAAATTAGGGGACAAAGTGAAAAAATTGCATACTTCAAGAGGTAATTTAGCCTTAAAATTACATCTTCGAAATAAAGATGAACTAAGGATTCACGGAAAACACTTAAAATTAAAACTACTAACGGTGAAACGTCTGTTCTCACAAAGCATTTAGAGCCCTACAATGGGAAACATGCCAAACATGTAAATCCAGAAGAGTCTTATAAATGAACAATAGACCAAAACACACAACTCATCTAGAATTTCGACGAATTTGTTCCATCGACTACAGAAATTAAGAAAAAATAACCATAATAAGGTAGATTCTAATTCTACGCACTCATTTCTCCTTTGTGTAGTGTCGGACACCGAAGGCCAAACCTAAGATCAAGAGAGGCACAAGGAATTGCAAAATCTTGATCACAAACTCGGGAGTTTTGTCGGGATTGTATTGGGCTTGTTGTGGAGGAATGTAAGAGCGTTTTAGGGGAACTGTTGCCATGTCTATCTCCCCAATGTAATATTTATCCATCATCTCCCTTGCAGAATCACTGTGGCCAACATCTTCAAAGTCGTTGGTTGCGTCTTTTCCTGCAATTTGAAAAACAAATTCCCCAAGCAACCTTAATTGTGAGTTTGAAATTACAGGAATTGAAGTAAAAGATTTCAAATCTATAATAACAAAATCTAGAGTTTGTTTAGATACAATGAATTTCAAATTCCTCGGGTACTATGTTGAGCTATTTTTTGAGTCATTGGGTGTATATTTCAAATCTATAAGACATCTTATACGGAGTCGTTTGAAGTCAGTTTCGCCAAATCCCTCAAATCCAAATCACTACATTCAAATGCAACCTAAATTATCTTTGACAAAAGGGTAATGATCCCATAGAGAAAAATATAAAGGTTGGAGTTACCAGTGGCAGATAGCAAAACTTCATCGCCTCCAGGATGATCATCCATGAATGGGGTTACATCATAAACCTGACAAAATAAATTTACTTTTAATAGAACCCTTGATTGGATATCATTTGAGTGGAATATAAAGAGACCTAACAGAAACCCAAACAGAATTATATAAGTTACCCAAATACAGCTACAAACTTTCAGTACGGTACCGGATTGTGCATATTGCTTCCCCAAATACTACCTAATTAAAAAAATATATATATCCTACCAAGTTCCAAAAGAAAATAAATTGTGATTCAATACTTGAAATCAGCCCGATCTTCCTATGGTGCAGTCATCGACAATTGTTTTCGCAACCGCCCTACCATGCTACCTACCTTAACTATAACTAAAATGCTTTGAAAAACACAGAAGTTGTGAACCGCCCATTTAATAGATGTATATTCAAATTAAACAATGCCAATGTTAGTTCAGATTAACTGTAAATATAATCAGAAGTACATAAAAATTTAACAGCCACAAATAGTTCCTTCAGGAAGAAAGTTAAAAGTTAGGACTTCAAAAAGGATGCCTAGATCGACTTCAATGAAGAAACCTTTCACACTAAATTAGCTCAAACGTTCACAGCCATGCTTTAGCATATGTAAAAGTGAGATTACTCTTCAGCTTCTCTCTTGGGGAAAAGATAAAGAAAAAATATAGCAAAACAGTAAACCTCACTGCAAATGTTTATAGCAAAAACTCTTTAAGAAATTTTTAGTTATTTTGCTCCATATTCAGAGTCAAAGCTTGATACTTAAAAGAAATAACATCTAATATTCAAGCTACTGAAATCAAAATACTTTGAGCACGTGTGTTCTTTTTATGATCACTTTATTTCCCAATCACAAGACAAAAAAGAATACAGCAGAACACAAACTGAAAATGGCAATTTAATCTATAAATCCGACATGAGAAACATAATTAACACGAGCCTAGTGACAAAGATCAAACACTTTTATACACATCACTTTACATAATATTACAACTTCAAAAAAAATTGGTACTCAATTTACACTAAAAGTATCTCTCTTCCAACTTTAGAGCTTCAATCCACCGATCCCAATCTCTATATCCAACAAAACTGACTCCAAGCAACTAAAATTCGATAAAACGTAATATAAAATCGAGATCAAAACAAAACTGAGGCACAATAGAGTAAAACTTCACAGCTAGAAACATGAATCAAGCTCTCTGTCAATTCTAATAAAGAAAACGATTAAAAAGAAGATCTGACCTTTCCACTGATAATCAACCAGCAATCCTTAGTCTTATTGTGCTTTGCGACCTCCTCGAATGCGTGAACTTTCGGATCTGCCGCCATCGTATTACCTCGCGACTGCACAAAACAAAAAACAATCATGAAAATCGAAATCTCAATAGAAACAAATTCCGCAAAAATACAAACTCTAGAATTACGAATTTACAGCAAAACAAAATACGGAATCTAAGAAATATTCGTTCAGCGAAGCTTACGAGAGAGAAACGAAATCTGGTAAATTTTCTCTCTCAACGGTGCTTTTACAACCCCTTTTTAGAATGAGAAAGTGTGATTGAGAGTATCGGAAATCATTTATAATGGCCCCAGATTTAGATGGGTTGGCAATTTGGTCCCTCGGATTTTGGGGAATATTACAGAGCTAACCTCATGGAAAATTTAGACATTTCCCAATTGTTATTTCGGAGTTCGACTCGATAAAAATTTGTTCGAATTCATTTAATGGGGCTCATTAAATTAATGAACCAAAGTCAAATTTAGAAATTTTCGATTTGTTATGTTGTGAGTAGACTCATTAATAAGCTCGTGAGCAGACTTGCTAGTAAACTCTTATAAATTAAATTAATAGTTTAAGTTTAGTTTTAACTTTATATGTTTACTTATGATAGATATAATCACGGGCGTAGTTAGGGGGGCCACCCCGGCCCCCCGCGCACCCCAAATTTTTTTTGTCTCATTTTTTTATAGAAAAAAATAAAAAAAATTATATGTGTTTTTTAAGGGGAAAAATAATTGAGCTAGGGGGAACAAAACTTGAAATTTAGGTAATGTCAGGTGGTGGCTAAGCCCCTGAATATAATAATATTTATTTAAACTTACTTATTTAAATAGAATCATAGATTTTAATAGATATATTATGCGTTTTAGAAATATATAATTTTATTTTTATAATAAACTGTAAAATAACTTTAATTTATAATTTATATTTACTAAGCTCGATTAAGCACGGAGAAGTTCATGAGCCATCAATTTATTCGATAAATTCAAGCTCAAGTTAGACTTGCAAATAAACGAGCCAAGCTCAAATATTCAAAAGTGCGGTTCAGTTCGGTTCGATTGCAACTCTATAGGTCCATTAAAATTTAAATTTGGACTAATTTTAAACTCTTTGTATATTAGTATTATTTAGCTCAATTACATTAGTGGTAATTCTCAATAAATTAAGATTGGTAATTCCCCAATGGTTTGTGTTCATCGTTTTGAAATAGTGAAATGAATTATCGTCTTTTCACCTTTTACTACTACTACTACTACTACTACTACTACTACTACTAATAATAATAATAATAATAATAATAATAATAATAATAATAATAATAATAATAATAATAATGTAATAGTAAGCAATTTCAATTAAAAAAAAAAGATGTAAAAAGAAAAGAGATAAATTCATTTTGTACCATACCTCTTGAAGACAAAAAGTATTGGAGTGTTGTTGAATTGACTAGGAAGTAGGAAATCAAATCCGCCCACCGAAAATTTCAGTACTTACCATGGATTGGCAATAATATAATAATATACATGCTCTCAAGAAAATAAAAAAAAAAACATAAAAATTATCTACATATTTGAGTCAAAAATAAAATAAAATAATAACAAATTAAAAATTAGGAAACGTACATACATGAGAATCATGAGATGCTCATGGATGTCTTTAAAATTAATTTTTTTTTTTTTGAGGGGAACTTTAAAATTTCAGTTATCTGCTCTCCAAAGAAACCCAAAATCACCATGTTTACATTTGTTTTCTAAATAAGAGGGTTTCTCACATATGTTTAGGGTATTTCGTTTGTTTTCTTATTTATTATTTCGTCATCATGCATTATGTGGTTTGTCGTCGTTTTGGTGCAATATTTTTGGAAGATTCAAACAACCAAGTTTTCGATCCAATAGAAATAAAAAAAATATTATAAATTAACCACATGAGGTTTTATCCATGCTACACCTGAAAAAATACTCCACGTAAATAACCATTCTATATTTATTGTGCACAATAGCGGAGATAAGGGGGGTCAACCCGGGACCCACACCCCCATTTTAATTTCTTTTACTAGGTAAAAATTTTAATTTTTTTAGGTTAATATTTATGTGTATTTTTTTAAACTTTTTTATTTGGCCCACCCAATTTCGTGTATCGGCTCACTCCATAATAATTCATGGCTACGCTATTGATTGTGCATATACACAAATTCACACACAATCACACATAGTAGACGTGTATTGTGTGCAAGTTTACGTTAAATACTAGTATGATGTATTCATCCAAGAGTAGCATCTATTGGATCGACAAGAAGGAATTGGAATAGTTGGATATTTAAAATGACTATTGTTTCATTTGGTCTAAAATGCAACACAAATTCACTAATTGGTCCAAAAGTTGGAAATCTTAATTAGAATATACTAGTGCTAAATAGTCAATTAATCAGACTGGTTTGACTTTGACCCCTCAAATTGGGTTGGTAAGTTTTGAATACTACTGTACTGGGTATGTAATTGCAGCCTGCAGGCATGAGGCATCCCTAACTCCTATATTTAAGCCTTAAGGCTATTACACTTAACTTGAATTTTTGGTTGAAAGTTCATCTAACTCCTATAATTAAGGCTATAGCAATTAGCTTTTGGTGTCTAATAGGAATGACAATATCTCCGCGGGGAACCATCTATGTTGGTACCCGAGCAATATAAAACGGGAAATCCCCAATTAATTTGGGAATGAGATGGTGATTCCCCCCTTCTCTAGAACCGGGGATGGGATGAGGGTGATATTTATATTCCCTGTCCCATCCCCGTCCCCATTTAGATAAAATGGGAATTCTCCGTCCCCATCCACATTCCCCAAATGTATATATTATTTATCTATTATTTTATTAATTTTATTTATAATATTTATTTTATCAATTTTAAAAACTAATCTCTTAAGTTTTTTCATCTGAAAACAAAACTCTTAAAGTACTTATAATTTTGATTGTTCTCATTTTTTCTTTTATGTATTGGTTTATGTTATTTTATTTATTTTAAGTAATTTATTTTATAGATTTTTTAATTAAAAAATATAAAATGGGGACCCAGATTCCCCGCGCGGACCTCGTTCCCCGAACGGGGATTCTCCATCCCCGTCCCAAATACCCAAAGCGGTGAATGGTACGGGGATGGTATTTGGGATGGGATTCAGGAACGGGGATGGTATGTCCAATATCAGCCCCGTTCCCGCCCACTGCCATCCCTAGTGTCTAAAAAAAGAATAGTGAAAGCCCTTTTATTGTGCTACATTGGTGGTTATGTTGGCTTTTTCCAACAAGAACTCAACTATAAGGATCGATCCTAACTCGACCCTAAAATTAAGGATTGATTTTTATATTTCATATGTTTTTATAGCATGAGATTTTCTAGCCCGGTCTAATTGGCCCCTAAGTAGGCTAGGGAGCTAGGTCGGCTGCCCTTAGGGCTTTTCTCAATAAAGTTTTTGTATTTTATAGATTTATATTTAAATTTATATTTATAATACTATCAAATTTAATTTTTGATCTCGCTTATCTGTTATTTTTTAATTTTGGAAAATTATACTTGATGAATATGAATGAATATGATATTAAAATCCTTGATTTTATTGTTAGAATATTAGATTGTTGATGTAATTTTATTAATCTATAGAATTATTTAGAAGAAATCTCATTAATCGTTACTTAAGTTTTATATGATTAAGTTAAATTTGATATGATTAGAAATATTAAACTTACAAGGGTATTACTTTATCAAAAAAGAATAAATAAAAAAATTTATATGGAGAGCCTTGCTTTTGATCCTGGCTAGGATTGGGCTAGATTTCTCATGCTCTTATGACTTAAGGGCTAGGGCCTTTTAGGGCTTATGCGAGGGTTGGGACGGATGGATCCTTATTGACAACTCTCTTGATAGGTGGGTTTTTTTCACGATAAATTTATCCTATATATAACGATTTTGTTCGGAAGACCAAATGAGTTATCACCCAACGATACATGACTGAAACAATATCATCTTTTGTATGTATTTTGTTCAACGCATTCGTTTCAAAGTTTTGATAATATGGATCAATTAGTCTAATCAAGTTTAAAATTTTTGTTTTGGATCTGTATATGTTCGTGATCGTGTAGAGCTTGCAGTTATTTTTCAATCGTAGTTGTAATCAGTTGTAAGTTTTTCCTGATGGAGGAATGAAATTCATTTTGATTATCGAAAAAAAAAAGGATTGCTACGCTATAGAAGCTTGTTTTTAGCCAAACTGTTGGCAGTTGGGCAATAATTTATTGCTCTGTATGAGCTTATTTTCCCTTCTTTGTGTAATAATCACCAAATCATTAAATGAGCGCATGGCTTCAACCAAACCAAACTCCACTATTAGATGTGTTTTAGCTAAGTTTATTTTAAATACTTCATAAATCCAGTATTGATATGATATATTAAGAATTTACAAGGCGTGGGATTTTATTATCGTAACGTTATTTCCAATTGGTATGAAAGGGTATTTTTGGAAATATGATTTTATAAAAAAAAAATTATTTCAGAACGTTCTTAGAAAATGAAAATAGAAACTTCCCATCCAAAAAAAAAGAAACTTGAGACATAGATAGCAAAACGCGTAGGGCTGAAAAGCGAACCAAACCACTCGACACACGATCCGAGATCGATCGTTAAACTCCTTTGAATTCGGTTTGATAACATAACAAACCAAACTTGAACACATTTTTCCGTTTGATAAGATGAAAAGCTTCACTTGGACTCGGGCTTGACTCGATTAGTAAAAAAGAATAAAATATGTGTGGAAATATCAAGCTACTCGAGCTCGATTCGTGTTCGGCTCGACTAAAGCTCGTTCGAGCTCGACAGTGGCGGATCCATGATTTTGAAAATGGGGGTACGATAGATATTAAAAAAAATATGCACCTAAATATTTTTTAATATTTAAAGTCCTATAACAAAATACTGTTTAAAATTTTGTAAAAGATGATCATGTAAATGTACATGAAAAATTAATACACATATATACAAAAAAATAACTAGAGTAATTAAGAAAATAAGAGACAACAAAATATAATTTTGGTAACATTATTAATATTATTAGATTTTTTTATATTTTTATTTTTGTAGGTTTTGACTTTTGCCATGATTTATTTACTTAAGTTGTTAAGTCAATATTTTAATTTTTGAAATTTTATTGTGAAAAATTGTAGTGTTTTATTTGGATTTTCTAACTCTTTTTGTAAAAATGGGGTACAAAATTATTATTATTACTTTTTTTACTAAAATTTACAGTTGGATTTTTTCAATTTGGGGGTACAACTGTACCCCCATGTTTCCACATAAATCCGCCACTGGAGCTCGATTCTATTAATAATCAAAACAAACCCAAACACAATTTTAAACCTCAATTAAAATTTAAACAAGTTTGGACAATAGTATGTTCGGCTTAACTCGACTCTTTTACACCCCTGAAAAAATGTATAATTTTTAAAAATGACTTAATTTGTACTTTTTTTGTTTTTTTGAGGGAAACTTAATTTGTACTTAGAAATATTTGGATTAAATGGTGTTTCGTTCATATTTTCAGGTTAAGATATTACAGTAAAAGGCCAAGTTGGCTTTTAATGGGCCTTTCTACTGCCATTTTCAAGGCCAGCAACAGAGGCCCATTTCGAACTTAAAAGATTTTATATGGCACTTGAACAAAAGCCCATAATCCATGTTCGAATACGGTGATTGGCTGACATGGTTTAATTAATCGGTTTAGTTGAACTATTATTAATTCATTTGATTTAGTAAAAACTAACTAATTTTTTTTTTTTTCAAAAAAATCTAAATAACTTTTTTTTTTATTATATTATGTAAAACAATATTATTAAAGGTTAATTATTATGTAGCATATTTTGAATATTTACCAACTAAAACAATATATAAACCACCCAAAATTCAAATTGTAACAAAATACTAAGGAGTGTTTGCAAAAAACTCGCTTTTAGAAGAAGTGATTTATTATAGCAGTAGAAGTAGTTGAGAATCGGAAGTTGGTAGTGTTTGAAAATAGAATTAAAAGTTGAGAATGAGAAGTTGGGAGTGTTTGGTGAAAAAGTTGTAAAAATACTTATTTATTTGTAAAATTCAAACTAGAAGTAGAAGCAGAATCTAAAGCACCCCTCTCTCCTCGCTTTTAGATTCTCGATTAAATGAAGCGAAATTAGAAGCGAGAAATTGGTATATGCAAACACTAAAAACTGCTTTTTTAGCGTAAAAGCGAAAAGCACTTATTTTTAGTGTTTGCAAACACTCCCTAAGTTTAAGATCAATAAGTGCTTTTTTTTTTTTTTAGTACAACGTGACAAAACTAGGCGACATAGTTACTTAGAGAATGTTTGGGTGAACTTCTCTCTTTTGCTAAAGTTTTATAAAAAAATATGTTATAATCTCACAAAATAAGATATTAGTAGCTTATAAGCTCTTTTCAAAAAAATTGCGATCTCACCTTGTTTCCTAACAATTTTCAGTCAATTTAGTAATTTTAATTACAAAAATATCATTAATAACATCTTATAAGTTCTTTTATCTTATTTTATCCAAATATTCCAACCACTTATTTTTAAAATAAAATTTAACATTTTATAAGTTCTAAAAACATCTTATAGCATGCTGGAGCATATAAGTTCTCACACAATTTGACTATAAATTCATTCGTAACCAAGTGAATTTACACTCATGACAACTCTAAAGAACATAAATTCCAACTTATTATGAAATATCCGAACAAAGTCCATGAATGAATTTGTCATTAACGATTTAAAATCCATCAATCCAAATAAAATTATTAAAATGTAAGTTCTTGTGCATCTTTATTTTGATGCGAGCATTTGTTCTCTCGTTAATTGGAAATATACATATAGAGATGGCTGAAAAACGAACTAAATTACTCGGTACTCGACTTGATTTTGTTAATATAAAAAATTAAGTTTGACCATATTTTTCTGTGCAATAACATATAAAGCTTAGCTCGAGCTTGGTTTGATTAATAACCAAACCAAATTCAACACAAATTTCGAAAGTCGAAAAAGACAAAAATCAAACAAATTTGAACATTATACCATTGTACTCGATTCATTTATACCCCTATTCTGCGTAATCTCATTTCCCATCCACTTAACATGTTGTTGAATTAGAATCTCTCTAAATGGATTATTGGGTCCATTTGCACTTTACTATTCATTTCATCTATAAAATGAATTTGTGTACTCTACTGTAATTTGTACCACGGACGGACGCAACAATTGTAGCATAGGAGGTAAAATTGAAAATATTTGAGAAGGGAGTGACCATATTGAAAATATTTTAGGGAGACAAATAACTTTTATATATAAATATATGTACTACATAACATAAAATTTTGAAGGAGGGCAATGATACTCATCCAACCCCTTCTCGGTCCGTCCCTGATTTATACCTTGGTTGTTTAATATGTAAACTAATTCAGAAACTAAATAAATGAGCAGAAATATTTAGCAGTTCTTTTTTCTTAATTTCTTTTTGGCATGTGATGAATACTGGAGGAAGTAAGTGCATATTATCCACAAGTATGAAGTAAACATTGATTAGGAAAATAAAGCTGACTTGAGAAAGACGAATTCGCCCCTAAAGTAAGGGATTATTATTAGGAATGGAAATTTTAACCCGATCCGTCGTGACACGCGTATTTGGATCACTCCGCTCCATGACCAACAACGGGTGAAGCGGGCATGAGTAGAGCTTTTGTCAAAAGCAATTTGGCGGGGCGGGCTGTCGTGGGCCGTAAAATCCCGCATGGTGACGGGCGAGGCAGACGATCCGTCATTACGGCGGGCTAGAAATACATTGGCCCAACCCAACCCACTAATTTATTACAAGTTTACACTAATTTATTTTTCTTATTTCTTGTTCCTTTTTATTTAAATTATGTGTATTTTATAATATAATAATATTTTTTATTATCTACGGATCAACTTGTTTTGCCCTGCCGTGCCCGTGGGATGGACAGGGCGGGTATGGCCTTCAAGTACCCACCTCGCCCTCTTGTCATCCTTACTCATTATGACATCATCGTGAACCAATTGATATCATCTATTCCATTTAGTGTTTCATTATATACTCATGTGAATTGTGTACATGCTACATGTACAATAATGACATATTTTGTACACGTGACATGTATTGATACAGTTAAAATAGAAGATGAGACACAGACGGTAGTAGATAATCTCAATTGATCGTGTACACATGACATTGATCTAATAAAGTGAATAGAACATGGAATATGAAATTTTTAACCGTTGTCAAATAATTCATTTTTCTCCTCTGAAAATGACACACATAGATATGCATGAATCTGAAGTGGCAATGGCTTTTATCTGATAACACTAGCACCAAGATTGGTGCTCTGTTTCAAACACATTGAATTGATAGTATCAATTGAGACATGGCTTTCTTACTACCATCCTTAATATTCCACTCTTTTGTGATAAGTCACCATCGTTTTAGAATCCCTTTTATTGCTTTTTTTACTTTCATTCATGGTGAAATAGTGATAGGGCTTGCACCAAAAGGAACAAAAAGATTGTGGAAAACGAGAATCTATGGGATGTGGCGATCGGCCATCGACGTGCTAGTGTAAGCTAACACGAGTTGCTCAAGCTTACGCCCGACTAATCATAGACCTGTTAACACTAGAAATCCTTTGGCCCAGTAGAAAGTGAAATATGGAATGTGCCCGAGTGACCAGGGTTGAACCGGGTTCCAGCTGAACACCATGTTAGATTGACCATGGAATGAAACAAACCTTTCTCTCCGGACGAGATCTTTTATTCCAAATGGTGTTTCTTTATGTACTCCGATATTATCATTACACGCACAATGTTGTCAATGTACATAGATGATAATGAAAATAAGACTCAAATTTGAATGAGGCCATGTTACCGTGAGACGGAGCTAGGAATACTAAAAAACTACGCAAAGTTTTTAATTTTTTTTTTTTAGGTTTCATTTTCAGTTTTTACTCTTTTTAGGGTTAATTAAATTCAACTAGGGTTAATAATATTTCATGTTTCACGTTTAATTTATTAAATATTTTCTTTCGTTTGTTTTAATTTTTTTGAATTCACATGGTTTATAATATTTCATGTTCAATTTTAAATTTTTGTTTAATTATAATTTATGTTTCATGGTTAATTTTTAATTTTTAAATCTTATTTTTTATTTTTTAATTAATATTTCGTACTTTTAGGACTCCGTCTCATGGACTTAAATTCATGGAACCGTCTAACAAGAGAATGAGAGATTTAGTCATTAAATAAAGGGTTTGAATTGCTTTTCTCTGCGTCACTTTTTGTTTATAGAAATGGAATCATGTTTATTTATAAATTTTCCAATAGAAATCCTCATTTTCACTTTCCATTTTCACATAAAACATCTCAAACCTATAATTTCAATTTTCAACCCTATACACTACCCTACATCACTCATCAATTACTATTCTCATTTTTTTATCCAAATATATATGTGTGACCCTCAATTATCAACTTTATCTATTTGAAATATTATCATATATATCTAATGAGACCCACTAACCAACAATCTCACAAATATAATATTATATATTCAATTAAAATACTCAGCTACTATCAACTTTTTCAAATTATTATATACATAAAATACTACTTCAAAACTACTCAACCAAACATAATTTCATTTCCAAACCTACATAAAACTCATTTTCATTCACTCATCCAAACATAATTCCAGTTTTCATACGAAAACCAATAAATTCTCAAAATTCATTTTCCAACACTATAAACTATAAATGGCCCATGGAAACATAACCATACAAGGCCTTAGTGACCCAATTTTGCAACAAAATGATAAACCAGTGTAACATCTACAAGACCATTATCCGGAACCATAATCAAAGCAAAATATGAGCATACCTCATTAGTACATAACCGTTGCTAAATCTCACCAAATTTTTTTTATCTGTCAAGTTATTATCATCAAGAAATTTAGTCATCATATACCCAATTGCTGTTTTATTTGTTCCACTATACATATTCTTGCATACATTTCACTATCCTTCTCAAGCACTAGAGCTACAACCAAAAACTAGCACAACTTTTGGCACATTATTCTTACAACTGCATATTCATTTCTGAACATCGAATTTAAGTTAAAACTCTAATCTCTATAGTCTATACCTGGCAAAACTCTACGTTTAGACCATAAAAATCACATCTTGCAACAAGAACTAACTTTCCAGTTGCTCACTAAATCAAAAACAATCCTCCATTTCAATTCCAAACACATTTTTCGATTTTTCTCACGATCGCATCGTCGGCAAGAAGCTCATGCATATCGGCGGATTGATCTTCGCCAACGCAAGAATAGCCGACGGCAAAATCCAAAGCCCATCGCCACAAATCAAACCCGACGCCACGGCCGGGATCATCAAACTAGCCTTCCTCCCATCCATCTTATGCCAAACATAAACAACCAAACTCCCCACACACATATCGATCGCGAAATACGCGCCCACGAGAAACGGCACGGCCATAGCCATTGGGAGCGGGACCCATTTCACGAACTTCTCCGGCAAAACGTCTCGTAACAAATTGACCAAGACCGCGAACGCGAAAAAACCGTAGCATAGTTGCAAGCAATGGTGGGGTAGAGCGGAGAAGCCCTCGACTCCGAGAATCGCCATGTTTCGATATATGAGGGCGTAAGGGGCTTTGTATTCCCCATCAGGATTTCCGACATCGAACGTCTTGTAAAAGAGGAAGAACGAGAGTGGGGCCACTATGCAGCCGATGGCCGTCCCTATTCCTTGGCTTATAAGCATTGACCTAGGCGACGTTAGGGTTAGATGGCCCGTTTTGAAATCATGCATCAAGTCGGAAGAGATCGAGACAATGGACTTTATGAGACCGCACCCGATTAGTCCGGCAACTACGCCGTTGTCGTTGCCGGCCAAAGCGGCGAGCACAAAAAGAGCGACTTTGCCGTAGTTGTACGCCATGTTCATGTCGGTTAGACCGGCGCCGTAAGCATTGCAAAAGCTTAGAGACGGTGCAAGGATGTACGCAACAAGAACGTAGTACCACTTCAGCTGAGGAAACATGATTGGGATGACGATTATGGATATAACGGAGAAAAAGATGTAACCGAGACATGCTACCCAAATGGGAATGCTCTCTCGTATGAATACTTCGTTTCTTCGGAGATCATCTAGGGTTTGATTCTTGTCATCTGAAACCAGAATACAAATTTTGTCAGCAAAATGGCCCCCTTCTGTCGTACCCCACATAACAGAATCTCACATTCGAAAATCACGATCATGAGTCTAATGACTTGGGGAGTGTTTGCAAACTCTTATGCTTTTAGAGGATTTGATTTATTGTAGCAGAAGCTGCTTCAATTGATAGTTTTTGCAAACAGAAGTTAAAAGTTGAATAAGTTAAATGAGACTGTTTGGTGTATGAGATGTAAAAATGCTTTAATTATGTGTGAAAGTCAAACCAGAAAAGGAATAAGAAATCTAAAACACCCCTCCAAAAAGACTGCTTTTAGATTCTAATTAGATTATGCAGAATCAGAAGCTATTGAACACTAAAAACTATTTTTTAGTCAAAAAAGCTGAGAATCACTTTTTTTAAGTGTTTGCAAAACACTCTGCATATTTTTGTTCGCCAATGGATAAAAGCAAAATTGCTGAAGCAAGCATATTTCTCCTTTGGTGATTAAACTTTAGAATCTTATCTTTTACCATTGTGTGGACAGAAATAAGGAGCAAGAGATGATTTAGTTCGAAAACGGGACTTATAGAAACGCAGAACAAAGCTAGCATATTCACCTGCTTTGAAATTTTTCTTCTTGAATGCAGCAAACATGCTTCTGGCTGTAAAAACAGAGTCCTGAGAAAATTGTAGAGACCATCACCTAGAATAAGAGCGATCGAAATGAAAACCTGCAGATAAAAATAAACCCTTTATTCCAATTTGAAATCAAAGTGAATTGTAAAATTACAAAAAGGGATAATTACAAAAGAACCCTGAGGTTTGGGGTATTTACAAAAAAAACCCAGAGAAGTTTCAAAATTACAAAAAAAAAAAAAAAAACTTATATTTGACCTCATCTTACATTTTACCCCTTTCATAAACAAAAAATATTTCAAACACCCTCTTACATTTATAGAAAATATTACAATTAACCCCTTACATTTAAGACGAATCAAACCTCAAGGGGTTCTTTGTAATTCTAAGACTTCTCTGTTTTTTTCTTGTAAATACCCCAAACCACAGGGGGTTATTGTAATTATCCCTTATAAAAATGATGTCTATGAACAACAAGAAAAAATTGCCCAAACAAACCTTGTAACCATTTAGACTCTTCATGCTACTTTCTTTAATATTCTGAGGAAACCAATCTCCCTTCTTCTCATTTATAAGTGGCCACATTACGCCCCAAGAAAGCACGGCCCGAAAAGCAAAGACAAGTTCACAAGATGAGAGCAAATCATCCCTGCTCCTATGTAAGTCATGCTGAAATCAAAGTAAAATCTGCACGAATCAATATTTCGTTATTAGTTGTGTTTTAAAAACTTATCGAACTGAGAAAAGGAAAAAAGTATCGTGAACGAACGTTTGTCTCCAAGCTTTCAACCCGAACGTGGGGAAATTGATAAATCCACATTGTTCTCCACCAGAATAGAACCATTGGAAAAAACTCCATATGAAACTGAATGAGAAGAACTTCATGAATCCATGGACCTGTTTTCTGAAATATGAAGAGTATAAAAAAGAACTTAATTGCATTCATTTGAGTAAATTAAATAGTTCGTAATCTCGAAAACGGCAAAATGCTTACTTTGCCATCTTGTCTCCTTTAGTAGTGTGAAATCCATTGATAAGAACAGCAGTTGCGGTTCCACTTGGATAAGATAGTTTGTAATCTATGATCATGATCTGCCCGGGAAAAAAATGTACGATGACGATGAGAACTAAGGATTTGAAATTAGGGGTGGCAATTCGTGTGTCGTGTCGCACTATCGTGTTTTTGTGTTAT
Source organism: Rehmannia glutinosa (assembly GCA_016081115.2). NCBI lineage: Eukaryota > Viridiplantae > Streptophyta > Magnoliopsida > Lamiales > Orobanchaceae > Rehmannia > Rehmannia glutinosa. The sequence goes on from JABTTQ020002837.1 coordinate 88,911, forward strand.
GTCTTATTTGATCATAAATATAACATTAAGTGTAATTTTAACAAAATTTACAATTTCGTGCTTTTGTGTCATGTTGTGCCTTATCGTGTCATTTCTCTCTATAATCGTGATGTGCCGTGTATTGCCACCCCTATTTGAAACCCATTGAATTTTTACTCAAATTAACTCAATGGAACGATTGTTATAAATTTGAAATCATTAACTTCAGATCCTTCCATCCAAACGCGACCTAAATGTCAAACAATCAAGCTCACAAGTTCTTGCTCATACTCTAAAAATAAATATTACCTTCCTGAGAGGAACCAAAGCTAACAATCCAACAAAGCTAACAACAAAAAGAAATCCAATCATCCAATCAAGCCCAGGTTCTTTATAACTCCCAGGTGTATTCCCCTCTGTATCAGCTCCGGCCAACTCATATGTCCTCTTGTTCAATCCCAAAAGATAAGAACCAAATCCACCTGAAAATATACATCAATCAAACAAATCGAGACGGACTACATAAATTCGTCTTAAATCAACAAAATTTAGGGATAATTACAAAACCTACCGCTAAGGTTTGGGTTAATTACAAAAAAAACCATAGTGTTTGATTCTGTGTTAAATGTAAGGGGGGTAATTGCAATATTTCTACAAATGTAAAAGGGGCGTTTGAAATGTTTTTCGTTATGAATGGGGTAAAGTGTAATCCATAATCAAACCTCGCAAGGTTTGTTTGTAAATAATTCAAACCTCAGGTGTAGTTTTTGTAATTATCCCTAAAGTTTATCCACCTGAAAATACCATACATCAATCAAGAAAATCGAAACGGACTACGAAATTCGTCTTAAACCAATAAAATTTAGGGATAATTACAAAAAATACCCTGAGGTTTGGGTTAATTACAAAAAATCCAGAGATGTTTGAAAATTACCAAAAAAATCCCTTGAGGTTGATTTTGTGTTAAATGTAAGGGGGTAAAATGTAATACAGAATCAAACTTCACGGGGTTTTCTGTAAATAACTCAAACCTCAGGGGTAGTTTCTGTAATCATCCCTAAAATTTATCCAAACAAGAATGTAATTTCAAAGATTTTGAGTTTTTCTAACCTCCCACAGCTATGCTATAGCAAGCAACAGCACAAGTCTGAATAATTGTATTCTCCTGTCTGGTAAATGGGGTTGTGACAAAATTGGCCTTTTCAAGAAGCTTTGTCCATGTTCTTATGAACACAAAAGCAAGAAGAGCAGCTGATACATTTAGGTTTGGGACAAGCCCAGTTGTGAGATTGAGCTTCATTACTATGATACTATAAATAATTCCAATTAGTAAACTAGCAACAATTCCTCTAATTGTTATCTGTTCTTTCCATGAAGGCACATCTTCTTGTTGATGATCTTCTAAATCATTCCTCTCAATTTCCATCATTTCACTATTGCCCATTTTTTTGAGCAACCAAACAATATCCCCTGTTTACAAGTATAATCAAAATTAACAGTTTTACTATCAAACATGTAACAGAACAAAAACAAAAACAAATAATTTTTTTTTTACCTGAACAGATGATTTCTTCACTTGAATAGGATGAAATGAAACCACAGATTTTGATTTTTTTTCCTACTTATATAAATTCATCAAGAAAAATGACAAAATCCCAGATGATTTTTTCCAATTATCTCCAAGACTACAATCTACCCAGGTCTGAAAAAAGGCATTAAATTTGCTCTGGATTTCAAAACCCCATCTCCATAAATTAGCATATGAACAACTGAGAAAAATGCTCCAAATTTAAAGCAGAGGATTTAGAAATGCTGCTAAACCTACCAAAAGGTTGAAAATCTTGAAAAAGACTGTTAGATGTACTCCTCAGTAGTACAAAAAAGTTAATTAACTTTTTGTACTACTAATGAAACAAAAATCAATCTCAGATTCATTTTAGCAAACAGATGTACCCCCCACTTTTTTCCCCTCTGTAAAAAATCATCACACTTTTTTCTTCTTAAACGCAAATAAAATTAATCACACGTTTTTGGAGTACAAAATTTGAGATTAGAGGAAACTTATCTTTAAATCAAAGGGTTTTTGTACTTTTTTTCTCTCTGTGGCGTGTGGCTGAAACATGACGCATACGAATTTGTGAAGCTTTTTTCAAGAATATAATTTATTACTGAGATTGGGTGGAAAAAAAAGGGGGGCCCTTTTGAGAGTTGACAAAAGAATCGGAATTTTTTTTATCCTTGTGGACAAAAGAAATAATTGAAAGTTTGATGGGAATGGTTCGAATGAAGGTCCCATTGAAATGGTGTGGTTGTTTTCTGTTTCATTTCACTCCTAAAATGTGCCTAGTTTTGGGTTTCTGGTTTTTGGGCCATGTGCTATGCACGCAGCCATTTCTTTCACACACACACACACACACACATGTTTTTTTTTTTTTTTTTTCAAACGATAGACTTTTATAAATAAACTCAACCGGAAACTTCAAAGTACAACGTAGCCTAACCATTAAGAAGTTCGAAACTGCTTTTAAATAATAAGTCGGCGGGGAATTGATTCTACACCAATTCAAACAACCTCAACATCAAATCCGAAAATGCAAAACAACTACAAAGCTCTTGACAATGAAAGTCCACAGACAAAAATAAACAAGTAGCGAAAAAGAAGCATAGTAAATAGGTATCTTCGGCTATCGTCGCCACATTTAAAGTCAAGAGGGACTTTAATGTTTAGCTTAGCGGCCACAACCTTGTCTTCTATTTTTATGCAAGTAACTTTAGCTCCTTGTCTGAATGACATACAAATCTCATGTCTGATTCCAAACAGTGCCACCTCCACTGGATTGTGAAAACCTTCCCTAGAGATAGCCAATGCTTGCTAAAAAACTCTTTCTTCAACAACAAACCAACCTCCCAGACATTTTTGATTACCTCTCATGACAGCAGCACTGGTCAACCAACAAGATGACCCTACTGATATTATGATAGGTGTATTAAAATCCAACACATCCTTGGTACAGGTTTAAGCCACATGATCATAAGACTTTGGAATATAAAATTCCGAGACCAAAACACAAAAAGCCTACCACTATAACCAGATGAATCAAAGTAAAGCCACATACCCTTCATTTTCAGCTTTTACTCACTGTTTTAATGAAGGATTTTTTCTTTTTTGTTTCGCATAAAAATAAATAATTCGGGAGATGGAGTTCAACTTACTCCTTGAGTTGGGAAATTATACAGGGTCCTCCCAACCCTTTATAATTCCACAGACATACTTTCACTGATAAGGTTGGGCCCAATTAAGGTTGGCCACCTCCACCTCATTCTTCGAATTTTTAGAGCTTTCCTCTATGTGTGCGACTTTACTCTTCTTCAGATCACTGGATTTTGGTTCCTCTTCATCAAGGAGTTCAAGATTTATCTTTCCTTCCATAGTTGTTATTCTCCTTTTCCTTTACAATTTCCATTGGGGATGCTTTTGGTATCTCATTTCCCTTCATTTTCCATTTTTTCTTAATCTGCTTGGGTTTTTTCACTTGTCGCTTTATGGCACTTGCTGAATTACACTGAATCACCTTCAGGGGTAGTCTTTTCCCCTTCATTTTGGTTGGTGCATTGATCAACTCCAAACTTTCCAAGTTTAAAATATTTTCCTTGTCAAGTCTAAGATTTATAGTTGAAGATTTCCCCTCAAAACCATTATAATCCACTGTCAAGTTTGGAGTATTTACACTTTGCACCATTTTATCCATTCCTAATTCACTTTGACTTGGTTGGTCACTAAATGTCTTATTAATCACTTCAATGTCAACACCACCATTTTCACCTTCAACACTCCCCACAGTCTCCTGCACAGACCTATAAGATTGTCCAGATTTTTTATCATCTTCATCAGTAGCCTTCTCAGCATGTTTGCTTACAGTCTCAAACCCATTTCGATTCTTGAAAGTTTTACCTCCTAATCTTCCGAAGACTAGGTCCAGTGCACGCATCCATTCACCGAATTGACCGTCCTTAAAAGTATCATTCTTAAGATCTTCTCTACGAGATAAACACATCCTTTCAGCATGCCCAATTTTCCCACAGTAGTAGCAAAAACCTTGTAAATTTTCGTATTTAAAATCGACCCAGTAATTTTCTAGCCCAAGTTTAACATTCGTACCTCTTAGAAGTGGTTTCTCCAAATTAATTTCCGCTAGAATCTTGATGTGTCTTCCTTTGGAGCTACTAGATTCGGGGATAACAACATCAGCAAAATTACCAAATTTTTTCCCAATTTTTCTTCCCGTACCTAAACATAACGTTGGTACGGCAAATTCAGACTTGAACCCACATCTCAATTTGTGTTAATTAATTTTATTTGCTCGAAAATATCATTATTCCACTCCCTTAGGATAAGATATTGGTTGTCGAATGTCCATGTTTTCCCATTCATCACTCGAGTTTTGTCTTCTTGAGTGCAGAACACAAATTGGAATAAGTTATCCCCAATTTCCCGAATCGGAAATGCTTCGTCGTCGCGGATATTAGTAAGCGTATTTCGTAAACCGAGAAAAATTAGTTTTCTTAGATCAGAAGAGTTTCCTATGAGACTTCTCACACATTCATTCTTGATTTTAACAATATCCCCTTCTTCGAGTGAGATTTCTTCATTTTTTTCTTCGGTGGTAAGAGTGAAAGATTTGAGTTTATCTACCGATTCACGGTCCATCGAATGAGGAGAAAATGAAAACGCAACCTTTAGATCTCAGTAACAATGGAACAAGATCCAACCACACACATGAAAGAACACTATCAACAAAAAGGATAAGAAAACAAGAGGTCCAGGCGGCGGAAATTTGAGGAAGGGGAACTAGGGTTCTAGAGAGAAACTTTCCACTCCATACGAGGAGACTCGTATTATCCACACACACATGTTTTAAGTTTCACATGAATTTCATTATTCAATAATTGCAATTTAATTATACACATGTTTCCATTGATATTTTTCATTTTCATTATTCCTATTAATATTTTTGGGTCATATTGTTTTTAATGTGAAATTAGTTGAGAATGATATATAGGTTTTAGAAATTAGTTGATGTTTGGTTGAATATTTTTAAGGGATAATTACAAAAACACCCTAAGGTTTGGGTTAATTACAAAAACACCCAGACATATTTCAAAATTACAAAAACCCTTTATGTTTCGTTTTGTCTTAAATTTAAAGGGGATAACTTTTTGTAAATGTCAGGGGATTTTTTGAAATATTTTCGAAAATTATCAGGAAAAATATAAGATGGAATCAAACCTTAAGGTTTTTTTGTAATTTTCAAATTTCTGGATTTTTTTGTAATTAGCCCAAATCTTAGGGGTATTTTTGTAATTATGCCTATTTTTAATAATGGATTTTATGCATGAAAGTATGTGATATACAGATTCTTCACATTTTATTGAGTTTTATTAATTGGAAGGGTGGGAATATGGTGATGTAATGGTGTGGATGAGATTGAATGACAATAAAGGAGAATATGTTTAATAATAGGTTTCAAAATTTTCAGAATATGTTTAATAATAGGTTTGAAATTTTTGGGAATAAGTGAATAGTGATTTTTTCAGAAATAATGTAGATTTGAAAATTGGTTATTTTTTTTTTATATTTTTAGGAGTACAATGAGACACACACTCATATGAAATCGAATCGGGCCAATTTCCCTGAAAGCATAAGTCTCTACTAGTTAGAAGCACAAGGTTGATCACTGAAATTGGTCGATTCTACTAAACACCAGTTTCCAGTGGTATCACTATCATTCACTCTTTGTAAGAGTATTGACCGGGGTCGAACCTGGTATCTTTCAGTTTATTTGAAATTTATCCCATTTCCTCCCACCAGTACTCCAAACTAATTAAAACAAAACTGAAATTGGTTAGTTTCAATGGAAATATAACAAACAAACATATTTTGTTTGCTTGAAAATGGGAACACAAACAAGTATTTAGGCTTGCTAGTTTATACTTCATGTTTATGGATTACAAATACCTTGATTTTATTTTTATTATATAATGCATCTATTGCAGGTTTGAAACAGGGTACTTGTAAAAAAAAAAAAGAATGGGTAGCTTTTTGCAGTACAAATTTTGAGATTAAAGGAAACTAATCTTAAATCAAAGGGTTATTGTGCTTTTTTCTCTGCGTGTGTATTCTGTGGCGTGTGGCTGAAACATGACGCATACGAATTTGTGAAGCTTTTCTCAAAGAATATAATTTATTACTGGGATTGGGTGGAAAAAAAGGAGTTGACAAAAGAATCAGAATATTTTTCCTTGTAGATTGTTAGCAATTAAGCGAGGTAAGCTAATATATGTAAATTGGAATTACCTTATGAAACGAATGAACCGATTTATTCGGATCTACGACTCGCCAACAAAAAATTCTCTTTATTGATGTGTATAAATTCACTTACGCCAACGCTCTCGTAGCACGGACATTTTGTATTTCGAACGAGGTAGGCAAACATCCTTCTCGTTCCAATGGATCTACCTGAGTATCCGATCTGATGCTCCAAGAAGAAAACCGTAGAGAGATATTATTCTTCTCTTCTATGAGGGAACAATTTTTCCAAGTGTCTATCAATATATATATATATATATATATATATATATCAACCCCTTATTTATGTTAGAGTTCTAATATGAGATATTTTTAATCTAGATAAACCTCATCCAAATAGAAGTCCTCAAATATATATGATGCACTCTATTGCACTCAATATGGACAAAAGAAATAAGAGCAAGTCTCTTGTGAGACGGTCTCACGGATCTAAATCCGTGAGACGGACCTCCTAAGGGCTCCGTCTTGAGAACATGAACCATGAAAATAAATTTAAAAATAATAATGAACCATGAAGAAACAAAAATAAACCCTAAAAACATGCATGAGCATGAAGAATAAACAAAAAACAAAAATAAACCCAAAAATAAAAAATAAACCCTAAAAAAAACTAAAAATCCTAAAAACTCAAATCAATTAAAAATAAACTCAAGAAACAAAATAAACCCTTAAAAAAGCAAATATAAACCCTAAGAAAAATAAAATCTAAAAAAAGGCTTTAAAAGCTTTGTATAAGAACACATCTCATCTCATGGATCTAAATCAGTGAGGATCGTCTCTCACGCAAATTTTGCCAAGAAATAATTGAAAGTTTGATCGGAATGGTTCGAATGAAGGTCCCATTGAAATAGTGTGGTTGCTTTCTGTTCCATTTTTTCTCCTTGTAATTGTAAATGTGCCTGTTTTGGGGGTTTTTGGTTTTTGGGCCATGTGCTATGCACGCAACCGTTTTTTTCACAGCACACACACACACACACATTTTGGATTTCATATAAGTTTCATTATTAATATTGTTTGAATTCTAGTCAAGCTTAAAAATTTGTGTTTGAATTTGGTTTGATTATTAATTGAATTGGTACGAACGAGTTTGAGTGTCTAATACAAATCGAATCAGTTTCGAGTAGCTTGGTATTTTAATACATATTTTTCTCTTTGTTACTAATTGAGTCGAGCTCAAGCCGAGCTTTACATATTATCAAACGAAAATATTTGTTCAAGTTTGGTTTGTTGTGTTAACGAATTGAGCTAAAATGGGTTTTTAACGATCGATTTTGAATCGAGTATCGAGTAACTTAGTTCTTTTTCAGTCCTACTAATAGCGTAGTTATGACATTATAATTGGGTGGACTGATACACGAAAGTTTTCGTGGGGTGAGCCAAACTGAAAAACCAAAAAAAAAAATAAAAAATCATACAATCCTAACTAATATTTTTTTAAAAAATAAAATTGCTTAGTAAAAAAGGTTAAAAAACGGGGGCCGGGGCCCAGATCCCTTCCCCCCTATGCCACTGATTGCAATTTTATTATTTTGAGATTTTCCATTTTCATTTTTTCTGTTAATATTTTTGGATTGGATTGGTTTTTGCATACAAAATGAGAATATGTTTTGTTTAAATTAAAATATTGAGAATAAATACAGGTTTTAGAGATTAGATGATATTTGGTGGAATATTTTTAATAATGAATTTTATGTATGGACGTATGTGATATAGGTATAAAAATTTATATATATATATATATATATATGTGTGTGTGTGTGTGTGTGTGTGTGTGTGTGTGTTTGTAGGTGTTTCTAAAACTGACATTTTCACATTTTATTAAGTTGTATTAATTGAAAAGGTGGGAAGATTGTGACATAATGGTATGGATGAGATTGAATGACAATATAGGGGAATATGTTTAATAGGTTTGAAAATTGTGGGAAAAAGTGAACAGGAACTATTTTAGAGAAAATATAAATTTGTACATTGGTTATTCCCCCCTATTTTTAGACGCACAAAGAGAGGATTAAACACATACACTCATATGAGATCGAATTGGATCGATTGTGTGAAAGCACAAGCTTCTACTAGTTAGAAGCACAAGATTGATCACTAAAATTGGTTAATTTCATTGGAAATACGTCAAACAAACATATTTCTATTTTTATGAACAGTATAAAATTGAAAATATGTGTTTGGAAATGGGAACATGCTATGGATGGCAATGGAACGGGTCGAATATCTAAAGACTCAGACCCGTCATGTTTTTAGAATTGGGCGGGGTGGGGCCGACCCGTCGTGGGTCACAGGGCATGGCGGTGCGGCCCGTCCTAACCCGAATTAAATAAAGTTAAATAAAAAAGCTGGAAAAAATATTTATATTCAATAAATTTATAAAATATTCTTTACAGAAATTATTATTTTCAATTTATCAATGCGAGATATAATATTAAAGATAAAAATTATATATTTTAATATATTATATATGCAATATATATATTAAATATATTTAAAAAATAGGTGGAGCAGGTGATCTGGGGCACTTGTCTCTGCGGGTCACTGGGTGGGACAAATACCCATTGATCGTGCCAAAATTACCATCCCAATAACACACAAGCCCTTAGGCTTGCTAACTTATACTTCATGTAGTAGCTAAGGGCGCATCTCCAACGCCAAACTTAAAAACCTCAACAAACCTCTTTTTGGTGGGCGTACCACATCACAAAAACCTAAAAAAAAAAAAAAAAAAAACCTCACATTCTCTCCACAATCCAAAAACCTCTAAACAATTTTTTTGTGGACCCTACACTCCCCATTATAATTTATAACACATATTGTTATTATATTTTACATTATATAATATGCATTATTAAATTTATATAAATATATAAAATTTATATTTTTATAAAATAAAAAAGTATTTTATAAAATAAAAATATATTTTATACATATTTTATATATAGTAAATATTATTTACATTTATATGCATTTGTTGAATATAAATATATAATGTAGCAAAAAGTAGGAAAAAACTATTAAAAAACAATTGGTATTATAAAAAAAAGTTGGTGTTATCAAAAAAAAAAATTGGTAATATAAAAAAATTAGGAAAAAGTGGTACCGTTTATATGGTACCGCTTTTTGGGGGACAAAACCTTCACCCCACAATGGGGTGAGGTTTCTTAATCAGGTTTTTCCTTCTAAAAAACCCTCAAAAAAGCCTCCATTGGACATGCCCTAAAGGATTGTTTTTAGGATTAATTATAAAAAGAAAAAAAAGCCATATCAAAATTACCTTTTATGTTTATATATTACAAATACGTTGATTTTATTTTTTATTATATATTGCATCTATTGAAACATGGTGTTTGTGAAATATGAGACAAACTCAATGAGATATTTTTAATACTCCAGCATATTTTGTGTAAATTGTAATTTACAAATTTAGAGGAATATTTTTTGGTAAATAGACTGTTAAGATGTGTTATTTATAATTAATGCGGGGGGGAGGGGGTTATAATTCAGAAAAAAAGATAGAGATAATGAGGTCTCAATAATTTGAACAAGTCTTTTATCTGAAGAAAAGGATTGTCCAAGTTGTTTATTTGAAAGGACTTGAGGCTTTGACTTTAGAATTTTAAGTTTAGAAGTAAATAATGTAATATGGTTATTAATCTTTGCTAATCTCATTGACTATCCGGTCCTTCCACCACAGTACATCACGCAAAATTTATAAAAAAAAAAAATTACAATTGAGAAACGAACTGTAAATTTAGGAAAGTGCCCAAGCAATTGTTCGAAAAATGGAATTGCATAATCACAATTCACAATAAATGTTATAGTATTCAGTCAAAGAAAATGTTATAATATTAAATATTATCAAATGCAGTAATTGTACAAAATGTTAAACATGTTATGTTTGTAGACAAATTAAATTTGTACCAATGAAATGGCGACACATGTGAAATTCAATATTAAATATCAATTATATATTTTCTATTTATATTTGGAAAATTAATTAAATTTAATTCCTAATTTAAATAGTTAATTTATTGATATTTTTAATATATATTTATTGGCCAATTAAAGATTGCCAAATGTCAAATTCTTATAAATCAAGATTTATCTTGATTTATTATTATTTCTTTTGATAATTATCACAATTTGTGATTAAAGAAATAATATTAAATCTTAAAGGACCAATCAAGTTAGAGTCCTCTCCTTGTGAGTTCTCTAAGAACCCTCTCCTACAACTATAAATAGGGGTCATTCTCAAGGAATTAAATCACATTCGAAGAGAAGAAATCCAAGCAAGAAGGCGGTGGAGAAAATTCTTTCAATGCAAGAAGAATATATTCAAGGAGATCCACGGTGTTCAAGGCGGCGAAAGTCAGGCGTTCATCGCGGAATCCATTCAAATACGGCGTTTGATTCGGGAATAAGCTTCCAAGCCCTCGAGTTGCGTTATTGAAGTCAAACCATCTTGGAGGAAGATCAAAATGTCAATTTCACCAATAAGTTCATATATTCAAATCAAATATCATCAAATATATCACGTTTGATTCGAGATCAAGCTTTCAAGCCCTCGGATTAACGATATTGAAGTTCAAGTTTAAGATTGGAGAAGATTAAATGAAGAATTCGACTCCAAATTCGCAAATCCTAGATATTATATCCTTGAAGAAAAGAATCGGAGGATAAATAGAGATTGTAACCTATATTTTCATTTTGATTCATATATATTTAATTTGTACGTTTTTTTCTTGTTTGTTTATCGAAAGACAATAACAATTTGTGTTACAATGTTAATCAATTCTGACTTAAGTCATGTATTATTTTTGTTGAAGTACTGCGAATAGTTCTTCCACAAAATTTTTTTCTTATATAAAAAAATATATATATGTATTTATTCGATATTATTGATACATAGTAGTGATTATTTATTTTTGAAATAAACTCACATGTAGATTATTAAAAGCTCACATGTAGATTTGTTAACAGTGGACGAACAATATATTTTGGATGTTACAACTTAGATTTGACTTATTAAATTGGATCAATAGAATTTGGTCATATTATCACATTATTAGATATGGGCTCAAATACTCTCTAAGGCTATAGTAGACACAATCCTAAAATGATTTTATTTGATATTAACTAAGAGAAATTATATCAAATATATCAAATATATCTTAACTAATTGTTCTCTTTATAGATAAAAGTTATCCCCCATGGAGAAAGGCAAAAATTCCTTTTACATTACTTTGTATAAAATTCCTTGTTGTTTAGCATATTTTAGTTCAAAGTGTGATTTCATGGAGTTGGATGTTAAGAACAATTTGTTTTATGAATGAAAATGTAGATGAAAATTGGGGAAAATGCTCTGACTTCATTGAACAACCAAATTGGCTAAATAGCCTTACAGAAAATGCAGTTACAGGCATACACGGATCCATGATCCCCACTATGGGGGCACGTGCCCCCATAGTTTTTTTTTCTATTTTATTACTAATAATTTTGTTTACAATTTATTAATTTATTTTCTTTTACTATTTATCATTTATTTTAAAAGGTTTATATTAATTAGGTTAAAAAATAAAAGTATGTTTTCATAGTTTATTTTCAGTTTCTTGTGTTAAAAAATGGATTTTGAGAATTTATTGGTTGCCGGGTGAAAATTGAGATTGGGTGTGTGAAAGAATGGATGAATATTAAATTTTATATAGGTTTAGAAATGAGAAATACATGTATGGTTGAGTAGTTTTTAGATAGTTTTGAATACATAACTATGTGATAAAAATAAAATTATATTTATTATGTATTTGGATATTATTTTTAATACTTTATATGTATATAATAATTTAATAAGTTAATAGTGGTGGACATCCAATATTTAATTTTAATATAAAATATTATATTTATAAGATTTGTAGGTGGTGGGCTTGAAAATAATAATATATTAAGTAGATATATGTGGTACTAGTTGATTGCACTTGTGTAATTTGAATAAAAAAATATAAATAATGAATGACAAGTGATATATTAGGGGTATCTATGGTTGAAAATTAAAAATGTAGTTTTGAGATGTCATTTTATGTGAAAAAGGAGAAGAGAAAATGGTGATTTCCAACTGAAGTCCTTTTAAACAAATACGATTCTATTTTTATAAATAGTATAAAATTGGAAAAAGGCTATCGGAGATATAAACTAGCAAGGCTAAAATGTGCCCCCATTGCAAAAATTGCATGGATCCGTCTCTGGTTACAGGAATAGAAAAAACTACCCACGTTTTACATTTCTATCAACGTGGTAAACTAACTAGAAAATCAGATAATTACTTCCTAATAGATAAAACTACTCAAACTGATAAGCAACATAATAATAGCTAATAATTTTAACATCCTCCCTTAAACTGAATACCAACTTCATTCAGTTTATATTTGGATTTGCACAGACCCCAAGCAAACCTCTAAACTTCAAAAACAAATCAAGCTTCAATGGCTTGGTCATAATGTCTGCAACCTGTTCTTGAGTATGACAATGGAGTAGCTTTATAATTTTATCTTTGACAAGGTCACGAAGGAAATGAAATCTGACATCTATATGCTTGCTTCGACCATGTAGCACGGGATTCTTCGAAAGCTCAATAGCTGAACTGCTATCACAAAAGATTGTTGTATCACCACTTTGGACATGATGAAAATCCTCTAAAATCCTTCTCATCCAAATCGCTTGACATGCACATGAAGCTGCTGCAACAAACTCAGCTTCAGTGGTAGACAAAGTGACTATTGGTTGTTTCTTTGATGACCAAGAAACAGCTCCTGAACTTAACAGAAAAACATAACCAGAAGTACTTTTTCTGTCATCTAAATCTCCTGCATAGTCACTGTCGGTGTAAGAAATCAACTTCTCATCTCCTCCATTTTTATAAAATATTCCAAGATCAACAGTACATTTCACATATCTCAATACTCTCTTGGCTGCCTGAAAGTGAAGCTCCGTGGGACGATCCATATACCTGCTCAAAAGACTCACCGCAAACATAATATCGGGTCGTGTAGCACTCAGATACATTAAACTGCCGACTATTTGCTTATAGCGGCAACTATCCACCTTTACTCCATTCTCATCTCTCATAAGTTTGTAACCTGGAACAAATGGATTATGAACTGAATTGCATTTATCCATATCAAACCTTTTTAATACTTCCATTGCATACCTTCTTTGACAAATAAAAATACCCTCTTGATTTTGTAACACTTCTATACCAAGAAAGTATCTCATTTTTCCAAGGTCTGTCATGTCAAACTCGCGCATCATAGAATTTTTAAATTCAACAGACATATGACATCATTGCCCGTAAAAATTAAATCATCGACATATAGACAGACAATTAAAATTTTACCATCCTTTCCTTCTTTGATGAACAAAGTATGCTCATAAGGACACCTTTTGAAACCTTCCTTATTGAAATATGACTCTATCCGACTATACCAAGCTCGTGGTGCTTGTTTTAGTCCGTATAGAGCCTTTTTTAACTTGTAAACTTTCTGTTCAGCACCTTTCTTTTTATACCCAGGAGGTTGCTCAATAAAAACCTCTTCACTAAGCTCTCCATGGAGAAAAGCCGACTTTACATCTAGCTGAAAAATCATCCACCCTTTTTGAGCTGCAAGAGAGATTACCAGACGAACAGTTTCTAAACGGGCTACAGGGGCAAAAACTTCGGTGTAATCTATGCCGTGTTTTTTAGTGTAACCTTTCGCAACCAAACGGGCTTTGTACTTCTCCACCTCACTATTTTCATTGAGTTTTGTCTTGTACACCCATTTAACACCAACTTTATTTGCTCCAGTGGGCAAATTTGTCAATTCCCAAGTATCATTTTTCTCTATAGCTTTAATCTCAACATCCATTGTTGTTCTCCACTTTGAATCTTTTATCGCCTCTTCAAATAGAATGGGATCATTGGTTGCAAACATGACTAAATTTGCGATATCCTCTTCATCTGATAAACCTTCTCCACTTTCATAATCCCTCATCCATCTTGGTTGACTTCTCAATCATTGTTCACGCGTTGCAGATGAAGAATCTCCATCTGTGTAAGCTCAATTTTCGTCATCTGAACCATTCGCGCCGTTTGTTTCACTTTCCTCGTTGGTGTTATATTTATTCGCTTCTGGTCCATTTTCATTTCCAACAGCTGCATTTGGTTCTTCGTCATTGTCACCCCAATTCAAGTCAGCGAAAATAACTTCGTTATGACTCTTGTCCCAATCCCAGTTGTTGTCTTCTTCAAACACCACATCTCTACTTATGACAATCTTTTTGGAAATGGGATCATACAACCTGTATGCCTTTGACTCTTCACTAACTCCAAGAAAAACAAATTTCACACTCTTGTCATCAAGTTTTTTTCTGTTGCAATCTGGAATATGAACATGACATAAACATCCAAAGATTCTAAAATGACCCACTGATGGTTTGAATCCACTCCAAGCTTCTTCTGGAGTTTTGTTCTTCACTGCAAGTGTTGGACTTCTGTTGAGAATATGAACAACCCAATTAACAGCTTCAGGCCAGAATGATTTGGGAATCTTCTTTCCTGAAAGCATACTCCGAACCATATACATGATAGTTCGATTCTTCCGCTCCGCAACACCATTTTGTTGAGGGGTATATGCGGCTGTTAGTTGTCTGCGAATACCATTATCACTGCAAAAAGTAGTGAATTCAAGTGATGTGAATTCACCCCTACGATCAGTACGAAGACATTCTATACTCAAGCCAGTCTCTTTTTCAACTTGGTTCTTATATTTCATGAATGTAAAAATGCTTCTGATTTCTCACACAAGAAATAAACCCACACTTTACGACTAAAATCATCAATGAAGCTAATCATGTACCTTTTGTTGCTATTGGAAATGGGGCTAATTGGACCACATATATCAGCATGCACCAGCTCAAGAATCTGAGAAGCTCTCCACGTGCCTTTCCTTGGAAATGGATTTCTTTGTTGTTTTCCCATCATGCAATCTTCACATACTTTTGTTGAAGTTTGAATACAAGGTAGTCCTCTGACCATTTCCTTTTGTTGAAGAATTTTCAGTCCACTATAGCTTAGATGGCCATATCTGTAGTGCCAAAGTTGAGTTGGATCTTCCACAGCAGAATTAAAACAAGCTTCATCTTTGAGTTGAGTTATAGCAGACAACTTGAACATTCGATTTGAGGACATTGTAATCTCCATTATAAGCCCTCTCTCAGGATGATAAGTTTTGCATTTTCCTTGTTTTATGAGGATTTCTAATCCCTTTTCAACCAGCTGGCCTATACTTATCAAGCTATTCTTCAATCCCGGAACATAAAATACACTAGTAATAATCTGTACAAAACCATTCACTTGCATTCGCACATTACCTTTTCCCATCACATCCATGGTTGAATTGTCTCCAAGTTTCACCTTTTTCCTGAAGTCTCCTTCAAAATTTGAAAACAACTCTCTCTTGCCACACATGTGATTGCTACATCCAGAGTCGAGAAACCATAGTTCCTCTTCGGTGGTTTTCTTGCCATCCACGTATGCCATCAGCAACATTTCTTCACTACTTTCCACATAATTTGCTTTTGCTTCAAATTCCTTCTTTGGACATTCATATTGAAAGTGTCCAAGCTTATGGCAGTTATATCATTCAATAGTTGATTTATCAAAAAAACGTCGGCCTCCTCCCCTTCCTCGTCCGCGAGTTCCGCCACGACCCCGTCCTCGTTCTCCCGAAGATTCTCCAAAAGTAACCTTCAATGCTTGTTCTTCCACATTATGAACTTTCATACGTTGCTCATGTACTAGAAGGCTACTTTGCAATTCATCAATGGTTAGGACATCTAAATCTTTAGACTCTTCAATGGAACAGACCACATAATCAAATTTGGGTGTCATGGATCTCAATATCTTCTCAATAATAGCTATGT
Source organism: Rehmannia glutinosa (assembly GCA_016081115.2). Lineage (NCBI taxonomy): Eukaryota > Viridiplantae > Streptophyta > Magnoliopsida > Lamiales > Orobanchaceae > Rehmannia > Rehmannia glutinosa. Next base: position 105,214 of record JABTTQ020002837.1, read on the forward strand.
CGTCTATCTTCCCTTTATTAGATCTTAGTCTATTACCTATAGCAAGAGTACGAGCAAAATACTCGTCTACAGATTCTCCGACTTTCATGTTCAACATCTCAAACTCCTTTTGAAGAGCTTGTCGTTGCGCTCGTTGCACCCGTGTTATACCCTGGTACTTCTGTTTCAAAGAATCACAAATGTTTTTGGCTGTATCTTTGTTCAGAATAGTTTCCAAAATTGATCTGTCTATGGCCTGAAAGAGATAATTTTTCGCCTTCATATCTTTCAGCCTTGCATCATCAATTGCTTTCTTCTGTGCTTCTGTGAGTTGAACTCCCTCTGCTACTGCAGGAATGCCATCTTCAATTATACTCCAATATTCTTTTGATCGCATGAAATTTTCCATGAGCATACACCAATGATCATAGTGCCCATCAAATTTCGGAATTGCTGGTTGCACGAATCCACTCTCGGTTGTCATATTCGTGTTGCTAAACACAATAGAAGACTGCAACTTCTTATTTTCAATCAGGCCTTCCGTGAGGCTCTGATACCACTTGTTAAGAACAATTTGTTTTATGAATGAAAATGTGGATGAAAGTTGGGGAAAATGCTCTGACTTCATTGAACAACCAAATTGGCTAAATAGCCTTACAGAAAATGCAGTTACAGGAATAGAAAAAACTACCCACGTTTTACATTTCTATCAACGTGGTAAACTAACTAGAAAATCAGATAATTACTTCCTAATAGATAAAACTACTCAAACTGTTAAGCAACATAATAATAGCTAATAATTTTAACAATTGGACCATATAATTTTCCGATTTCATCGTATAAACCTCGTAAAAGGTAAATTTATTTGATGTGTAAGTTATGGTCCCATCAAATAATGTTTCCACTCTTAGCACATTAACTATTATGTAAGTCATCATTTATTTTAATTAACTTTGTTTTTTCACATTCCATTTTGTATGAATCATTGGAAAAGTAGGCATTCATGATTTCCAAATTGGTGACAAATATCGTACCTAACGTCACAAATCACAATATAGAAGGGATTGTTAGGTTTGTACTAATACTTAGTGGTAGGTTATATATTAGTACAAGTGCACAACATTGGCAGTAAAAGCTATCCCGCCTACTTTTACAACTTTTTAATATCCGAAATCATTGTACGACAATTGTATAGTAAAATATTATAAATATTATAACCCAAAAGAAATAGAAAAAAAAAATTAAACTTTTCCTAATTATAGTATGTCAAAAAATTTACTTGGGAAATCAGTATGGAAGAGTTGGGCAAGTTCGTTAGTTTTTATGGAGTTTCCAAACTCTAAGAAAAAGTGATTCTCAATTTCTACATGGAAAAACTCGCTATATTATCGGGTAGAAGTTGAGATTCACTTTTATTTAAAGTTGCGAACACTTAATTAGGGAGTGTTTGCAATTACCAAAAAAATGTGCTTCTCATTTTATGGTTTAAAAAAATTCACTATTTAGTGTTTGCAAATGACAACTTCTGCTTCATTTAATCAGAATATAAACGCAGGGAAATTGGTGCAGTTTAGATTTCTGATATTGCTTTTGGTTTGATTTCCAAAAAAATAAACACTTTTATAATTTTTTTTCATCAAATACTTTCAACTTCTAATTCTCAATTTCTATATCTATTTGCAAGCACTATTTAAACTACTTTTGCTTCTACTACCCGTGGTGGACGCAGGACTCGGGACTTGAGAGGTGAAATCTATTTTTGAAGACCTATAGAATGAATTTTTCCTCAAAATTTTGGGAGTGGGGAAAAAATTTAATTTTTCATTAGTATAGATATAATGATAAAATAAATAACAATAGAAAAATAAATTTTGAATTTTTTTTTTTCTGGAGTGGGCAGCAGCCCCCACTTGCCCCTAGTTCCGCCATTATCTACTACAATAAACCACTTCCTCTAAGAGCATAAACTTTTGCAAACACTCCCTTAATACACTTTCGCTTTTGGGCCAGCAGCTTCGAATATCGTACTACCCGCAGTTTCAATATCATTTTCCACTAAACAAGCCCATAAGTTATTGGGCCAAATTCACAACAACAGCCCAAGCAACAAGAAACTAAATTAACAGACATATGACGGTGCCGTTACCCGCCGTCAAATCCTCGCGTTACACGAAAGGTTACATCCGTAAACTCACAAAACTTCGTCCCCTCTTTCTCGTGGCCTCCAAGTTCTCTGTTATTTTTTTTTTTGCCTTTCGAAATTCCAATCCCCAAACCTCCAAAAAAAAAAAAAAGCCTTAAATTATCCAAAATTTCCAGAAAATCTTACACGAATTAATTCCAGAGAAAATGAGAAGCGGTTCAGGAGAGACGAAAATCATACAAGAGCTTATTCTGTATGCGGCTAGCGCCGCTCTGAGCTGTTTGGTACTGTTCGTAGGGTTGAAGCATTTGGACCCCAACCGCGACGCCTCCAAGAAAGCACTCGAGCAGAAAAAGGAAATCGCCAAACGTTTGGGCCGACCTCTCATTCAAACCAATTCTTACGAGGTTTTTATTTGTTTATTTATTTTGTATTTATAAATATGTATAAGTATATTGTTTTGGTTGTGCTATTTGATGTATTGCTCTGTTTTTATGTTTTATTTCTAATTTCGAATTTATTGGATTTATTTTTTTGTGAAATTATATGCAGTTTTGTGGTTAGTTTGGTTATGGATTGAATTTTATGGTTTTGTTCGGTATCTTCTGATTTATCTATCCGGTGATATCTGTATCTTAATCAGTTTTACTTGAATTATTTCACTAAGTAGAACCCAGTGGTGCTAGCGTTGTGAAGTAATGTCCAAAATATTGGTTGTTTAGACGAGGAAACTAAAGTTATGCTGTTGAGTTTGCTAGGTTAGTTCTAGTTGTTACTCATTTGGAGCTTAGTTAGAGGTCTTTAATAAGACTGTTATTGTACATTCTTCTAGGAGACTAGGATTGTGGAATAATAACAATATGGTTTTGAAGTTGCATTGTGGTTTTGGTTGAATATGCATGAGCGTGGAATTTAAAGATAAAATTTAGTGCAATAAGTGCAATATACGTTTCTTTTTCCAGATTCGTTGATATTTTGAATATTTCCCTTGCTTCTGTTGAAGATAAGTATGGTGATAAATTGATAATGCAAAGTATAGAAGCCACAATTGGTAGCATAATATTGCCTTTTATATTTCATACAATTGATCATCATTTATGTGGAGTTGATATTGGAATTAGACATTTCTGGCTCAGGAGCTAAATCTCACCTCATGTTTGGATCTTGTTAGTGGGGAACACAGTAAGAAAAGCGTTACTCTGACTGAAAATAGTGCAAGTTGTGCTTTATTAAATGTTAGATGTTTTTTAGGTAAATATTTTGTGTTTATTCTTTTTTTTTTTCCCCAAATTTTTATAGGATGTTGTAGCCTGTGATGTAGTCAATCCAGACCACATAGATGTGAAGTTTGATTCCATAGGAGGGTTGGATGCCATTAAACAAGCATTGTATGAATTAGTTATTCTTCCGCTGCGAAGACCGGAGCTATTTTCTCATGGGAAGCTTCTTGGTCCACAAAAAGGTGTTTTGCTATATGGACCACCTGGCACAGGGAAGACAATGCTTGCCAAAGCAATCGCAAAAGAGTCCGGAGCTGTTTTCATTAATGTGAGAATAGCCAATTTAATGAGCAAATGGTTTGGCGATGCACAGAAACTAGGTGAGCATACTTCATTCATCTTTTTATAGTGTTTTCTCCTGGTTGCATCATCTTGTTCATGTTCATTTTGAGATAAAACAATTTGGAGGAAGGTTTTCGCTGTACTGTTTTATGGTTATGAATGGTGCAAATTTATTTCTGATTGTTCTGAGTTTGTAGTGGATAGCTAAAATGCTTTTTATGATTACTTTAGGTTTAAAAAAAAAAGTGTGGGGGGCGTGGGAGGAAGGAGATGGGGGTTTGTCGATTTTCATTGGCTTTATGTAATGAAAGCTAGTAAACAGATCCTTAGGAACTTTACAGTTGACTTAAGTCTGCTACACCAGTGCAACTACTTGAATTTCATTAACTATTACGGGTATTAATCTTCAATTGTATAAGGATAGTAGGTCCTTGTCAGTTATTAAATGAAATATGCTGGATTTTATGCTTCTGATTCAAAATTGCAGGTTTTAATTCTATGTTATTTTTTTTAAATGTTCTGCTCCTTCCGCTGGATTGTTTTGATTATTAAGAGTATTTTAAGATACTTATAGAGTTGGTTGTTCATCTTTTTGCTTCTCTTTCAAATTTATGTCCCTTGGTACTTCTAGTAAACTTACTCTTCTGAAGGGAAAGGTGAAGGACTGTTGTGATATTTTCTTAATTTTTACAATTCATTCGCCTTTTATTTTTTATATTACGAGTCTTTACTGCATGCTTCACTTGATCCTCCAAGTGATATTTTTGCCAATAAGATTTGAATCTCGAAATATTAAAATATCCGTTTTTTGCCATGATTTCTTATGTTCCATGTTAATCTGCAGTGGCTGCTGTGTTCAGCTTGGCTTACAAACTCCAACCAGCTATTATTTTCATCGATGAAGTGGACAGCTTTTTGGGCCAGCGCAAATCTTCTGACCATGAGGCACTAACTAACATGAAGACTGAATTTATGGCTTTGTGGGATGGTTTCACCACAGACCGTAAGTTTTCTGTTTCTCTCTAGGGAATATTTTTTCTCTTCCGCTCTCTCACAAAATATTAATTTACTTCTGAAGGTTTATAGTCCACCCATGGTTGATTCGAATGTGTTCTAATTTCTTTAATTATTATACTTGAAAGGGATTATTACAAAAAAACTAAGGTTCGGGCTAGATCTTTTAAAATTGCAACAAACCCCGTGAGGTTTAATTTCATCTTACATTTTGCCCTTCATAAGCGAAGAACATTTCATAATCCCCCTATATTTATAGAAATATTACAGGTACCCCCTTAAATTTAACACATAATCCAACCCGAGGATGCTTTTTGTAATTTTGAAACAACTCTTGGTTTTTTTGTAATTAGTCCCTACTTTTTGAAAAGGCCTTTTTAAAATTGCATGATTTTTCCATGCAGAGCATGCTCGGGTCATGGTACTCGCTGCTACTAATCGTCCATCTGAACTCGATGAAGCAATTCTTCGACGTCTTCCCCAGGCATTTGAAATTGGGATGCCTGATCGTAAGGACAGGGTTGCTATATTGAAGGTGATACTAAAGGATGAGAAGGTTGAAGATGGCATTGATTATGACCGCATAGCTAGTCTATGTGATGGTTACACTGGTTCTGATCTTCTCGAGCTCTGCAAAAAGGCTGCATATTTTCCAATTCGAGAACTACTTAATGATGAGAAAACTGGAAAACCATCTCAGGTCATTATTCTCTTTCTATCTTGTTTGTGCATCATTTCTTGCAGTTTAATTGGCTTCAGATCAGCAGTAATATGATCTCTACATATTTATGGTACAAAGAATATTGTTGAAACTAGAGATGACAATAAGGACTGGCCCGTCCCGGCCCTGCCCTAGCCCTAAGAGGCCCTAATCCTTAAGGTCTAGGGCTAAAAAGCCCTGAACTTATAAGGGCTTGAAAAATCTAAGCCCAGCCCTAGCCCTGTAAGGCTAGGGTCGGGCCAGGGCCGGCTCTATGACTTTTTTATTTTTACATTTTTGATGAAGTTATTCAGTCTAAATTAAAACATTGCATCGGAAAAATTAACTTGCGAATTTCTTATTTTATAAAAATAATGCCATGTAATTCTTACATTCAATTTGCATTACAATATTCAAAATTTGTCATTTTTATTTTTTTAGTAATCACATAGTCTATACCAAATATATTTTAGTTCTTTATAATTATTAACATACTAAATAATCATTACCAATTACATACCAACTTTAATTTTGTATTTACTAAGTTATTTAGTAAAAAGACTAAATTATAAATGAGATCAAAGATCAAATTTGATAATTTGTTAAGATAAATGAGATCAAATAATAGAGTAATAGTATTACAAGCATACATTTTGAATATAAATATACAAAATACAAAAACCTAATCAGGAAAAAAGCCCTAAGGGCCAGCCCTGTCCTAGCCCTAGACGGCCCTAGGGCCAATTAGGGCCGGGCTAAACAGCCCTCATGTTATAAGGGCCTATAAAATATAGGCCCATCCCTTAGATTTTTAGGGTCGGCCCTCAGGGCCTGGCCCTTATTGACATCTCTAGTTGAAACCGGTTTAGTATACAGGAAATCGTAAGTTTTATAATGCCTTCGTAGGTCCTCCCATTTGATGAATCAATACTTACAGATAGACCTTGTAACTCTCCAAAGATGCTATCCAATAAATTCTTACAAAAATTACATTTGAGATTTAGTTTAATTCCCAAAAAATCCCAGCTATCTTTCAAAATTACAAATACCCTTTTGACATTTGTTTCTATATCACAAATTGCACCCTCAAGAGAAGGGTTTTTGTTAAGAAAAGATAAACCTCAAGGGGGTGTTTGTAATTTTGAAAGGTAACTGGAGTTTTTGTACTGGGCTAAAACCTCGGGAGCAGTTTTTTTAATATATCCTTATATTTAAATAAAAAAATCAGATTGTGGCATTTTCTACATAATACAACTGATTCTAGCATTTAATTTTTCTCTGAGAAATCCTCTTTATTTAGAAATTAAACGCTACTTGTCTTCCATGATTTCCAGCTGTAAGTTTATTGCTCGAAGGTAATAATCATGAATGCTCAGTTCAAGAATTCCAGATACTAACATTTATTCATTATCATGGTGGCATTTTCTATTTCAGGAGCCAAGGCCGTTATCGCAGTTAGATTTGGAGAGAGTTATAGCTACAAGCACCAAGACAAACGTCGCTGCAAGTGAATACAACAGATTAAGCTCGGGATGGGTGCGGCAAAGAGAATCATCGGATGATTATCAGGTCCAAGCTGCAATTAGTGAGCTATCTAAGCTTGTCGTTTCACAAATTTTGAACCTTCAATCCGACGCCCAAGATTCTTAATTTCATAATATAATCTGTCTCATAACTTATACTAGGGTGATTGCGGACAATGAACGAAGCGTAGGAGAAAGAGAGTGCTTGTGATTGCTCATTCTGTCATATTTGGTTGTCCATTTTAGCTGGAAATTACTTCCCATTGCTTCCTAACCACCATAATGAATGGCCATGCAGCCTAACTGTATTGATATGCTAATTATTTAGCAACAATAATTGTTCTTTTCAGGGCAAGCCAAAAATTTCCTTCTTTTCAGGCTTGTTTTGATAGTAACTTCTCCTACCAACCACTTTCAGTTTAGTGGTCCAATTAATTGGTTAAGGCCAATATCAAATATCAATAGGTTGTTTGTGCCAAATTTTCATCTTGACTTCTCATAGTTGCCTTTTGCGATTAACGGTTGGTTGTGCTCAATGGCGGAGCCAGGGGACCTAATAGGTGGTACGATCATGAAAATGGAGTGGATGAATAGTAAATCAAGAAAAATATTAGTCCTTTCGTCCCAAAAAGATAGACCGCATTTCCTTTTTCGTTCGTCGTAAATTATAAGCTTGTTTCCTTATTGAGAGTATTAATTATACAACAATATACTAAATTACCCTTATTTAATTCACTTGGAATGATATACCACCATTTAATGCAAGTGCAAAATAGGAAGAATATGGAAAAAAAATTATAATCTCAATTGCATTTATTATGTTTTTTTAATCTGTCTGAATTCTTCTACTTGCATATATCTTTATGGGGTGGAGGGAGTACAAATTATAACTACTTTTAAAAAATAAAAAATATTTCTCACTAATTCTTTTTAAAAAAAACGAGGGATTGGCCAGGGCCCAAGTTGGTCCACTCCGTTCACCAATGGTTGTGCTTATTGCTTATGCGTTTACGACAGTGTTTGGACGAATTTATAAGTTTTTAAAATATTTTATATTTGTTTTCTAAAGTAGTTTATCAGATATTTGGAAGTTTATAAATTGCCATAAGATGCTTTGAATATTTTTAAGGAGATGAAGTTGCTTACATCATCTCTAATTATGTTTTTTTTCTTTCGAAAAAGCCAAAGCAAAAAAGTAAAAGTTTTAACTTATTTTTAAATATTCATGAGTTCTTTTTTTTACTATATAACTTGTAAGATATTCGTAAAAGTTTCCGATCTTATTTTATTCTAATAGTTCATAAATTTATTTTTAAAACAGAATATAATATCTTACAAGTTGCAAAAATAGCAAGAGTGTGACTGATTAGTTAGAATATTTGTTCAAATAGAATACAATCTCGTATTAAGCATCTTTTGATTGTTCAAAGAGTATATTTCGTATCAGTTGCTATCAAGCCAACATAAATTGAATTGGATACCTTGATATATGTTATACAACTTCAAGTATCAAAATTTTTTTCTAAGAAATTAACAAAGTAAATAAATGTTTAAAATTTTAAAATTAACTCCACGAGTGATCAATTCCCATGTAATAAGGCCAGGGATATAGCTCAACTTGGTAAATGATTTGAGTGTGATGTCACGCTGCACCCGCATTGTGGAGGTTTGAATCCGTGCAGTAACAAGTTGGAGGAAGATTTTTTTGTGCGGTCTTGATCTAAAGCAGCTCAAAATACTAATTTATTGAGGACATATCCCACGATTTACCTCCTCTACAAAACTCTAGGGCAGGTGTCTTTGTATAGGCTCTATGGAGTTATCCCTTTTTTTCACTATTACAAAAGGGGATAATATATTGTTATATGTCAGTCTTAATTTTTCTGAGTGCAATGATTACATACATTCATGTGATGTCTGTAATAATTACTACAAAAATAAATAAAACACCAAACATATCTATAAAATTTAAATCTACAATTTCAATTATACTGCTTAAATATAGTAGCTTATCTCACCATTATGTCATTTCTTGTCATCAGACAATGTAGGGCTACCACAACTTTTTAAAGATTCTGATGTTAGCCTATCTTTTATTTGATAATACTAAAGTTATACTTAGTAATAGGGATGGGAGTCCTTAAATTTTGTCAGATGTGCCTGCCATCCAAAATTATTGTCACCTCAAATTTATTAAAGAAGGGTGCACTATATTTATTACTATTACATTGGCTTTTGGTATATGATAAGCTAATGTCCCACATTTGACTTTGGATGGGTAATGTTATGGGTTAAAGCTACAAAGATTTTCAACTAAAAGTTATGTCTTAATAATGAAGGTTTACGTAGGAGTATGAGAGCATGTTCAGAAAATTTATACTTAGATAAATTTGTGAATTATCTGTCATTTGATATAGTGGTGTAAATAAATCAGAGTAGAGACAAATGTGGCAAGGTTCAAACTTATTTAAAATTTTGTAAAGTATCGAAAATTATTTGAGTTTAGTTTGATAATTAATCAAATCGAAGTAAACGAGTTTTAGTCGAGCTGATACGAATAGAAGTCGAGTAACTTGGTAGTTTTGCACATATTTTGTTATCGTTTTACTATAGAATGGAGCTCAGAGTAAGCTTTAAATAAATCTTGGTTCAATATGTTAATAAATCAAGTTATCTCTTAGTTCATTATCTTAACAAAATGAGTTCACACGAGTTTTAGCTATCATCTCAAACCGAATATCGAATAGCTTAATTCATTTTCCAGTCTTAATTAATTTTTTTCTTATTGATTAGCATTGTACTACATTTTTTTGGATTATAACAAATCAGTTGCTAAATTTAATTTTCTTTTAATATTTTTAGATATACCAAGGGTTCAACTTTCAAGAGTAAGCACATATATAAAGGAAAAAAACCCACAATTTTAAATGATATTAATGCTCATATTCTGAATCTTTGATGGGACTCAAGAGTAAAGACAAATCAAGGGTTAAGCAATAGATGGGAAAATAAAATACATACGTAATATACATATATAAATATAAAATATATTAAAAAAGGATGAATTTCATCCCTAAGAGCTCCCACTGCTCTTGCCTAGCTTTGTGGAGGATATGAATCGCGGTATGCCTCAATAAGTCAAGGTCATGAGCTCATGAATCGCCATACAGACGGAGTCACCACCACAAGAAATCATCATCCACCTTGTTATCGAATTCGACCAACCGACAGGTCTTGGCCAAAAACAGGATAACTCGTCACTCAAGTCTTTTATCAGTTGAGCTATATCCCGGGGCTAAATATAAAATATTAAATTGAGAGAGAGAGAGAGAGAGTATTTTCTCTCATCGTTAAGATTTTTAGGATGTCGTTACATTTCCTTTTCCAAAGGCCAAAAATTGTTTTGCGGTCAAATTGAGGAAGAGTATATTAAACAAAGATGGGTGAATAATGAATTGGTAGACAATTGGCACTCGCCAATATTCAAAACTTGGACTGGGGTGTGGGTGTGTAACTAATCTAACTATTGCCGAATTTTCGGGGGCATTCTATTATGTTCTGCTATCTTCAAGTAATATATTATTATATTTGGCTAACAAAAGGAAAAAGTCGCAATAATGATAGGAATTTTCTTTAATAGTATTTCTAAGAATGGACTCTCATAAGATTTTCATTTTTATTAGTATTTTAGTATTAGATGCGATTATGGATGTAAATGAGTCGAGTGAGTTCATCGCCCTCTTTTACAAAAAAATTTTTTTTTTAGTAAGCAAAATTTTAAAAATATTTTAAATTTAGTTAAAATTTATACGATTTTTCTATACGGCCCACCCCACTTTCGTGTATCGGCTCACCCGTTATAGGTTCTGGCTACGCCGCCATTGGTCGGTTTAACATAACATAGTACCGTTCAAGCTTGTTTGACTTTTAATCGAATTTTAAATTTTGTGTTTGAGCTTTGTTTGATTATTAATCGAATTGAGCTCAAACAAGTTTTAATCGAGTCAAAACGAATCGAGTAAAGAGTATCTTGATAATTTTATACATATTGTATTCTTTTTTTTAACTAATCAAGTCGAATTCGAAAGTCGAAGCTTTACATCTTATCAAATGGGAAAATGTGTTGAAGCTCGGTTCGTTAACATAATGAACCAAGCTCACACAAGCTTTTAACGATCGATCTCGAATAGATTATCGAGTAGTTTGGTCCGTTTTTTAGCCTTAGATACGGTCTTATATGAGAGAGATTTTACAAAACATAAAAAGTATAGAATTTTTTTTTGATGGATTTGGGTTGGAATAATATTGAATCCCCATTGTTGGATCTTGAAAATTGTTTTCCTTTGCTAGGTTTTTCAAGGAATAGAATCACGGTTAAGTTATTTTACTCAAGAAAATTAACAATAAAATTAATGCAACAGAAATACCTGGTTATATGCCTCAAAGGTCATGTCGCAATACTTTTTAAACACTATTTCTCTCTCTAAATTTCTTTTTCTCCTCCTTCTCACTACAAACCTAAATTTTTATCCCTCCCCCTCCCTCACCCTCCCCAGCCACAGCCCCATTCCCCTCCCCTCCCTCCCTCCTCCTCCTCCTCCTCCCCTTATCCCCTTCCTCCCCAACCATGCTTCATGATGGGCCAATGAAGACATATTTTTGTGTTTTTCGGAGGTGATCGGATTTTTCGATCGAGAGTGGAGGCAAGTCGGAGGTCGGAGCTACAAAGAGGAAAGTTGGAGTAGGGTAGGTGATGGGTGATGGGTGATTGTAGATCGGGTGAGGGAGAGGCAATTTTCTTTTCTTTTCTTTTCTTTTTTTCGATTTTTCGTATTTTTTTTTTTGAGTCTTTATTTTACCGGTTGATTTGCGAAACTCGTAGGCGGTCGGTAATTTCTGTCTTGCGGCGCGTGATGTAGCTCGTGCCGGATTTGTTCGAGTTGGGTAGTCTCCTTGAGGAGTGCCTTAGTCCTCCTTTTGGAGGTGGTTTAGTTTTCTTTAGTTTTGTGTTTTTTAGTTGTTTTTATTTGCTCCCTCGAATTACGGGTGGTTTTACCTCTCGTACGGAGTTCTCCCCTTGACATGTATCAATGTATGTATGTTGAGGTGGCCATTTTCTTGGAGTTAGCGAGTGTAAGTTTTGTTAAGAATGAATATATTTCTATCGTTTCGGAAAAAAAAATATATATATATGCCTCAAAGGTCATAAAAGTAACATAATCAATTACATAGATCCTTGACTTATCTTACTGGAAATCCGAGTAAATGTTGACTAATAAAAACTGAAGAACAGGGATTTATTGTTATCCAAATATACTGAGAATCACATCACATCGAGACAATATAGTTTTCTATATATGATATATATCATCACATTAATCTATAAATGCCATTTTTAGGAAAAGAAATCCCAACTAAAATTACCATTAATCAGCTTACTAAGGATGAGATCTTCTATTCCACTCCTTGATGCCATAATCACACATGTTTTTTTTTTTTTAACACTTATCACTTAGAGGGTGTTTGGCTAAGCTTATATAAAAGATTTTATAAGCTCGTACATCTTATAAGTTGTTTTTAGAGATTATAAGATGTTAGATCTTATTTTAAGAATAAGTTGTTGAAGTGTTTGAATAAAATAAAATTGTGTAGTTTTTAAGATATTAGTAATGACAATTTTGTAATTAAAATAGTTAAAATTAAAGGAGGTTGTTTAAATAAAATATTATTTTGAAAAAAAGTTGGGGTACCCCTACTTTTCTAAAAACAGTTTATTAAGCTCCTGATATCTTATTTTGGGAGTTTATACGATTTTTTTTCTAAAAAAAAAAACTAACAAACAAATTTAAACAACTTATAAACTCTAGAACATCTTATAAGATGTTTTGAAGAGATTATAAGCTCAACCAAACACCCTCTTAGTCTTATAAAAAGTCACAATTTACATTCAAAAAGAGTATGGTAATTTATATACATGTGTCAATCATCGGGTCACAGAATTGGGAGATGAAATATATTTTGGAATCGGATGAGATTTCTTATTCCAAAATTTATTTCATCTTCTATTTCACTGGGCTGATACTCGTCGGGATGAGATCTCATATTCCACTTTCCCTATTCCATTCTATATTGCATATATTGGATGAATCACGAATGACACGTATACAATTGTGACATCATCTATATGTGTCATTCATCCAATATACGGAATATGGAAAGTGGAATAGGAGATCTCAATCCGGATAATCTGTCGCGTGTATAAAAGGCAAGCTAACATTTATTTTTAAGCATAAATTCTGGGTTTTGATAAAATAAGTGATAACCATTAAAAAAAACATGTGTCAATCACTAGTACAATGATTGTTATTGCTTTTTAACATCTTATAAAAACTCATAATTTATGCAAACATATTTTAAAATATAACAGTAATCATTGGAAATTTAGTTTCACGAGCACCATTAAACATCAATATATTACTATCAATATTCAATTTCCTAAAACATATTAATCCTTAAAGTGACCGGCACAAATTCTTCAATTATTTTAGAGCAAAAATCGACAAATTTAAAATATCATAATACATGTCTATTATGTCTAAATTGTTCAACAAAATTAATTATATTTATTCTCTCCTCTTCTTCTCCCATGTCAACAGCACACAATAAAAACCAGTCAGACAAAAGCAGCTACATGTGCATCAGAAAATTCACACAAAAAAGAGACTTTTATTTCAATTCCACCTAAAAATATTTGACTGATTAAGCACAAACCCAACAATTCCCCTGTGCCGTCTATTAATATTTTTTCCCATTAAAATTCAAACCTAAAATCCATTTAAAAGACCCCTTCAACATTCGCCCTTCAAACATTGCAACTAGTTTATTTATTTTTGCCTACTTCGAACCCAATATATATATATTTATAAAAATATCTTCCCCACCAGACAGCATCATCATCATCATTAATCAAACATCTTTAATTCAGATGATTCCAAGTTCCGATTCCTTCGCTTTTCAAACTCTCATCACTTAATCATCATTTTGTCTCGTGATTTCTTGAATTAATCTCAAACCCTTTTCGTTTTTGCCTCTTAATTCACTAATTATTTACCATGTTTCTCACAAATCTCATTCTACTGATTTTCTCAATCATTTTTCTGATTATAGTTCTAAGGTTCTTGTCGAAAACAAGCTTAATCCATTCCCTGAAAAAAACCTGGCGTTTCTTGGAAGAAAAATGCTATGTGTACCAGTTTTACAGGGTGCCCAAATTCAACGAGAACATGCAGGAAAATCAACTGTATCGAAAGGTTTACGCGTACCTTAATTCTCTACCGTCCGTCGAAGATTCCGATTTCGCGAACCTCTTATCCAGCTCTAAGTCCACTGAAATCAGTTTGGTCCTCGACGAGAACCAAACTATCATCGACCAATTCCTCGGCGCCAGAGTTCACTGGAAGATCGAAAACTGCGAGAAAAACGGCACGAAATCGCTCGTTATGAAGATCAGGAAGAACGACAAACGCAGGATTTTGGTCCCTTATTTGCAGCATATTCACCAGACGTTTGACGGGTTGCATTTCTTGTGGCCCAACATGTATTTTTGGTTGGGCCTGTTGGACTTCGAGTCGTTTGGGCATGGCCAGAGTAAGTTCAGTTTTATTGGGCCTCTAAAAATTAAACTCAGTCCAACTCTATATGTAGGTTGGCTGTTGGCTTACCGCTGCTTATCGTCTTAGGACCAATTTTGTCGCTTCTAGACTCATGATTAATCCCACGAAGTCGGATTAAATAAAAAAAAAATCTGAACTTGGTATATTGTGGCGGTTGTCCATTTTAGCTGGAAATTACTTCCCATTGCTTCCTAACCACCATAATGAATGGCCATGCAGCCTAACTGTATTGATATGCTAATTATTTAGCAACAATAATTGTTCTTTTCAGGGCAAGCCAAAAATTTCCTTCTTTTCAGGCTTGTTTTGATAGTAACTTCTCCTACCAACCACTTTCAGTTTAGTGGTCCAATTAATTGGTTAAGGCCAATATCAAATATCAATAGGTTGTTTGTGCCAAATTTTCATCTTGACTTCTCATAGTTGCCTTTTGCGATTAACGGTTGGTTGTGCTCAATGACGGAGTCAGGAGACCTAATAGGGTGTACGTCGACATGAAAATGGAGTGGGATAGAATAGAATCCAAGAAAAATAATAGTCCTTTCGTCCCAAAAAAAAGATAGGCCGCATTTCCTTTTTCGTCGTCAGTAAATTATAAGTTTGTTTTCCTTATTGAGAGTATTAATTATACAACAATATACTAAATTACCCTTATTTAATTCACTTGGAATGATATACCACCATTTAATGCAAGTGCAAAATAGGAAGAATATGGAAAAAAAATTATAATCTCAATTGCATTTATTATGTTTTTTTAATATGTCTGAATTCTTCTACTTGCATATATCTTTATGGGGTGGAGGGAGTACAAATTATAACTACTTTTAAAAAATAAAAACATTTCTCACTAATTTTTTTTAAAAAAAAAAAAAAGAGGGAATTTGCCAGGGCCCAGGATGGTCCACCCTTAACCCGCCAGTGGTTGTGCTTATTGCTAATGTGTTTACGACAGTGTTTGGACGAGTTTATAAGTTTTTAAAATATTTTATATTGGTTTTCTAAGTAGTTTATCAGATATTTGGAAGTTTATAAATTGTCATAAGATGCTTTGAATATTTTTAAGGAGATGAAGTTGCTTACATCATCTCTAATTATGTTTTTTTTCTTTCGAAAAAGCCAAAGCAAAAAAGTAAAAGTTTTAACTTATTTTTAAATGTTCATGAGTTCTTTTTTTTACTATATAACTTGTAAGATATTCGTAAAAGTTTCCGATCTTATTTTATTCTAATAGTTCATAAATTTATTTTTAAAACAGAATATAATATCTTACAAGTTGCAAAAATAGCAAGAGTGTGACTGATTAGTTAGAATATTTGTTCAAATAGAATACAATCTCGTATTAAGCATCTTTTGATTGTTCAAAGAGTATATTTCGTATCAGTTGCTATCAAGCCAACATAAATTGAATTGGATACCTTGATATATGTTATACAACTTCAAGTATCAATTATTTTTTTTTAAGAAATTAACAAAGTAAATAAATGTTTAAAATTTTAAAATTAACTCCACGAGTGATCAATTCCCATGTAATAAGGCCCCGGGATATAGCTCAACTGGTAAATGATTTGAGTGTGATGTCCGTTTCGCTAGCACCCGCATCGTGGAGGTTTGAATCCGTCTAGTAACAAGTTGGAGGAAGATTTTTGTGCGGTGCTTGATCTAAAGCAAACTCAAAATACTAATTTATTGAGACATATCCCACGATTTACCTCTCTACAAAACTCTGGCTAGGCAGATGATGTATAGGCCCCATGGAGTTATCCCTTTTTTTTCACTATTACAAAAGGGGATAATATATTGTTATATGTCAGTCTTAATTTTTCTGAGTGCAATGATTACATACATTCATGTGATGTCTGTAATAATTACTACAAAAATAAATAAAACACCAAACATATCTATAAAATTTAAATCCACAATTTCAATTATACTGCTTAAATATAGTAGCTTATCTCACCATTATGTCATTTCTTGTCATCAGACAATGTAGGGCTACCACAACTTTTTAAAGATTCTGATGTTAGCCTATCTTTTCTTTGATAATACTAAAGTTATACTAAGTAATAGGGATGGGAGTCCTTAACTTTTGTCAGATGTGCCTGCCATCCAAAATTATTGTCACCTCAAAATTATTAAAGAAGGGTGCACTATATTTATTACTATTACATTGGCTTTTGGTATATGATAAGCTAATGTCCCACATTTGACTTTGGATGGGTAATGTTATGGGTTAAAGCTACAAAGATTTTCAACTAAAAGTTATGTCTTAATAATGAAGGTTTACGTAGGAGTATGAGAGCATGTTCAGAAAATTTATACTTAGATAAATTTGTGAATTATCTGTCATTTGATATAGTGGTGTAAATAAATCAGAGTAGAGACAAATGTGGCAAGGTTCAAACTTATTTAAAATTTTGTAAAGTATAAAAATTATTTGAGTTTAGTTTGATAATTAATCAAATCAAGTAAACGAGTTTTAGTCGGAAATGATACGAATAAAAGTCGAGTAACTTGGTAGTTTTGCACATATTTTGTTATCGTTTTACTATAGAATGGAGCTCAGAGTAAGCTTTAAATAAATCTTGGTTCAATATGTTAATAAATCAAGTTATCTCTTAGTTCATTATCTTAATAAAATGAGTTCACACGAGTTTTAGCTATCACCTCAAAACGAATATCGAATAATTTAATTCATTTTCCAGTCTTAATTAATTTTTTTCATATTGATTAGCATTGTACTACATATTTTGGGATTATAACAAATTAGTTGCTAAATTTAATTTTCTTTTACTTTTCTTTTTTAGATATACCAAGGGTTCAAGAGTAAGCACATATATAAAGGAAAAAACCCACAATTTTAAAAGATATTAATGCTCATATTCTGAATCTTTGATGGGACTCAAGAATCAAGACAAATCAAGGATTAAGCAATACGACGGGAAAATAAAATACATACGTAATATACATATATAAATATATAATATTATGCAAAAAAATATATATATATATATATATATATATAATATTAAAAAAAAAGGATGAACTCCATCCCTAAGAGTTCTCATTTTGTCCTTGCCTAGCTTTATAGAGGAGGTGAATCGCGGATATGCCTCAATAAGTCAAGGTCATGAATCGCCATGATTTTAATCACCACACAAGAAATCATCATCCACCATGTTATCGTGAATTGAACCTCCACGATGTAGGTGCCAAAGAAAGATAACTCGTCACTCAAGTCTTTTATCGGTTGAAATTATGCCTAGGGCTAAATATAAAATATTAAATTGAGAGAGAGAGAGAGAGAGAGAGAGAGAGAGAGAGAGAGAGAGAGAGAGAGAGAGAGAGAGAGAGAGAGAGAGAGAGAGAGAGAGTATTTTCTCTCACCGTTAAGATTTTTAGGATGTCGTTACATTTCCTTTTCCAAAGGCCAAAAATTGTTTTGCGGTCAAATTGAGGAAGAGTATATTAAACAAAGAAGGGTTAATAATGAATTGGTAGACAATTGGCACTCGCCAATATTCAAAACTTGGACTGGGGTCTGGGTGCGTAACTAATCTAACTATTGCCGAATTTTCGGGGGCATTCTATTATGTTCTGCTATCTTCAAGTAATATATTATTATATTTGGCTAACAAAAGGAAAAAAGTCGCAATAATGATAGGAATTTTCTTTAATAGTATTTCTAAGAATGGACTCTCATAAGATTTTCATTTTTTATTAGTATTTTAGTATTAGATACAATAATGGATGTAAACGAGTCGAAGTCGAGTTAAGTTCTAACATAAGATCTGATTCAAGCTTGTTTGACTTTTAATCGAACTTTAAATTTTGTGTTTGAGCTTTGTTTGATTATTAATCGAATTGAGCTCAAACAAGCTTTAATCGAGTCAAACACGAATCGAGCTCGAGTATCTTGATAATTTTATACATATTGTATTCTTTTTTTTAACTAATCAAGTCGAATCGAGTCAAGCTTTACATCTTATCAAATGGGAAAATGTGTTGAAACTCGGTTCGTTAACATAATGAACCAAGCTCACACAAGCTTTTAACGATCGATCTCGAATAGATTATCGAGTAGTTTGGTCCGCTTTTTAGCCTTAGATACGGTCTTATATGAGAGAGATTTTACAAAACATAAAAAGTATATAATTTTTTTTTTGATGGATTTGGGTTGGAATAATATTGAATCCCCATTGCTGGATCTTGAAAATTGTTTTCCTTCGCTGGGTTTTCAAGGAATAGAATCTCGGTTAAGTTATTTTACTCAAGAAAATTAACAATAAAATTAATGCAACAGAAATACCTGGTTATATGCCTCAAAGGTCATAAAAGTAAAATAATCAATTACATAGATCCTTGACTTATCTTACTGGAAATCCGAGTAAATGTTGACTAATAAAAACTGAAGAACAGGGATTTATTGTTATCCAAATATACTGAGAATCACATCACATCGAGACAATATAGTTTTCTATATATGATATATATCATCACATTAATCTATAAATGCCATTTTTAGGAAAAGAAATCCCAACTAAAATTACCATTAATCAGCTTACTAAGGATGAGATCTTCTATTCCACTCCTTGATGCCATAATCACACATGTTTTTTTTTTTAACACTTATCACTTAAAGGGTGTTTGGCTAAGCTTATATAAAACATCTTATAAGTTGTTTTTAGAGATTATAAGATGTTAGATCTTATTTTAAGAATAAGTTGTTGAAGTGTTTGAATAAAATAAAATTGTGTAGTTTTTAAGATGTTAGTAATGACAATTTTGTAATTAAAATAGTTAAAATTAAAGGAGATTGTTTAAATAAAATATTATTTTGAAAAAAGTTGGGATACCCCTACTTTTCTAAAAAACAGTTTATAAGCTCCCGATATCTTATTTTGTGAGCTTATACGTTTTTTTTTTCTAAAAAAAATTAACAAACAAATTTAAACAACTTATAAACTCTAGAACATCTTATAAGATGTTTTGAAAAGATTATAAGCTCGACCAAACACCCTCTTAAGTCTTATGAAACGCCACAATTTACATTTAAAACGAGTATGATAATTTATATACACGTGTCAATCATCGGGTCACAAAATTGGGAGATGAAATATTTTTTGGAATCGAATGAGATTTCTTATTCCAAAATGTATTTCATCTCCTATTTCACTGGGCTGATACTCGTCGGGATAAGATCTCCTATTCCACTTTTTCTATTTCATTCTCTATTGCATATTTGCATATATTGGATGAATCACTAATGGCACATATAAAATTATGACATCATGTACACGTACCAGTAATTCAATATATGGAATATTCAATGGAATATGGAAAGTGGAATGAAAATCTCAATCCGATAATCTGTCACGTATATAAAAGGCAAGCTAACATTTATTTTCAAGCATAACAATTAAAAAAAACATGTGTCATCACCAGTACAATGGTTGTTATTGCTTTTTAACATCTTATAAAAACTCATAATTTATGCAAACATATTTTAAAATATAACAGTAATCATTGGAAAATTAGTTTCACGAGTACCTATAAATATCAATATATTCCTATAAATATTCAATTTCCTAAAACATATTAATCCTTAAAGTGACCGTCAAAAATTCTTTAACTATTTTAGAGCAAGAATTGACACATTAAAAACATCATAATACATGTCTATTATATCTAAATTGTTCAACAAAATTAATTATGTTTATTCTCTCCTCTTCTTCTCCCATGTCAAAAGCACACAATAAAAACCAGTCAGACAAAAGCAGCTACATGTGCATCAGAAAATTCACACAAAAAAGAGACTTTTATTTCAATTCCACCTAAAAATATTTGACTAATTAAGCACAAACCCAACAATTCCCCTGTGCCGTCTATTAATATTTTTTCCCATTAAAATTCAAACCTAAAATCCATTTAAAAGACCCCTTCAACATTCGCCCTTCAAACATTGCAACTAGTTTATTTATTTTTGCCTACTTAGAACCCAATATATATATTTATAAAAATATCTTCCCCACCAGACAGCATCATCATCATCATCATTAATCAACATCTTTAATTTCAGATGATTCCAAGTTCCGATTCCTTCGCTTTTCGATCTCTCATCACTTAATCATCATTTTGTCTCGTGATTTCTTGAATTAATCGCAAACCCTTTTCGTTTTTGCCTCTTAATTCACTAATTATTTACCATGTTTCTCACAAATCTCATTCTACTGATTTTCTCAATCATTTTTCTGATTGTATTTTTTAGATTCTTGTCGAAAACAAGCTTAATCCATTCCCTCAAGAAAACCTGGCGTTTCTTGGAAGAAAAATGCTATGTGTACCAGTTTTACAGGGTGCCGAAATTCAACGAGAACATGCAGGAAAATCAACTGTATCGAAAGGTATACGCGTACCTTAATTCTCTACCGTGCGTCGAAGATTCCGATTTCGCGAACCTGTTATCCAGCTCTAAGTCCACTGAAATCAGTTTGGTCCTCGACGAGAACCAAACTGTCATCGACCAATTCCTCGGCGCCAGAGTTCACTGGAAGACCGAAAACTGCGAGAAAAACGCCACGAAATCGCTCGTTATGAAGATCAGGAAGAACGACAAACGCAGGATTTTGGTCCCTTATTTGCAGCATATTCACCAAACGTTTGATGAGATCGAGCAGAAGCGAAAAGAGGTGAGATTATTCGTCAACGCAGAGAACGAACCGCAGAGGAACGGACGGTGGAGATCGACCCCGTTCACGCATCCAGCAACCATGGAAACCATCGTCATGGACGCGGATCTGAAAACGAGAATCAAATCTGATTTAGAGAATTTTTTGAAGTCCAGGCAGTATTACCACCGTTTAGGCCGTGTTTGGAAGAGAAGCTACCTGCTGTACGGATCCGCCGGCACTGGCAAATCCACATTCATAGCTGCAATGGCGAAGTTTCTCAGCTACGACATCTACGAAATCAACCTGCACAAACTCCAAAACGACGCCGATCTCAAGTACCTCCTCCTCCAAACAACCAAAAAATCCATACTCGTGATCGAGGATCTGGACCGTTACCTCGACGAGAAATCGACGGCGCTGAGCCTATCCGGGATCCTCAACTTCATGGACGGAATATTCTCCTGCTGCGGCGAAGAACGGCTGATGGTTTTCACCATGAACAGCAAGGACACCGTCGGCGCGTGCGCTCTACGCCCCGGGAGAATCGACGTCCACATCAATTTCCCCCTCTGCGATTTTACCGCGTTCAAGGTTTTGGCCAACAGCCATTTAGGGTTAAAAGATCACAAGCTGTTTCAGCAAGTGGAGGATATTTTCCAAACCGGCGCCGTTTTGAGCCCGGCCGAGATTTGCGAGATCATGATATCGAACCGGGGTTCACCGAGCCGGGCTCTGAAAACCGTTATCACGGCTTTACAGGGTAATCTCGCTAGCCGGGTCGGACGACGGCTGAGCGGGTCTGGACCCGGACCCGGACCCGAAGATGAATTGGATGGGCCAGGTAAGGAAGGGCAAAATGGGATCCATCCTATGAAGGAGATCAAGAATTTGTATGGGCTTTTGAGGGCGAGGAGTAGTAGAAAGCTTCGATAGATAAATTTGATATTGACCCGATCGAGAGAGATAATTCGGGTTCGACCCATACCCATGAATAGTAGAGAAAATAGCTTCTCGGGTTGAATTGGGGCTCCGGAAAATCGGAGCCCCTACCCGTTTTATTTTTTGTATATGATTTCATTCTTTTACATGTTGCTTTTTGGTATTCCTTGGATTTATTAGTTGACTTTTGAAAGTTATACACTTTAGCACATTATGGTAGGAAAAGTTTGTAGAAGTTATTTTGTAGAAAAAAGTTTATGAGCTTTTTATTTTATTTTGTAGCTTTTAAATTTGAATTTAATAGAGGAAACTTCGTATGTATAGATTTTAATTATAGCTTTCAAATTTAATAGGGTAAAGGTTGTATATATGGATTTTTAAATATTTCTTTTTTAATGTTTGTGTTTTGGAGTGGATGTGGATAAATATTATTGTTTGTTATGGTTGCTCTAAGTATTATTAATAAGGGAGCCCCAAAAAAATTCTGAGGGCGATTGTATATACTTTCATTTTGAAAAATTTCATTTCGCTAGAGAACAGTAGTGAAAAAAAAAATTTGGGAGAAAAAATATGAATTTTGAGAGTGTGATTGAATGCGAGATAAAAAAGTAATAATGAAGTTGATTTGATGTGAAAATAGTAAAATAATGATTGGATGTGATTGATAGTTAAAAATGTGTGAGTGAATAAAATGAAATTTGTGGGATAATGTGTAATAATGATTAATTTTTTGTGAAAAAATGTGTAGATGTGATTGGTGAAAGAAAAAGTGAAAAAAATGAAAGTAAGATAATAGTATATTTTCTAAAAAATTTCATAAACAATCACATGTTTGGTCAAAAAAATTTCTCCAGCGGAACGAAAATGAATTCTCGCTCACATCCAATCGCAGCCTCTCTCTCTACTTCTCTCCTCTCCCCCAAAACCCTAACACAGAAACGCCATCCTCCCTCCATCCCTCTCCCACATAGTCATCTTAGCCTTGCCCCTCTTCTTCACCATGTAGGAGACCAAAAGCTCCTTGGTCTCCGATCACTAGCCCCTCTCTTTCTGGTGGTTGCTCATCCTCTTGTAGATACGATTGTTTTGAGCTTGTCTTGCGGGTTTAGGAGTTACTGAGAGAGGTGACGGCGGTGTTTGGAAGTGGTTTTGGCGGGAAGGGAGGGAGAGGCAAAATTTATGTCTTTTGGGTTTCTATCTTCTTTGTACTTGTTTTTACTTGTCCCCATTAGGTGATTTTTGTCCCAATAAGTGGCATTTTTTCTTCTCTTTTCTATTTATTTGTCTCATCTGGATTTTCTCGAAGACACGGGGATTTAATCGATATTTGTCCCATTTTGTCAGCCAACGTTGGAAGTTTTTATGGATTCATTATATCTTTAGATTTAAAGTTTTGTTTAGATATGTGTAGGTCTATGACATGTGGGCTTGATGTTTTACATTTGATGTTGTAATCAATTGTAAGTTTCTTTAGTTTAATGAATGAATCTTCATTTTGACTAATACAAAACTATTATTGATAAGGTTAAACACAATTTTATCCCGAAAATATCTCTCTTGTAAGAAATGGACCAATTCTGATTGCACATAAGAAACGTAAAGATCGAACAATTATGAATACAATATTGTTCAAGTTTGTTTAAATTTTTATTAAATTCTGGGATCAACCCCTGCTTCACGTTATTTTGTCCGAACCGCAAAAATCAAAACCGAAATTGCTTAACTTTTGAAACCGAACCAAACGTTGTGAACCAAACCGAACCGAAATTTATGGATTCGGTTTATATATCTGTGCGTAAAATAAAATATAATTTAAAGTTTTGTTTAGAAATGGTAGAAACCTCAAAAATAAGAAGAAACAATGTATTCCTTTTCAAATCAAACATATATTTTTATCAAACTCAGCAACAATATGACAAAGCCAAATCATGAATGAGTACAGTTAAACAAATCTTAAAGCATATGGGTGTTCTCTCTTCTTAAAGCTCACACAATACAACTAATCTTTCAGATTTTTAAATAGCAATTCACAATCGTGTCAACATCTCAATTGAAGTGTTCATCTGTATTTAGTTTAATGAATGAAATCTTTTTGATTTGGTACTAATACAAAACTATTATTGATAAGGAGAAAAAAACACAGATTTTATCCCGGAAAATATCTCTCTTGTAAGAAATGGCTAAGGAGGCTAGGTCAAACTTCAAACTTTCTAAGAGTCAAACAGTTGGGGATTTTTGCCCTAAGAACATAATGGGTTAAAAAACAGAAGTGAAATAATTATTAATAACAATAAAAAATTGTAGGAAGACACATTTGTTTAAATTTTTATTAACCGAACCGAGATTTAGACTTTTCAACCGAACCGAAACCGTTTGTTTACAACTCAACCGGGATTGGTTTGGTTGTGACATGTGTTATAAGGGTGAATGATCGATTTTGCTCACCCCGAGTTCGATCCCATAAGAGTGCGTGTCCCTTCCCCAAGTTCTCCCCATTGTACTCAAAAAAATATTTTTATCAAGCTTTAAAAATATTATTTGAGTTAGATATGAATATTAATCGAGTTGAACTCGAATGAGTTTTAGTCGAGTTGAATAAGAATCGTGTTCGAGTAGTTTAATATTTTTATTCATATCTCATACTTTATATGTTGTCGAACGGAAAAACGTGTCCAAGCTTGTTTCGTTTGTTAATGAACCTAATTCAAACTACCATTTAAATATCAGTCTTGAGTTGAGATCAAGTAGTTTGGTTTATTTTTTCTAGAAAAGTAAGTACCTTGAATGTAGTTTTTCAAACTTGGACAACTAAATTTCACTACATTATGCAAAAATTAATAGGGTTTGATATGATATTATGGTAGTTTTCTACATTGTTTCAAAATCGGACCGTAACGGCCGATTGAACTGGTTATACCGATACCGGTGGTCGAACCGTACGGTAAGGCTCTAAATACTATTTTTGCGGTTATACTGGTCAAAACTGGCCACACTGGCCAAGCCGGTTAAACCGAATTTTTTATAATTTTTTATTTTTTTTCAACCTTTTTTTTATAAAAATCGAAATTATAAACTTAATGTTTAACATATTTATCCCATAATTCAAATCAAACAAGATTCAAAATCAACTATTCAATATTATGTTTAGATTTAAATCAATTATTTGTATTTTAACTAATTTAAACAATAATTCTAATCAATCAAAATATTCTAAATTTGAGTAAACCTCTATAATATAAGGCATGGACAATCAATCAAATAATTATATAATAAAATAAGAAATGAAAAATATATAACTTCTCTTTTTATATCAATATATTATATTATTATTTTATATAATATATTTTATTAAAATCGGCGGTTGAACCGGTCCGACCGGTTGAACTGGTCCGACCGGTTGAACCGCTTACCGATGGTTTGGCCGGTTTGATCACCGGTACAATATTTAAAACAATGTTTTTCTACACTTAATGTGCATTCTATTCATTTTCCAACAATGATCAACCATCAGTTTAATATATTTACACTTATTGTTCAATAATTTGGTTTATCATTAATCTAATGTAATTATACATAGTAGGGATGTCAATAAGGTCTAGGTCGGGTCCGCATGAACCCAAGACCCGATCCATTAAGAAAATGTAATACTCATACCCCCGCCACATCTTAGACCCATACCACCCTAACTTGCAGTGATAAGCAAATGATAAACCTTCTACGGTGGGGCGACTTTTTAAATACGGGTTACATACCCGTGTATTGCGGGTAAGACTTATTAGACCCATCAATTTCATATATTTCTCCAAATTTGTACGACTTTTACTCAAAATAGTGCACTCAAAATTTATATTGTTTATATAATTTTATAGATATTATATGAATTATGAAATAAATACCAACATATACAAATCAAGAGTTCTTGAACAATAATAATACAATAATTTTCGGGAGAATTTCATAATAGGATCCAAATTTAAGAAAATATATAATTTTAAGACCCACAATTTCAACCTTCTCAAATTAGGACCCAAATTTTTTTTTCTCAAATTGGGCTATCTCTCAAATTTTGTATTCTCACTTCAAGACCCAAAATTTCAACATTCTCAAATCAAGACCCAATTTTTATTTTTTTCTCAAATCAGGTCCTCCCCCAAATTTTGGGCTATCAATTCAGGTTTTAAAATTTAACAAAAAAAGAAATATTAATGCAATCTATCACATCAACCACAAAAAATAATTTTCTTTCTCTTTTTATTTTTTTTGATCATTCATTTTTTCCTAATCGATACTTGTTTTAAACTGTAAAATTCAATCATAATTTGGATATCTTATTTTTTTTAGTAACTAAAAAATATTTTACAACTTTTTTTTCATTCATAATTTGGTATATCTTATTTTTTAGTAACCAATAAATATTTTACAGTGTTTTTTTTATCTAGTTAGCTACATACATTTATATTTGTAGATCTTGGTTTCTACACATTAAACAAAATTGATAATAAGTGTGGATTAAGTAAAAAAGAATGGCAAAAAAAGAAAAAAAAAGAAGAAAAATATTTTTTGTGGTTGACGTGATAGATTACACTAATATTTCTATTTTTGTTAAATTCTAAAACTTGAAGGAGAACCCAAAATTTGGGGAGGGTCATGTTTGAGAAAAAAAATATTGAGTCTTGATTTGAGAAAGTTGAAATTTTGGGTCTTGAAGTGAGAACCCAAAATTTGAGGGAGAGCCCAATTTGAGAAAAAAATAAAAATTGGATCTTGATTTGAGAATGTTAAAATTTTGAACAATTCAACATAACTTTTTTTTTTTGAGAGGTACATCAACATAACTTAAGTTTACTAGTTGACATCGAAAAATCACACGCCTCCTATTCTCTCAAACCCTAGCCTCCTCTTCTCTCAAACTCTCTTTTGCTTCTCTTTATTGTTCTTCATTATTAATGGGTGATTTTTGGCCATTTTTGGCCTAAAATCATCCCCATCTACATCTTTTTTATTTTTATGTTTTAAATAAGTGGTTTATCCACGTAGATCTGGGATATTTGTTTTTCTCTTGTTTGTAATTTCGCCGTCTGGTGCGGCATTTGGTTTGTAGTCGTCTTGTTGCGGTGTTTTTTGTGTTTTGGGCGATTCAGACGAGCAAGTTTTCGGTTCGGCAAAGATAAATCAAATTGTGGTCTTCAACATGTTGCAGATCTGGAATAATAGGTATTCTAGGCATTATAGATTTTTCAAAGTTGAAGGCTTTAAGCCGATTTTTGTTATTAACCTAGATGCTATGATATTTTCATAGGTTCATCTTTTATGGTTTTTAACAGATTTGTTTTTGTCTTCTATCGATGTATTGCTAGTTGAATTGATTAATAAAATTATTTTTTTTTGTCAAGAAAAAAAAAGGTTGAAATTTTGAATCTTAAAATGATAGATTTTCTTAAATTTGGACCCTATTATGAAATTCACCCATAATTTTCAATCTATATATAAAATAAAAGAATATAACAAAAATTATATGGGCTGAGTATGGGTCAGGACGTCAGGTCCTCCCATGCCCATTACCAGACCCATATCTGTCCGAGTCTAAATATTAACACCGTTACATGCCTATACCCATTTATTGGACCCATATCCACCCCAAATGAAATGAGCTGGTCCGGGATCGGATCTTACCCGAACCCTTTAACATCCCTAACCCTGTGGTTGGTTATAATTGGAAACTTTTATTCTTGCTTTTGGGCTTATAAATTGTGCAATATGAATAGATTGAGATCAATGAAACTGTTGGTAATAAAATGGATGAAAATTGGGCCCAGAAGTATTCACAAAGCATCGTTGCAGGTTTGCAAAAAGTTATAAAATGTTTTAAATTGTGGGTAGGGTCTGCCCAGGCACCAGACCCGGCCCATTAAGAATTCACAAGAGCACAACACGTACTAACCCACCTCATTTAAAACAGACTCCAACTTATACCAATGTCCAGTGGATAAGATATGTTAGATGACCTGCTAACTTCATATATTTGACTAAATTATATGACGTTTACTTATAATATTACTACAATTTTTTTTTGTCAAATGTTATATTTATGTAATTTTGTATATGTGGTATGAATTATATGATAAACGTCAATTAAGGAATATAAGAGAATTATATAGTGGTAAAGTGACTAATACTATCAAGTCTCAAGTCCAAATCATATGCATGAGGTTAGAGGTGACAATCGTTCATGTCGTCGGACAGTTATCAGCCTGACACAATAAACGGCCCGACACGATAAGTCCAAGCCCGAACACGATATGATAACCTTAACAAGCTAAAGTTTAAGTCCAAACACAATACATTAAAAACACAAAAAACACAACACGACACGATAAACACAATAAGCAAAATCGTCAAATTCTGGTTAGGCCCATTAGGCATATTATTAGAGTTTCCAAACAGACCAGAATCTATTTCCTCCGATTTTCCCCCCAACCCAAACACACCCTAGCTGAGTGGACTTTGACGTGTCCAATTTTCTCTCTCTCTCTCTAAACTCTCGCAGTCATCGTACTTCTCGTCGTCGACTCAGATCATTGCTCAACGATCTTCCATAAAGATCCCTTACATCTCCTCTAAGTAAGAACTATTATTTTTTTCTTCTGAAATTTACGTGTATAGACGTTTCTAGGTTCTGTTGATATATACAATTTGAAAATTGAAAAAAAAGGGAGGACAATTCTGGGGCTTTGAATGTGGAAATTTTTCGTTTATGTTATTCACATGACGAATTGTATCGTAATTTAAGCTATTAAGGAGCTGTGTTTGTGTTGTTTGGATAAATTGGATTAGATCTTTCGAAGTTGTTCATATGCAGTTAAATGAGGCTTGAACTGTGAATGAAATTTGTTGCAGGTGTTTCTGTTAGGGATATTGGATTAAAGTAGGGTTGAATTTCAGCAATGGTAAAGTTTCAATGCTTACTTTAACAGCATATATTATTATTATTATTATTATTTCATGTTTTCTCATCTGCCTTAAGGATTTATTATGTGAAGTAATTGCCTATTTCTGCACCAGAATTATATAATTGGAGCTTTTAAGCCGGCATGCAACGTTTCAGTTACATTTTCGGATGGAAAATCTCGAAAGCAGGTATGTTTTTATCACAATTTTGTTGTACTTTTAGAATCTCTTTACAATCAAACTAGTTTACCACACATACTGAGAGTGCCTTGATGTTGGGGATCTCATCAGGTAGCCAGGGACAAGTTTTTTGGTAGTGCTTATCTCTATGCTTATCATTTCAATTGTTATATTTGTAAAATTGTTACTACATTACCTCGAGTGGCTGTTTTTTTATATTGTGATGAAGTCCTGGGGATTGGTGTCCAAACTGTGGTGTATATACTAGAATGATTAATGTTATATAATTATGTTGTTCCTTCCAATGACATTATTGTTGATGGTACTTAATGGTGTCTAGTGGATGGTGATAGTAGATGTAGTTATTGGTAAAATTGTTAATTTGAATGCCAGAGTGGTCAGCTACAATTTTTTTGGGCTTATTGGTGCAATAATTTTTTTGTGAGCAATGTTGTCAGTACATGCAAGCAGGTTCATCTATTTTGTGTTTCTTGTAGGTGGCATTGAAGAAGGAGAATGGTCAAACAGTAATGGTCCCACTTTTCCAAAATCAAGAAAACATATCCGGAAAGGTATTTTGTTCTGGTGCTATTAATATTACCTTGGCGATTTAGGTTGCAGATTACTGTTGAGTACAGAGTTGATTATATAATCATGGTGATGCACATGATATGTCATGATTTCAGATTTCTGTCGAACCAGTTTCAGGGAAGAAGGTGGAACACAATGGAATCAAAGTCGAGCTACTTGGTCAGATAGGTGCGTGTCTACATGGTGTTATTGATTAATTCAGAGCTTGAAAGGTTCAGTTTTTGCTACTACATTGTCTCATTGGCTGTAAGCTGTATTATGAGGTCGCTGCTTCATCCTAAAATCAAATTTGTAATTGGTCTTCTTTTTTTCTTTTGCATCAAAACGAGAAGACATGATATAGAAGTTGTAAAATATTGAATAAGTATTACTATAGCCAGTTGAATTGTGATTCCGATGTTCTCAACATTGATTCCTGTTTGCAGAAATGTACTTTGACAGAGGCAACTTCTACGACTTCACTTCTCTGGGTATGAACTTACTGTTCGGTTTCCTCCGAGAAGCAATATACCATCTTGCTTTGTTTTATATTTCCAGCTTAAGTTATATACCAGCTTGTTGTGTGCCATGTTTGAAGTTTTTTTAGGTATTGCCATACAGAATGTGGGTTATTCTTTTTTCTTTTTCATCCATTCAAAATACTCCAATTTAAACCATTATTTGTGCTGTAGTGCTTTGTCAAATTTTGAAAGCTTGTAAGCTGGAATTTCCTCCTTTATACATGTTTGATATATTTTGTTCTTGTACATGTAGTTCGTGAACTGGATGTTCCTGGAGAAATATATGAAAGAAAAACATTTCCATTTGAATTTTCTACCGTGGAAATGCCATATGAGACGTACAATGGGGTCAATGTGCGGCTTAGGTGAGTTACTCTATCTGTCGTAAATGGTTCCATACTATACACTTTTGTCTTTGCTTCATATACTTGATAAAGAGATCCGGGCTTTTGGTTTTTGCTATCTGTTCTGGGGAAGCAGAAAATGAACTGGGGAAGAGAATCTGTTTCAAAGTATTTGGGTACGGCTGGCTTCTTTTGGCCACTGGGCATTTGGTTTGCTGAAGTCTATGTTTCTTAACTCATCCTACTTGCTTTGTGGATTGATGATCATATAGCATCCCTGCAATTATTCTGAGCTAACTTCTGAATGATGTATCAGCATGTTATTTTCAAATCTTGTGTGGTTCTTTAAGGATATCTAAGTTCTTGGTTTTTTAAGTTTACGGGGTTGTCAATATAAAAGCTTCTTGAAGCTTTTGCTTGTGGAAGCTATAACAACATGTAGACTTAAATATGTGCACAATATAGAATGGTTGTGTCTGGTATATGCATTCTCTACTTGTTCTGGCTTTCGTCTTTTGATATCTCATCTTTATACATTCAAATCTTAAATATCAGCTCAACTCAATGAATATTTTGTGTGTGTTTCAGGTATGTCCTAAAAGTGACAATAAGTCGGGGTTATGCTGGTAGCATAGTGGAGTATCAAGACTTTGTGGTAAAAATCATATTCTATTGTCCCATTAAAACATGCATCGTCATGGAATGTCTTCCAAATTTTGAGTGCATTTATCACTGTCCTCACCTCTGAACCTTATTTAGTTAAATCATTAATTTGGATGCAGTTGTAGCATGGAAGTATTGAGACAGTGTAGTTCACCTAGGTAGTTAATCTTGACCCAGAAGTGAATCTTGACCCAGAAGTGAATCTTTACACTTTGCTCACAAGATGCTCTGGTGTCTCTATATTTTAGCCCTTGCTGCTTATAAAAGAATTTGCTATTCCTCTATATATCTACTTAAGTGATATCATCATTTGTGGATCGATTGAACTCTGCCACTCCGCAGCTAATTTGATGCATTGATGCTACTTATTGACCTACTCTTTTATACACTTGGATAGCAGTAGAATTAGGATAATTTTATCCTCAAAAAGAAGGAAGCATTGGCATGAATTAATTTCATTTCCTATATTTCTTGCTGTGGGTGTTTCAGTTTTTATTCAAACTTTGTCTTGTGGTTTTCATGAGTTTTTAATCAGTGTAATCTAGTCAAGCTTTGATTTAATAGTCACTCATGGAACAGATTCGGAACTATAGCCCTCCTCCATCAATCAACAACAGCATCAAGGTATGTTGTTTTTTATTGTATCTTTTACATTATTGGTCTGCTATAGGGATGGCAACGGGGCGGGTCTGGGACGGGTTTGGCCAAACCCGGGACCGCCCCGCTAAGGAAAAAATGGACCCGGGCCCCTCCCCGCCCCGTCATGGACCTGGGACCCGGCGGGTTGAACCCGCCAGACTCGCATTGGAATTTAGTGAGTTGTGTTGCCATCGTTTTTTAAATGAAATGTTGCACTTTATGTAATTGAACAATCACTTAATTTACTTGAGGATTCAAATTCTCTCTTTGTTTTTTGTAATCTCTAAATTTAATTTATAATAAAAAGATTATAATCAATTTCTCAAGATTATTAACAAAAAATTGACATTGAAAGGCTATGTCAAACCTGGAAAATGGGGGCGCCCCATTTGAAGTGAATTAAAATAGATCAAGCTTTCATATTCTGCAAACAATAATAATAATCACAAAGCTAAATTCTGCATCAAACTTATGAATACTTCTACAGCTTCATAATTTAGAAAAAACCAAGCATCGACAAAAATTCCTCAAACTGTTAAGTCTTTATATAGTCCTTTTTTTGCAATCGAAAATTGTTCAAAACAAAGATAAATTAACTACCAGTCTATTACATATTAAAATATTTGTTCAATCTATTGATCATGTCAAGTCTTACAAATGACCACAACAAAATTAACTAAGTGTCTCACTTGCACATCCATCATAATCATCTTCTTCCTCATCAAGCATTGTAGGACAAGTTTGTGCACCGTCATTACTTGAACAAGTACCTACCAAAAAAAATTATGTAAATTTCTTATATCATATTGTGTAGAATACAATGATGAAAGACATTACAAAATTTTCAATTTTACCTTTCACCACAACCAACGACAAGAACACATCAATGCTTCCAAAGTAGTTGGATTAAGCCTACTAGGATGAGAACTAACCAATCTTCTGCTACAACTAAAAGCAGATTCAGATGCTGCTTGATTGAAACGGAATAGCTAAGATATCCTCGCTATGTTCTGTAAATTGGGATATTTAACTCCATTTGTCTTCCACCAATAGAGAATATCAAAATTTGGAGTTCTTGGCAAAACAGTTTCTTCTAAATACATATCCAACTCCGAAGTTAGGGACACTGAAGTAATAGGATTTGAACTTGCCACAAATTGGTCATACGTCTCTAAAGTGTCGCTCTCAAATGAATCAACAACATTCGAAGCACCTGATGATGGTATCCTTCCTGTAGCTCCTGAACTACTAACAAAAGAGCTACTTTCTTTTGAAGTTGCAACTCTTGATTGATAATCGATCAACAAATCATAACAACTTTGGCGAATCTCATCTACTTTGAATTGTGATCTTTCTCCATAAATCGATGGAAAATAAAATTCTACCGTTTCATTTTATACCAGGATCCAAAAAAGAATAACCCCATCAAAATATGGCAATCAACCCAATATTTTCTCATATTTCGCCAACATTTTTGCCGCCATACATTGGATCATCAATTTTTGGACTCTTCGCCCACTCATTTAACTCTTATCTTGATATCACAAATCTTTGGAAAATAGAAATTAGAAGTGGGATAAAGTGTACCTGAAAACATCTCAGTCACTTGATAAAAAATCCTCAATTTCCCACAAATTTCAATTGCATTGTCCCAATCTTCTTCAGTTGGTGGATTTTTATAGTTTTTCTCTCGACATTTAACTCTTGGAAATACATCCTTATACATTATTGCAGTTTCTAACATCAAGTATGTTGAGTTCCAACGAGTTTTACAATCGAGAGACAACTTCTTGTTACAACTAACACAATTGACGTGCAGCTTCCTCAAACTTTTCCACTCTAGCAGGTGAAACAGTCCAATATAAAACACTATCACATATTCTCTCAATTGCACCACTAATTATTTCCAAACCATCTTTCACTATTAAGTTCAAAATATGAGCACAACAAATATCCATTTTTCTTGTTTGCCATCATCAAACTTTGACGAATATCCATTTTTCTTGGTCGCTTTTTGCAAGTCTTCTCATAATGCTTTTTCAAATGAGTAGTTCCATGACTAGGCGAGGCTTTGAGACGGGTTTTGCAATAGTTGCACTCCGCATATTGAGTTTTCTCAACCATCAATCTTCTAAAGTGATTCCAAGCTTCCGCTGTATGTTTTCTCTTCCCACAACTTTCAGAAATATTTTCAGTTTCCAAGTCATCACAATTATATCCTCACTTTCGGGTGTCTTTCCAATCGTTGCATTGCTATTTCCGAGAATAATTGATGGTAAAGAACTGCCCACATCTCCGGATTCCATCTATTAAATTAATCTCAACAATGATAATAAGTAAGAAGGTACAAAATATATTTAATGTTTTCATGGCAATGAGGCTTTACACTCATTTTGTACCTGCTTACTTATTATTATTGTTGAGATTAATTTATTAGATGGAATCCGAAGATGTGGACAGTTCTTTACCATCAATTAATCTCGGAGATAAGAATGCAAAATTGGAAACACATCCGAAGTGAGGATAATAATTGTGATGACTTGGAACAACAACAACAACAACAAACCGAGTTTTAATCGCCACGTACGGGGTCGGCCAGACGGATCATATCGCGCCATCGTTTACGGTCATAAGCCATATTTTCGTTTATTTTAGGTATAACATGTCATGTTTAATAGCTTCTTTCCAAGTCTTTTAGCCTACTCTCCCTCTTTTGATTTGTGTGAGTGATTCTCTACCTTCTAAACGTCGCACGGTGCATCTAAAGGTCTCCTATAAACATGTCCAAACCATCTTAATCGTGTTTCTCTAATTTTCTCGTCTATGGTGCTCTCCCACTTTGTTTCTAATGTGTTCATTTCTTATTCTATCTAATCTAGTGTGTCCGCACATCCATCTTAGCATTCTCATCTCTCGCTACCCTCATTTTTTGTTCGTGTTCATATTTAGTCGCCCAACATTCTCGCTCCATAAAGCATCGGGCCTTATGGCCGTTTTTTATAAAATTTTCCTTTCAATTTTAATGGTATTTTACGGTCACAAAGGATAGAAGATGCACTCCTCCATTTATTCCAACCCGCCCGGATCCTATGTGTGACATCTTTATTGATTTCTCCGTTCTCTTCAATTATAGATCCTAAGTATTTAAAACTCTTTGTTATACTCACTTCATGTCCATCAATTTTAACCTTCGCCTCTCATTGTTCTGTTGTTTTTACTAAAGTGGCATTCCATGTATTCTGTTTTAGCCCTACTTATAGTAAAACCTTTTGATTCTAAAGTGCTTCTCTCCAAACTTCCAATTTTGCATTTACTCCTTCCCTTGTTTCATCAATTAAAACTATATCGTCCGCAAATAACATACATTCGGGGATGGATTTTTGTAAGTGTTTAGTGATTTCATCAATTATTAGGATAAAAGGTACGGGCTTAGAGCGGATCCGATCGATGCAAACCTATATAGTGTTTGGGAATTCACTAGATATTCTGTTGGTGTCTACGATACATGTTGTTATACCATCATACATATCTTTTTTATGGCATCTATGTAGCTATTTTTATTCCTCTTTTTTCCAATACGCGCCACATTATATCACGGTTGACTTATCGTATGCCTTTTCAAGATCAATAAAAACCATATGTAAATCTTGTTTTCTCTCATTATATTGTTCACATAATCGTCTAATTAAGTGTATAGCTTCAATTGTGGATCTTCCGGCATGAAGCCAAATTGATTATCTAATATACTAGTTTCATTTCTTATTTCGCTTCTATAACTCTTTCCCATAGTTTCATTGTATGACCTATTAATTTAATTCCCGTAATTTGCACAATTTTGTATATCCCCTTTGTTTTTATATATAGGTATCAATATACTTTTTCTCCATTCATCGAGGCATTTTCTTAGTTTTTAGAATAACATTAAATAATTTAGTAAGCCATGATATTCCAACTCCACCTAAACATTTCCACGCTTCAATTGGTATATCATCCCCAGGCAATCGCTTTGCCAATTTTCATTTTGTTTAGTGCTTTTTTTTTTCATGAAGTTGAATTCTACGATAAAAGGTACGGTTTCTATTCGATTCAGATTGGCCTAGTTCCCCTAATGTGACTTCATTCCTCTCGGTTCATTAAAAAGATTATTGAAATACCTCCTCCATCGATCTTTTATGTCCTCGTCTTTCACTAAAATGTTTTCATTCTCATCTTTTATGCATTTAATTTGGGTTAGATCTCTTGTTTGTTTTTCTCTAAATTTTGCTATTTTATATATATCTTTCTCTCCTTCTTTAGTATCTAGTTTCTTATAGAAATCTTCATACGCTTGGTTTTTGCTTCATATATTGCTCTTCTTACTTCTTTTTTGGCGTCTTTATATCTTGTAAGGTTTTCTTCGTTTTTACAGAATACAATACTTTGTAACTAGTTCGTTTTTTTCTTTACCTTTTCTTGGATTTCTTGATTCCACCACCATGACTCTTTATTCCATTTATTACCATTTGACACCCCTAATGTTTCTTTTGCGATCTTTTTCATTTGAGTAGTTACATAGTTCCATGTTTCATTGGCTTTGTCTTCCACTTTCCAATCAATGGTTTCTACTAGAGATTTGACAAAACTATCTCTTTTTCTATATTCTTTAAGTTCCACCACTTAATTCTCGGTATGTTAATTTTCTTTCTCTTTAAGTGTATGTTAATAAGTTTGATATCCAAAACTAGTAGTCATGTTGGGTGGTGAGGCTTTCTCAGGTATTACTTTGCAATTTTTGCATATTTTTTCGTCGTTTTCTGGTTAGAAAGTAGTCAATTTGTGATTTGTTAGGACCACTTTTAAATGTGATTAAATGTTCGTCTCTCTCTTTTTTAAAGAAGGTATTACCTATAATAAAATCATAAGCAAATCGCAAAGTCAGGATGGTTCTACCTCATTTTACGCGAGCTAAAGCCATATCCTCCATGGACCCTTTCATAATCTTCATTATCCTTCCCAACATGTCCATTTAAGTCTCCACCTATGATGACTTTTTCATTTTGAGGGATTGATTGCATTAGAGTTTCTAAATCTTCCCAAAATTTAAATTTTTAAAGATCTAATCCTACTGAGGTGCATATACACTAACAATATTTATAAGTTCGATTTACCTACTACAATTTTAAGGGATATAATTCTATCTCCTTTTCTAGTTACTCCTACTACTTGATCTATGAAGAGAGGATCTACAATGATACCCACCCCATTCCTAGTTTTATCCTTTCCACTATACCAAAGCTTATAACCTGTAGTATCTAGTGTCTTAGCCTTCTTCTCGCCACCCATTTAGTCTCTTGGATACACATAATATCTATGTTTCGCCTTCTCATAATATCTACGAGCTCTATAGTTTTACCTGTCAAAGTACCTATGTTCCAGCTGCCAATTCTATACTTTCTAATTTTCTTATTATCATTTGTGTTCCTCTTATTAGTGTGTGAGGGCTCTTGTGTATTTTTCACTACACCCAAGCCCTTATGGAGGTGTAGCGGTCCTTGCAAGACACCGCGCGGTCGGACCACTGCGGCGCACTCCTTACGGGGAGCATCTGGCACTTATCACGATGCCTTATATGATCCATACCATAAGGAAATGACAAGAGTTTTTACGTTGGCCGACCTAACGCAACCCTCCTCCTTTATCCGGTTGCTGGCTTGGCAACATATAGACGGGTTGCCCTGTCTATATGCAGGCGGAGTTAATTGTGATGACTTGGAAACTGAAAATATTTCTGAAAGTAGTGGGAAGAGAAAACATACATCGGAAGCTTGGAATCACTTTAGAAGTGATGGTTGAGAAAACTCAATATGCGGAGTGCAACTATTGTAAGACCCGTCTCAAAGCCCCGCCTAGTCATGGAACTACTCATTTGAAAAAGCATTATGAGAAGACTTGCAAAAAGCGACCAAGAAAAATGGATATTCGTCAAAGTTTGATGATGGCAAACAAGAAAAATGGATATTTGTTGTGCTCATATTTTGAACTTAATAGTGAAAGATGGTTTGGAAATAATTAGTGGTGCAATTGAGAGAATACGTGATAGTGTTTTATATTGGACTGGTTCACCTGCTAGAGTGGAAAAGTTTGAGGAAGCTGCTCGTCAATTGCATGTTAGTTGTAATAAGAAGTTGTCTCTCGATTGTAAAACTCGTTGGAACTCAACATACTTGATGTTAGAAACTGCAATAAGGTATAAGGATGTATTTCCAAGAGTTAAATGTCGAGAGAAAAATCTACCAACTGAAGAAGATTGGGACAATGCAATTGAAATTTGTGGAAAATTGAGGATTTTTATTAAGAGACTGAGATGTTTTCAGGTACACTTTATCCCACTTCTAATTTCTATTTTCCAAAGATTTATGATATCAAGATAAGTTAAATGAGTGGGCGAAGAGTCCAAAATTGATGATCCAGTGTATGACGGAGAAAATGTTGGCGAAGTATGAGAAAATATTGGGTTGATTTCCAAATTTTGATGAGATTCACCAAAGTTGTTATGATTTGTTGATCGATTACCAATCAAGAGTTGTAACTTCAAAAGAAAGTAGCTCTTTTATTAGTAGTTCAGGAGCTACAGGAATGATACCATCTGATGGTGCTTCTAATGTTGTTGATTCATTTGAGAGCGACACTTTAGAGATGTATGACCAATATGTGGCAAGTTCAATCCTATTACTTCAGTGCCCCTAACTTCGGAGTTGGATATGTATTTAGAAGAAACTGTTTGCCAAGAAAATTTTGATATTCTTTGTTGGTGGAAGACAAATGGAGTTAAATATCCCAATTTACAGAACATAGCAGGGGATATCTTAGCTATTCCGGTTTCAATTGTTGCATCTGAATCTGCTTTTAGTTGTAGCGGAAGATTGGTTAGTCCTCATCGTAGTAGGCTTAATCCAACTACTTTGGAAACATTGATGTGTTCTTGCCGTTGGTTGTGGAGTGAGGTGAAAGGTAAAATTGAAAATTTTGTAATCATTGTATTCTACACAATATGATATAAGAAATTTACATAATTTTTTTGGTAGGTACTTGTTCAAGTAATGACAGTGCACAAACTTGTCCTACAATGCTTGATGAGGAAGAAGATGATTATGATGGATGTGCAAGTGAGGCACTTAGTTAATTTTGTTGTGGTCATTTGTAAGACTTGACATGATCAATAGATTGAACAAATATTTTAATATGTAATAGACTAGTAGTTAATTTATCTTTGTTTTGAACAATTTTTCGATTGCAAAAAAAGGACTATATAAAGACTTAACAATTTGAGAAATTTTTGTCGATGCTTGGTTTTTTCTAAATTATGAAGCTGCAAAAGTATTCATAAGTTTGATGCAGAATTTAGCTTTGTGATTATTATTATTGTTTGCAGAATATGAAAGCTTGATCAATTTTAATAAATTTGGCGCCCCCATTTTCCAGGTTTGACCCAGCCTTTCAATGTCAATTTTTTGTTCATAATCTTGAGAAATTAATTATAATCTTTTTATTATAAATTAAATTTAGAGATTACGAAAAAAAAAGAGAGAGAATTTGAATCCCTGAAGTAGGCTAAGTGATTGTTCAATTACATAAAGTGCAACATTTCATTTAAAAAAATGATGGCAGCGCAACTCACTAAATTCCAATGCGGGTTCAACCCGCCGGGTCCATGGCGGGACGGGTCCCGAGTCCCATTTTTCCTTAGCGGGGCGGGTCCGGGGGTTTGGCCAGACCCCGGTGCCATCCCTATGACTCTGCTTTTTAATGGTTATTCAACTCGATTTACTTTGTGAAGAGAAATACTCTGGAGGATTTTGAAACCATGATTTCCCTAAAATCTATATTATATTATGACCTTATCAGGAAGAGAACTTCTCTAATTTTTTATTCTACTTATAAAAATGTATGTTGTTAATCTTTGATATTTTACTTGTAGATGGAAGTGGGAATTGAAGACTGCCTTCATATTGAGTTTGAGTACAACAAGAGCAAGTTAAGTTACTACCTTTGTTAGCTTTAGCTCTTATTTACTTTTTGGTTTTGTGTATTTAATACCACATGATGTAGTTATTTCAGGGATTTTTAGTCCAGAACATTATAAAAGTAACAATAATTTGCAATCCACCCATCAAAACATCTTGCCATTTTATAGCTAAATGTTATCCTACAGAATGCTTTCAGATTTTTTGCTAAAATAGTTTGTATGGAAAATATTATGGGGCATAACACTTTCCCAGTGAGTGATACGCTCCACAACACGTCATTATTATAATTGTTATTATTTGGGAAATGGAAGGCATTAGCGTACAATTTTTAGAAAAAAATTCTGGATGTTGCAGTTTTTTAGATGTGGATAGTGATTCCTTGCTGATTCAGTTTTCAAATATCCAGGTATCATCTGAAAGATGTTATTATTGGAAAAATATATTTTCTTCTTGTAAGAATCAAGATAAAAAACATGGATCTTGAGATTAGACGCCGAGAATCAACAGGGTCAGGGCCAAACACTCATGTCGAGACAGAGACTCTTGCAAAGTTTGAACTGATGGATGGTGCTCCAGTCAGAGGTACACTAGTAACTATACTTTATTTTGCAGCATGATTGTGTATACTGGCGGATAGACTCAATGCATTTGTTTGTCTTTGTTTTCCTATTTTCCTCTTCTTTTCTTCTTTTCCCTTTTCGTTTATGTTGGGTCTCTAATTTTTTCTTGAAAGAAAGTTTAGAGGGTGTTTGGCTGAGTTTATAAGCTCCTTAAAAGTTTGGTATTTTTTTCCAAAAACTATATTATAAGTAAGTAACTAAATAAAGATGTTAGAAGCTTATAAGCTGTTTTTGAAAAAAGTACGGATCCCATCATATCTTAAAAGTCTCCTTTGATTTTGACCATTTTAATTTTAACTAACATCTTATAAGCTCCACTATTTTATTTTATCAAAATACTTCAACAACTTATTTTCAGAATAAGATAAATAAGATTGCAGATAAGCTTAGCCAACACGCTCTAAGAGGGTGTTGACTGAGCTTATAAGCCCTTAAAAACATTCAAAACATCTTATGAGATGTTTGAGACATTATAAGTTGTTTAAATTTGTTTGAAAAAAGATCTTATAAGCTCATAAAATAAGATGTTACTAGCTTATAAGTTGTTTTTAAATAAGTGGGGGATCCCAACTTATTTTAACCTCCTTTGATTTGACCATTATAATTGAAAAAATTGTCATTACTAAACTATCTTGTTTTATCCGAACGCAACAACTTATTTTCAGAATAAGATCGAATTTCTTATAATGCTTTTATAACATCTGATGAAATAAAATGCAGGAGCTTATATATTTTTTAATAAGCTTAGCCAAACACCGTCTTTGTCAATTTTATCCAGTAGGCTTCTACACAGTGAACTTTTGATTGTCGCTATAAACTCCATGAGATAATTTACTTGATGACCACTTGCTTTGACAGGTGAATCTATTCCAATCAGATTGTTTCTAAGCCCGTATGAGCTAACTCCAACATATTGGAACATCAACAACAAATTTAGCGTCAAATACTA
This sequence comes from Rehmannia glutinosa, assembly GCA_016081115.2. Classification (NCBI taxonomy): domain Eukaryota; kingdom Viridiplantae; phylum Streptophyta; class Magnoliopsida; order Lamiales; family Orobanchaceae; genus Rehmannia; species Rehmannia glutinosa. The sequence continues at coordinate 146,855 of JABTTQ020002837.1, forward strand.
CTTAAACCTTGTACTTGTTGATGAAGAGGACCGTCGATATTTCAAGCAACAAGAAATCACAATGTACCGGCTTGGAGAAACGTCCTGATTTCACTTATAAAATAGGGATAATTACACCCCACCCCCCACCCAGGTTCGGGCTAATTACAAGAAAACGGAGGCCTTTGAAAATTGCAAAAACTCCCTTGAGGTTTGACCTACCTTACGTTTTCCCCTTCATAAGAAAAAAACAATTCAAATCTCCCCCTAAATTTATGAAAATGCTACAGTTACCTCCTTAAATTTAAGACAAAATCAAACCTAACCTGAGGTTTTCTTTTGTAATTTCGAAACATCTTTTTTTTTTTTTACAGTTAGTCCAAACCTCAGGGGTGTCTCTGTAATTATCCCTATAAAATATTGAACAAGTTTATCTTTTTGTTCTTATCAGTTAGCCCCATCTCATAAGTTACAGTTGTTGTACAGAGGAAGAATTCAGTACATGGGCTGTCTAGAGATCTCTGGCTGATGGTTTGTGATATGAATTCAGTTAGTCCCTTTAGATGTTAGGTTTGCTATAGTTTTTTTTCTCAACTATATTTTCATCTATGGTCTGCGTTCTGTTTGCCTCTGTTTAATGTTGTTTGCCATGAAGCTTTACATTCATTTTTTCTCCTACATATAATTGGTTATCGATCGGACAGCATTTCATGCGCAAATTATGAACTACAGTTAATGTCTCTACACGATCATGATGGCTTCTTGATCGAATATTGTAGGATGTGGAACAGATTTAGCTGCTATATCTTATTTTTTTTCCAGGTTTAGATTAAATTTCCTTGATTCTTGATTTGCCCTTTTCTTTATGCTAACTTTTTCGAATGTCTGGTGAAGAAAATAAAGTGGGCCTATGAATGGAGAAGTGAGGGATATTTAATATTGTTCAAGTTTATATGAATATAATATTGTGAAGGTAGAAGTGTAAAACAAATCAGTAGAACCGAATATAATATTGTTCAAGTTTATATGAATATTTGTTGAGTTTCAAAATTTGTGTTTGAATATCGTTTGATTCAGGGGCGTAATCAGCCCGCATGGTTATCCAACCCAATTTTTTCCCCATTAGCTCACTATTTTTTCCCCTTAAACGAATATATATAATTTTCTTTTTATTATTTTCAATAGAAATAACGGGAAAAAAATTTGGGGTGCGCGGGGGGTGGGGAGGCACCCTGGTTACGTCCCTGGTTTGATTGTTACTTGAGTTGACCTTTAGTCGGGTCGAACATGAATCAAGCTTAAGTAGTTGATATTCATACACTTTTTTTGACTAATTGATTGAGCTCGTAACCAAGTTTTACATTTTATCGAACAAAAATATGTGTCCAAGCTTAGTTCATTGTATTAACAAATCAAGCTTAAACGAGCTTTTAACGATCTATCTCGAGTCAAGTATTAAGTAACGTGTCTCGTTTTTCAACCATTTGTGAATGTGAAGGTAGTACAATGGATATTTACATAAAAACTAGTAGTTTGTTTTCATGTGCTCCGTGAGATTGAAATTTACAACATATTAAGGGGCATATCTATGACAATATACTTTTTAAGTTCCGAGTTATATTTTGGGGATCGAGTTAAATAATCAAGTGACCGGTAATAATCTGAATTCAATTATGACAAATTAAATTCCAAACAGTATTTTGCTTAACCCAAACTCGTTTTACTAATCGTGGGTGAGACTATTGTCTATAGGGGTTCTAAATATTAAAATTTCATTAATTGAAGAAAAAAATATTTTCTTCATTTTTCCCATTTCAACGACGTACTAATAAATTTCACTAATAAATTTCTAATTCAACTCACGTAATTGGTACTCTTATCTTGTTCGTTGCCGGAACGTGCAAGGCATTCTTTCATTGATGTTAATTATAATATGTTGTCCTAGATTATTTAAAATTGCGATTTCCAATTATCCAAGAGCATCCCTAAGCCAAATATTTTATTTCCTTTATATTCTATCATAAATATTTTAATCTTAGATGTCGTCTGTCTCTCTCTCTCTAATATTTTTTTGATAATCGAGATTCATATTCCACACGTAGTTTTTCTTAAAAAATGATCTCAAACCCCACATGAATTGCCTCATGTAAATCGCGCGAATGCACAATAGCTCATATGTCCCTAATAATTAATATTCTCAATTACCGCGCATAAGAATTTGCCCCCCAAGTAATTATTCCATGTTGAATTTCACTATCCAGCTGGAGGTTCCCACCGCTTCAACCGTTCTTGTTGCTAAATCCGTCGATTAAAACCATCACTTTAACTCTCAAAGATCGAAAACGACATATATTACAAAAATTACTCATGAAGTTTGGGTTAATTACAAAAAGAATCTTGAAAGTTTTAAATTTGTTTCGCGTTTTTAATGCATTTATTACTTGTATCACTTTTTTTATATCCCAATTACTACATTCTGACATTGGTTCGAAATGAAATCATATATGTTCACCTTAGCAAAGTTGAATTGAGTTCATTTTTTATTTTTCTTTCTTTTTTTCTCCTCTTAATAGTCAATTCGTTGGATTTGACGTTGGAATTAAATTTTACTACTGAAAGTCAGCTGTAACCAAGGGTTTTGAGATCTAAGGCCAATTTAAATATTTTTTAATTATAACTATGGCATGTTACTATCTCATTTAAAATAATAATATCACCGAATTTATTTTTTAGTGCACAAAATAAACAAATTAACAAATTAATAATATATATATATATATAGGATTTGGTTCAAATGAGACCACCCTCCCTAGGTGAGACAGTGTGGACTCATCTTACCCATTGATCTTAAAAAATAAAGGGATGTGATTAATTCAGTTTTTTTAATTATTTCCTAATTTTTATTTGATTTTAAGGGTAAGATTGTAATTTTGTAATTCAAATTAGTGGTCCCAATGATTTTATAGGTGAAATAGACACTTTCAGGATTTTGTGGCGGATTTTAAGGAACTGTTTTCTTTCCAAATATTTTTATTTTTTAAAAGATAGTTAGAGTTCTTCTCTTGCATAATTAGACATCAAATAATGCATATTTAGTTATTTTGTTGGCACTGCTTTTTTTTAAAACAAGACATAATTGAATATAACGTACTGCATATGTAGTTATACTACACTGCATAAATAAGTTCAATATAATGCACATTTAGTTATAAAAATGGGATGTTGTTTTTGGAAATTATAAAAATGGGATGTTACATAATGTACTGCATATTTAGTTATTCCACAATGCATATATAGTTTCTAGATAATACATAGTTAGTTGATTTTGTTGCATAGTTTATGACGTCTTGCATAGTTGGATATACTGTACTACATATTAGTTTTTTTACGTTGCATAGATAGTTTTCCGATAATGCATATTTAGTTGAGTTTTGTTGCATATTTAGTTTTCGAACTCACTGTTCGTTATTTCTCTGTAATATTGCACCGATTTTTCTTGTTTTTTTCCTGTAATTTTCGAGTTCTTCACAGTATTCTTTATATAGGGTAGTAGGGTAAAATTGTTGTATATATTTACATATATAATAAATAGTGTCCCACATTGGTTTTTGCGTTATTTTATTGAGTCCCACATTGATTGCATCACTTTTTAGGTAGGCACTCACATTTATTGCTTTGTCCCACATTGATTGTGTATTGGAGTTTGGAGCTCAACTTGGTGTATAAAATAGTGTAAGTTTGGTAAGTCCTACCAAGCTTTGGAGCTTCCTCCTTATTATGGAGAAAGTACCAAGTGACTTCTAGTTTTAAATTTTGTGTGTATATATATATATATATATATATTTATATATATATATATATAATATATATATATAAGAAAGAAATAAATAAATAAAAATAACGAAAAGAGAGGGAGGGGGCGGACCGGAGCCCGGGCCGACTCATCGGTCCGAGCGGGCGGGTCCGACCCGGTAGTTTACAACAATTTAAAGTTTTAAACAGAAGGGTGTGTCTTTTTTTCAAAGAACACAACCTTTCGAAGGGAGACAACTCTTGGAGGCAGTCTCTGGAAATCTTTAAATAGACTTCCAGATCTGCAGTAAGAGTTACGAAAATATTCATCCTCTTTTTTGAGTTTTCTTTCTTCTAACTTTCTGTCCAGTTTAAATATTTTACAAACTTCTGATTCTTGCTCCAGAAAATTCTGAGAAGTGTAATCTTAGAATTTTCGAGATTTAGGCTTTGTATCCTGGAGGATAATTCCTTGAGACCTTTTACACCGAGAGAGGGGGGAATTAATACCTTAAAGACAACATCTTTAAAGGTGTGCCTAGCCTACAGATTTCATTACCCAAATTTTCATACAACAAAAATAACATAACAAGTTAGTTACAAAAATGGAATCAAATCTCTTTCTCTTTCATACATCTCTCAATTTTCCCAATTTCACTTCTCTCTCTCTCTCTCTCTCTCTTTCTCTCTCTCTCTCTCTCTCTCTCTCACACACACACATTCCTCCATTAACGCAAATAAAGAAAACTGTGAAGAACTTGAAAATTAAAGTTCATGAAAATTACAGAGAAAAAACAAGAAAATCGGTGCAATATTACAGAGAAATAACGAACAGTAAGTTCGAAAACTAAATATGCAACAAAACTCAACTAAATATGCATTATCTGAAAACTATCTATGCAGCGTAAAAAAACTAATATGTAGTACAGTATATCCAACTATGCAAGACGTCATAAACTATGCAACAAAATCAACTAACTATGTATTATCTAGAAATTATGTATGCATTATGGAATAACTAAATATGCAGTACATTATGTAACATCCTATTTTTATAATTTCCAAAAGCAACATCCCATTTTCATAACTAAATATACATTATATTGAACATATTTATGCAGTGTAGTATAACTACATATGCAGTACTTTGTATTCATTTATGTATTGTTTTCGTAAAACAGTGCCAACAAAATAACTAAATATGCATTATTTTATGTCTAATTATGCAGTAGAAGAACCCTAACTATGCTGTAAAATAAAAATATTTGGAAAGAAAACAGGTTCCTTAAATTCCGCCACAAAATCCGACAGTGTCAATTTCAGCTTACAAAATCCGCTGGGACCACTAATTTGAACCATAAAATCCGCTGGGACCACTAATTTGAATTACAAAATTACAATCTTACCCTTAAAATCAGCGAAAATTAGGAAATAATTAAAAAAACTGAATTAATCACATCCCTTTATTTTTTAAGATCAATGGGTAAGATGAGTCCACACTGTCTCACCTAGGGAGGGTGGTCTTATTTGAACCAAATCCTATATATATATATATATATATATATATATTTCTTCATTAAAATTCTTTTTCGTAGTCCGAATCTAGTTTTGGTTTTGTCTCTTAGTGAAACCGAGGTCGGTGTCAGCTGCAACTTTTTATTCATGATGGAATTTATTCATTTATATGAAGCAAAACAAGAATATTGCTGCATTAATGCATTTACCCTACAAGGAAAAATACTATCTGTCGGTGAGGGGACATTGTTTTGGTTAGATGGACCTTTGTCTACTTAAAACCATTCACTTTCAACTAGTAGTGATAATTCTTAACACGACATGATAGACGATAACACCAATGGCGGACGCAGGATTCGGGAGTTGGGGGGTGAAACCTATTTTGAAAACCTATAGAGTAAATTTTTCTTCAAAATTTTGGGGGGGCAAATGCAATTTTTCACTATTTTTAAAATAAATAACAAGTATAAATATTAATTTGTATTTTTTTGGGGGGGGGGGGGCGCAGTGGCCCCCACTTGCCCCCCCTTAGTTTCACAACTGGATACACGACATGAAAATGATACAAATATAATGAGTTAGCGTTTAGTCTTATCGTGCGTCGACACGATAAGGATGCATAAATTTTGTGTCATGTTTGTGTAAACACAATAAACACGATAAAAAATAACAGATAGAACGTTAATCTGTTAACGACCTGTTAATCTGTTAGTGACACATTTACCTGATATTGACACAATAACCTGATAGTTTGTTGCTTTTATCATGTATTGTCGTGTAATATCGTTTAATTTGCTATCGTTTATTAATGTGTAAATCATTTTTTTTTGCGTGTCATGTCAACATGAAAAATTTCGTGTCGTATTTTTGTCGGTATAGTCCCATATCATGTCGTGTTGTTATCGACACGAAACATGATACGATTACACGATTTGCCACCCCTATTTTCAAGCTCTATTTTTTGGGGAAAAAAGTCCTAAAATGTTAAAACACCAATATTATATGACCAATTTTACAATTATACCAATCTAGTTCCAAGTGGATCCATTATAATTCTTTTTGAAATATAAAAAAAATACGTGTGTGTATATTTTTAAGAATACATTATCCCCATATTATTCTTATAAAATTCATAAGCCCAACCCGTGAAAGGATAAGGCCCAAAAATCCGCCGATAGATGGCCCACAAACCAATCTACGGCTTTTATCCATCGATCAGGAAATCCACGGCCCACATACTCCCTCCTTCGTGCGAGATCCATATGTAAACCCGGCTCAATACTCTAGCCACCGACACCAATCAACAGACGATAATCCGCCACGTGCCACAAAGAAAACACAGGCAAACACACAATTGAATCGTTAATTTGCGACACGACACGATAACTCGACCCAAGCCTAACACAAATTTAGCAGGTTTAGTTATAATTATTCGTGGGTTCAGATCAAATTCCAGTCGAACACATGTAATGCGAAAACAAAAGTCATGTAATGTGTGCCAATACAAATTAACATATTTTTTTTTTTTTGAGAATAATACAAATTAACATATTTAGTTGTATAGTGAACATGCTATTTTCATATTTTGTAATGTTTAAATTGATTGTAGATGATAATTACAAAGACCTCTATGAGGTTCGGGCTAATAAAAAAAAACGAGATATTTTGAAAAGTGTGAAAAAAACCTTAAAGTTTGATGCATCTTACATTTATCTCTTCATAAGCAAAACATATTTGAAACCACCCCCTAATATTTCTAAAAACATTAGAATTACTACCTTAAATTTAAGACATAATCATAATTAAAGGGTTTTTTTGTAATTTTAAAATATCTCTGAATTTGTTTTAATTGGCCCAAATCTCAGGGTTTTTTTTTATAATTATCCCTTGATTATATGATAACGGGCAAAATATTAAATGCATTTTGTAGTAATTTAATGTATTTTCTTTGTAAATTTAGCTTTTTTTTATTTTTTATTTTTTTTCATTTAAATTTTAAATTATATAGGTATTTCGTATTGTGTCGGTCGTCAAATTATCCGCGTCATAAATAAATCGTGTATCTTAACACTCGTATTCGTGTAAAATATATTATAACACGACTTGCAAATACGAAATACGACCAGATTGACATTATCCTCAATCATCATCAAAATAAAATCAGGCCACTCTGAGAGCACAATCAAAACCGCGTCCTCATTTGTAAGCTAGCTACCTACACACACAAACACACTCTAGTGTGTGTTTATGTGTATACAATATATATATATACACACAGAGACATAACTCTATAATTGGTACGGAAATATCTGAGAGGGAATTCCCACTTTTTCCCAGTCTCTCTCCTTTATCATTTTCTCTCTTTTTTTTCTGAGAGAAAGGAAATTTTCAATTTGTGTTTTGTAGGGAAAAAATGGAGCTGTTCTACTATATGATGTTTGGGGGATTGGCTGCGGTGGTGGCAGCGTTGGAGTTGAGTAAAAGCAACAAGGATCGGATTAATACTTCTTCAGCTTTCAATTCCTTCAAGAACAATTACTTGCTCGTTTACTCTCTCATGATGGGTACGTGATTTTTTTTTTTATGAGATAATCCCAGATCTGGGTGCCGTTGGATTTCACAATGGTGCCCAATCTGAATTAACCTAGTTCAAATTGAGTGGGGAATTGAATGTTGTTTTGTTTAGATTTAATGGGGGATATGGGTAAAAGCTAGTGTCATGATAATTATGCGAAATATTTGTTGGCATTTGGTAGATCCTAGATCCAAACGCAGCGGAGTAGGTTGATTTTGAGAAATGGGTGCTGATTTTATATTGATCGTCTGTAAATTGGAAGCCGTGGTGTGTGATCTGGCGTTAATTGAACTCCTCTGATTTGGATCTGATCTTTGTGAGTTTGATTTCATTAATGCATGAGAGAAGATTTTAGGGGTAACGTTTATGGTGGATCTAGATCTTAGTGTGGTTTAGTGTTTATTTACCTGAGGCAATGCATGCTGCTGAGATTGTTTGAATTTCTTATTTGGTGATTTGGTGCAATCAAAGTGAAGGAGATTGTGAAGTGCGAGGAATTCATGATCCTCAGATTCAATTTATGTTCTACATTGGGTGGAGCATCACTTGTTTTTGCTTCTAAAACAAAACTTTGAGGTTCAAAACTTTGGTTGCTTGGCATTATTTGCTCTATTCAGCTGCTTTCTTAAGTTATTATCTGTTGGTTTAGCCATCATACAGCTTTATATGAGAGCTTTTGCAATTTTCTCTTATCTCTCTGAGAGACTCGTTATAGCAATTATTGCTTTTGCTGATAGTTGGTTTCTATGTGGCAAACAGCTGGTGACTGGTTGCAAGGTCCATATGTGTACTACCTTTACAGTACTTATGGTTTTGGGAAAGGTGAAATCGGACAGCTCTTCATTGCGGGATTCGGGTCTTCCATGCTGTTTGGAACCATTGTTGGATCTCTAGCAGATAAACAGTGAGATATCATCTTTTAATAATTTTGATTTAGTCTTCACTTTCAGAAATTCTCATGTAAAAGTTCCATAATGAAATTGCAGGGGGCGGAAGAGAGCATGTGTTACTTACTGTATCACATATATACTAAGCTGCATTACCAAGCACTCTCCTCAGTACAGAGTTCTGATGGTCGGACGTATTTTGGGTGGTATTGCAACATCTCTCTTGTTTTCTGCATTTGAGTCATGGCTTGTGGCAGAACACTTCAAGGTGTGTTGTCCTTACATGTAATAGCTATTGCAACATTTAGTCGCTACTAAATTTGGTATTTGTATTCACTATATGTTATCTTATAACTGTCAACTTAGTGACCTCATCATGTAAAATTCCATCCATATTTTTTTTTTTTTGAGGAAAAAATTCCATCCATATTCAATATGCTGAAATATGTATTTTTCCTGCATATGTTTCTCCGGAGTTATGATATTATGGGATATAGGCATAGCATTTCTACGCTGTCCACTTATTTTCTGTCTACTAACATAGGAACACAAATAACTTGTATCTGGTTTCACTATCATTTTTTTTCCTTCTTTTTCTTGCTATTTTCTATTTGCTTGTATTGTGCATGGAAAGGTTGTGTTGATCAATATATCCAAGTAGAACCGACCAATTGCAATGTGTGCACTCATTCTTTCATCATTTGTTTTAATATTGAATTTCATATATTTTGCAGAGGGGTTTTGATCAGCAATGGCTCTCATTAACTTTCTCCAAGGCAATATTCCTTGGCAATGGCCTTGTCGCGATTATATCGGGGTTGTTCGGAAATCTGCTAGTTGATTCATTGAATCTTGGACCTGTATCGCCGTTTGATGCTGCTGCCGTATTTCTAGCTATTGGAATGGCTATAATATTATCATCTTGGAGTGAGAACTATGGGGATCCTTCAGAGAACAAGGACTTGCTTACTCAATTCAAGGGTGCAGCTGTAGCAATTGCCTCAGGTATTACTTAATCTCTTGACTAGAAAAATAAAAAAAAAATCTTCATAGACTAAAGACCTTTAAGCCATGAATGCAACTGCAAAGAGAAGTAGAAGTCTGCAGTTATGATTTCAGTTATGTCCATTTAATCACTAGAAATATTAGGAAAGCGATACCATTCGGTAGGCCATGTAGAAACATTAAGCAATTTCTTCACCGCTATTTCTTCTTTTTCTTTCTTTTCTCGTTTAAAACTTCATACACTGATGGTGATCTTAATTGTCAGATGAGAAGATTGCATTGCTTGGTGCTATACAGTCTTTGTTTGAAGGTTCTATGTATACATTCGTGTTTCTGTGGACACCTGCTCTGAGTCCAAATGATGAAGAGATTCCCCATGGTTTTATTTTTGCAACTTTCATGTTGGCCTCAATGTTGGGAAGCTCGATTGCAGCTCGCTTGTTGGCCCGCAACACAGTTAAAGTGGAGAGCTACATGCAGATTGTATTTGTTATTTCTTCCGCCTCTCTGTTGCTTCCCATATTGACAAACGTATGTCCAGATTCCCTTTACAATTTCCCTTTGCTTTTGTCTTGGTAAACTGTATCTGACATATTAGTGCTTATGGCAGTTCTTGGTAACTCCTTCAAAGGTGAAAGGGGGAGGCATCTCGTTTTCAGGCTGTCTCCAAGTCCTAGGCTTCTGTGTTTTTGAAGCTTGTGTGGGAATTTTCTGGCCATCCATTATGAAGATGAGATCCCAATATATCCCTGAGGAGGCTCGAAGCACCATCATGAACTTCTTCCGTATCCCGCTAAACATTTTTGTCTGCATTGTGCTGTACAATGTAAGTCCACTGCATCTTAGCAATGTATTTACAATTTACTCATGGTTTGTGTACGAATGGCTGCTGGGTTTTACTTGTTATGGCAATTAGCTGTATTTTCCCATGCATTTGGTTTGGGCATATGCGATTGATTTGTTTGTTCTCCGACTTTTACCGTGATGTGGATATCAACTAATATTTTGACACAGCTTAATACTTAACAATTTTCATGCACTGGCTGATTTTTAGTTGTTAATAATTTTCTTGAATTTTTGTAGGTTAATGCATTCCCAATCACAGTTATGTTTGGTATGTGCTCGATCTTCCTCTTTGTGGCCTCCATTCTTCAGAGAAGGCTATTAGTAATTGGAGAAAAGCCAAGTGAGTAACATGTTGCCACAATTTTACGTCTAATGCACTTTTTGATGTAATGTTGACAAAAAATGGTCATATTTTGTATAAGTACAAAAACTACCCCTGATGTTTAGCCTAATCATGAGAAACTCCGGTTATCTTTCAAAGCTACAAATGCCTCCTTAAGGTCTTACAAACATCCCATTGAGATTTGTATGTACCTAACAAATTAACCCCTTCTCGAGCTGCAATTTGTAAAATAGAAACAAATGTTGGGGGGTATTTGTAATTTTGAAAGATAATTGGGTTTTCTTGTAACTAGGCTAAACCACAGGGTTAATTGTAATTATCCCTTTTTTTTGGTACCAAACTTTTATGGATCTATAATTTCTCACCTTCTTGGAAGTCGGAAATTTGGTACCCTCAAGAAAAAATGCGTGCAATTTTCTGATGTCTTTTTCCTTTCGCCTCATCTTTTCAGAGACGGAAGAATGGACTATGTTGAAGGAGAAAAATGCCGAGGATGAATCATTAGATGTTGCTTGATCTGTTGTTAGTCTCGACTGGAAACAACTCTTAGAAGGTTGTTTCTCAACTTCTATATATTGCCATAATCTGAGACAGCATCCTCTTGTGTAGCTGAGGATGCAATTAATTTTATTACGACTATCACTAAAATTACGGTAAGATTTAGCAATCCGGGCCAGCTGTGAAGGGGAAAAAATTCGTAGAAAATACTGCCCTGCTGTAAGGATAGTCATATTTTTCCATAATTCTGAAATCCTTTTTTCCTAATCTGGGGTTCGTGTTAAGTATCCACGAGCGCCCAGTTTTGTATTCGACGCTTGTTTTTTTAACTATTTGTTCTTACTGTAAGAGTTGTAATGCCACAACCATTCTTTTAACACTGTCATCCACATATGTTTTCTTCAATGTTTGGATGGTTTTTTGTGCACTTGCCTATATAAATTCTCTCTCTCTCTCTCTCTCTCTCTCTCTCTCATATATATATATATATATATATATATATATATATATGAGTAGGTCCTTGTAAGACGGTCGCATGGTGCGACGGATTGCACTTTAGGATGAAAAATGATATTCTTAGTGTAAAAAGTGATAATTTGTATGAATACACTTAATTTTAGTATATTCAGACAATGTATCACTTTTTACACTAAAACTATTACCTATCGCACCGTGCGACCGTCTTACTCAAGTTTTTTTTATATATATATATATATATATATATATATATATATATATATATATATAGAGAGAGAGAGAGAGAGAGAGAGAGAGAGAGAGAGAGAGAGGGATAATTATAGAAGCAGTATAATTACAAAAAAAAAAAAAAAACTCAAATTATCTTTCAAAATTGAAAATACCCCTTCTTGAGGATTTAATTTTGTAAGCCACAAACAAATGTAAGGGGGTATTTATAATTTTAAAGATAACTAGATGTTTTTTTTGTAATTAGGCTAAACCTTAGGGGTAGTTTTTGTAATTAACCCTATATATACTTCATTTTGTCAGTTGTGTGAACCCTGTTTCCATTGGGTTATGAAATTGCTCTGCAAGTAAAAGAATGGGGTTTTCTTCCCTGAGGATGTTCTTGTTTTTGCCTTTTCCGCAAAATGATAATCTGAAACACCAAGGGATTATTCTTGTTTTTGCAAGCCAATTTTTCTTGTGTGATCTTTGTTTCATCCATTTGAAGCTTATGGGCTTTGTTTGCTCTATGGAGCAAGTTCAAAACATTTGAATTGATCTTTAAATCTCCAATTTTCCTAGAGGTGGCAATTCGAGTCATTGTGTCATGTTCATGTTCATTTTTTCGGATCAATTTTGGGTTATGTACAAAATACATCAAAATTTAAGTAAAATATAAGATAACTATGTTCCACGACAAACATCGTGTTCGTGTTAGTCGTGTTTGTACTCGTATTTCTCTAAATAATTTCAGGTATAACTTCAACTCTAGAATCGTGTTATCGTGTCGTGCCAGGAAATGCTGCCCATAAAAATTTCCCGGTCAATTTCCTTGCTTGTGTACATAGAAATAGAGTGTTTGGGGAATATTTTAAATTTTAGAATGCGGAAATCAGCAATCAAAGAATTTTATGAGTATTACATTTGAATTTTTACAAGGCTTCATTGGATTGGAGTGATGGGCTTATCAAAGTTGTGCAGCTAAGGTTTGTACTTCGTAGTATACATTTGGATTTTTACTAAGGTAAATAACAATTTCATCATGATGTGTTATCATCATCATTAACTGTAATTTATCCCACTGTGTGGGGTCAATGAAGTGTCGTGAAGTTTATAGTGACCATTAGAGCATCTCCAGTAGAAAAACCACTCAAATGTTTTTCCATAGTTTTTTGTGTGTCACATCATCTGCCACATCAAAAGATAAAAACTCATATCTTTACAAACTTTCCTCCACAATGGCTAAACCATTATCTAACTTTTAATAGGTCCCATTATAATTGGTTAAAAAATTCAAGATTTTAGAAAAAGACAAAATAAAAAAAGTAAAACAATTAAACTCTCCAATAGCGTGTAACACGTGTGGGCCCATATCTCAACCTTTTGGCATACTTTTTTGACTCATGAACGCTCACCAAAACCCCAAAGTTGCATGCCACAGGCCCACAATGGTGTGGGTTTTTCATGATACGGATATTCACGAAAAATCATTCCAAAATGCTCACCATTGAGGATGCTCTTAATTGTCTAAAATTAGTTAACACTATAAATTCATGCTAAAAAACAAAATGACAAAGTTTAAATCGGATGTCCTTTATGACGCAACCTTCATACAAAGGAGAAATTTCGACCTGGTCGACCGGTATCATGATCTGTATTTAGGTAAAAATCAGCATATCAAAACGTAAAAATCCTTAAACGAATTAGAACAAATTCGAGCTATATCAAGAACAATAGTCAACTGGGCCCTAATATAAGCACATTTTTATGCTTGTTGCCAAAAGCCATCTTGTGTATGTGTATTGGATTATTGAACTTCATATTCTTTATTCGTATCTTACAATAGTCAAACAAGCAAAACATTCTTATCTTATAACCAGTTGTTTATTTTCCATGGCACAGAATCTCAAAAAGAAAAAAAGACTTGGACTACCAAACAAATGTCAATGAAGAGACTAGGATTAGGGGTGGCAATTCGGGGCATCGGGTTGGGTTCGTGTTTGGCTTCGGGTTGATTTCGGGTTATACTTAAAATGCATCAAAAATTAATTGAAATATAAAATAATTACGTTTTAGATAAATTTGTGTCAATCGTGTCCGGTTTCGAGTTTCTCGTATTCGTGTTCGAGTTTCACTCAATAACTTCGGATTGAGTTCATGTCGAGTTATCGTGTTGTGTCAGAGATTGTCTTCCCTAACTAGGATCAAAAGAACGTAGTATCCAGGCTTTGCAAACAATCAAAAGAACGGATTATGGATTCTTTTATCTTTGATCCTGATAATAATATTCGTTACACATGTTAATTTACGAATATGCCCCTCTTTATATAAAGATTAAGGAAAGATACACGATCTTTCTCCCTATATAATGAGGGGAGAAGACCATTTTTTTCATCATCCACAAAGCATTTCTCAACTGAAAACAAAAATAATAATAATAATAAAAAATTCTGGGAAATAGACATGGTGTGATATTGCTTTCGGCTCAGCCGCTGCATTCAAATAAGCCATTTTTTGGGGGTTGAGCCGAATCAATATCACTCTTGTATGCTTCTCTGCAAGCAAGTTTACGGGCTATCACAGACGGGCTTTTTCCTTGGGTTTTTCATTCATATCGCATTTATAGACTTCCCGTACTATTGAAAGTAGGTTTCGTGACTTCACCCACACTCGAACGCAGGAACTTCAGGATAAATCCTAAACTCTAAAAATGTGAGTACCACCAGTTTGTGTTAAAATTAATGGACTAATTGTAATATTTTTATAAATATAAGGGGCATTTTGAAATATTTTTTGCTTATCAAGGGAGTAAATGTTAAACAAATCTCATGAGTATTTTTGTAATTTTAAAAATTAGCTAGATTATTTTGTAATTAGATCAAACCTCAATGGAACTTTTAATGATTAACCTTTCTATCTCCTGGAGGCTAAGTTGTTAAACCACTTGTGGTGGTTCATCGGGACAACAATCCTAAGTCTTGCCCTAGAGCTTCGTGGAGGATGTGAAGCGCGGGTTATACTTATGTCTCAACTAGTTAGGGTCCTTGGGTTGCCGAAGACTGAGTCACCACACAAGAAGTTCTCATCCACCCTGTAAATCGTTAGCAGAGAGATTCGAACAACCACACTGTGGGTGTCAGCAAGCAGACATCACATCACCAAAGTCCTTTACCAGTTGAGCTATGCCCCGGGGGCTGAACTCGACTTCACTGATCTGCAAGATAAAACATCGGGAGTGTTACAACGGATAGTTCGTCTCGTAGAGTTTTAAAGTAAAGTATAAAAAATCAGCTCACATGTCACCAGTGGATACTACTCATAGAGGAAGTAGAAATACAAAATCTATGGCTGCTAAAAATACTAGCTCAATTGAATGTGCTTAATGAACATTCTTTTTTTTTTTTTTTCATGGACATGTATGAAATGCAAAGTGTAGCTGAAATAAGAGGGTTTAGAATTGATTGTGTTGTTTTGTATAGTCACTTTGTAATTGGTCTTAGAGCATGTATATCTTTTTCAATAATATGTTTACACTTTACAACCCTCAGTGTTCTTATCTAATATTACCTCATTTCAAAACTTATAGATTTGCATTTTTCAATTTTTTTTCCGAGGGTATTTGACTAAACTAATTTAGAACATCTTAGATGTTTTTGAAGCTTAAAAATGTTTAGATTTTAATTTAAAATTAAGTTGTTGACGCTTTTTGATGCTTTTTAAAATGTCAGAATAGCAGAATAATGTTACTAATGTCAATTTTTTTTTATTAAAATTATCAAAGTTACAGATTTTTTTTTAAATAAATTAATAATAAAATTTATAAAGTTTTCTTTTGTCAAATACTTTAATAAAATTTTATATGCTCTTAAACATCTTATATCATGTACTTATAAACTCAACCAAACTGACATCCTCTATATTCCATTATACAAGGGGGAATTTTGAAAACTTGTTCCACTTTCAATTGTTTGGTTATAGTCTTATAGATCCGAATCTACATATAGGGGAAAAACAATACATTCAAATATGTTGTACGATCCATCCAGTCCAATTTGTACAGCTAATAAATTTTTGGGATAATTGCATAAACACCCCGAGATGTAGCTTAATTACAAAAACAAAAAAAAACCTAGTTACATTTCAAAATTACGAACACCTTTTCAACATTTGTTTCTCTCTTACATATCACCCATCAAGAGGGGATATTTATGAGGTAAATACAAACCTCTGTAACATTAGGGGTTTGGGGCCCTAAATTTTTCAACTAAATGTTGAGAACGCTTTACATATAAAAGTCTCCATTCAATATTTCCACTCGTCTCATAATTGATAATATAAAGGGATAATTACAAAAAGTATCCCTGAGGTTTGACCTAATTACAAAAAAACCCAGCTAACTTTAAAACTTACAAAAAGTACCCCTGAGGTTTGAAATATATTTCAAAATCCCCCTTCATATTTGTAAAATCATTGCAGATTACCCCCTAATTTTAACACTAATCAAACCTCGGGAGTGCTTTTTGTAAGTTTTAAAGTTAGCTGGGTTTTTTTGTAATTAGGTCAAACCTCAGGGGTACTTTTTGTAATTATCCCTAATATAAATAGCACTCTCATAATTCCAAGGACAAATGCAAATTACAGTGACTAATTGGAAAAGAGTTAGAAAAGAACCACAGAGAGTATGTTAATTTAGGTTCACTATATAAAAAAAAAAGGCACATTTGTCCACCATTGTGCTAAAGATCAAAAGAGCAATACATATTCATTGAAAGGAAACAATTCCAATACCAATACAACTTGTGTACTTTCACAAACAATACTCAATAGGCATAAAAAAATTACACACTGAATCATATTTGCTGAAGCTTCAAATATCATATGACTGGCAGAGAATGATCTTTCCCCTCCCCTAGTGTTAGCTCATATAATTTAAATATTAAAGAAAGCAAAAGAATATAAAAGGAAAAATGTTATGTAAAACAACGGTTTTAACGTGAATTAATAACAGTAATAAATTCGAATCAGTTATACACGATAGAGATTATCTTGCAATAACACAACAAATGAAAAGGTTTTGATATTTAAAGCAAGATGGGGATTTTTTTTCGAGGAGGTACAGTAGGAGATGGAACATACACGCTCATATTCTATCAAAATCGGGCCAATTCCCCTGAAAACACGAGCTTCTTCCACTAAAGCATAAGTTTAATCCCAAAGCAGGCCATCCCTGTCGACTATTTGAGATTTATATCACCATCCCCATCGACTATTTGTCTTACAAAACTCTCTCTTAAAGAATCAATAGGAACATCATTCTACATTTCTAGTCCATTTACACCTGCAACTATCCTCCTAGGACAACCTTAAACTTACCAAATGGCATATTCCACGTTAGAATAGAGGTAATAATGATGCACTACAAACACAAATACATATCATAAAAGCCCTTCACCAGAAATCAATTAGGCCAAACTGTGCTCCCAATGGACAATAACAAGAAAACCAAATTCCATAATGCTGGTCAAAGGAAATAACAGGACAACGCTGAAGTACAAGCAAATATACCGAAACAGATTCGAATTTACTACTGTTATTAATACACAGGCACAAAGGTAAAAAAGTTAGTTTTTTCAACATTAACCCTAGTACTTGTTTTCACCTTCCTCAGAGGCACGAAATGTTAACTTTTCATCATACACCATCAAATTTACAAAAAGGCACAATTCGAAACATGTGGAACCTCCACATTTACGTGCAGACCAGTACGCTGTGCTAGGTGTAGATGTAACTCAATATTTCCAGCTAGGTAATCTAGTAAAAAAAATCGACGTGGCTGATCATCGGGGGGTTGGTTTCGTCCAATGAAACGCCAATACTGTTGAAAGTGAATAAAGATTGAATCGACCTGATAATGCCTTACCAAACTTAGACCTTGAAGGGAAATTGGCTCATTGGAATCGTGCTAAGTTTTCTTTATATGATCAAGAAACTCGAGCAGCCTAGTGGAGGAAATCTTTTACAAATCTAATCTGCCACGTGAGAGCTCAAGGGAAATAAAGATGCAAGTTCCAATTGCTAACTTTTTCTTGTACCATATGAAGTGAAACATCCACCACACATAGACCAAACGTAAAGAGCTTTTTAATTCTCAACCTCTACAACTAGATCAATCAGTTTATCCTCTGCAGCCGGGAATCTAATTCCGAAGGGCTTTCCCATAAACACTTCAAAACTACTTATAAGTACGAGAAGCCATCAAGAATCTGAATAGCGCCCCGGTTTAATCTGAGGACTACTTAGGCAGAAAGGGCAAAATCACATTCATAATTTCCATTTTCAGAACCTAGAAAGTGGGATTTACCAGCTTAAATGTATGGGATTTGGGGGGGTTGCGGGCAGCTGCAGGAATGGTGCATCAAGATATGCGAGGCCTCTCAGGTGGTGACAACTAACTACATTACGACATGATAAAACAACAGCAACAAGAATTACCTGTTCAACACTTTACGCAACTTTTGAATGTTCCCTTGGTTTTATATGGCCAAAAACTAACCAGAAAAAGGACAGAGACACTAAAACGTGGAGCATAACGGTATTTAGAGACTTTTAATTTCTTTTTAACTTCAGGATAAAGAATGAAATGGGACTGTTAAACAGAAGCAGCTTTAAAGAAGAATGTTGTGTTTTAGGAAAATGGAAATCATTCTAGATTTATCTCAAAGAACTGAAGAAACTCAACATGATAGAGATGGTATTATTACCTTCAAAAACATGGGTTTTACAAAGGGACAACAAAATGAACAAATTCTCAGAAACAAAAACATATTGGCCTGTTGGGTATTTCTCTAGGATACATACTAAAATCTTAATGAGGTTAGATATATCAAAGCCAAGCTGAAGGCTGTGTTCGAAAACGGACATCTTCATGAGGATCATGAATCTGAATTCCGAAGTGAATTGCAAAATTAAAACCAAAGAAACCAAAAATGAAAATCCCACCAACTCATTTCAAAACATTTTTTCACAAACATTTTCAACTCCTAAAACATTGACGATTATTATATTTAGGCACCACTGTAGTGCTAAGATAAACTAGTCATCAAGACTAGGAAGAAAATCTAATGTTTTTGAAAGGCTGTAATTGGGGGAACTTGTGAATAACTTCTTCATTATAGTACTTGGAATCCCCACCCACCCCAAAAATGAAATGGGAAAGAAGAAGACGTGGATAGAGCACAAAATGAGCAGACATGAGTAGAGCACGATACAAGTAAAAATTATAGATTTGGTTAAGTTTTTCAATCTAACAAAACTATGGTAGGATGTTAAATAAATAAAAGGTTCCTCAAATTTCCAGTTCTTTCAAACAAAATATCCAATCTTATATGGAGACACAAAGGTAAAACTGCATCCAAATTTAGTATCTGTATCAAGAAATAGTTAAGACTCGTAATACAGCAAATTCACCCAAATTATTTCAGTTCATATAGAATTCTGAAACCACTTAAAACAGAGTGCAAGCAACCGGTTTGCAGCTCTGCCCACTATGTTTAACTTGAGTGGAAACGGAACCTAGAACAAAAATCATTTGAAAACCAAGGTAGCTGTAGTGCAAATAAAATGATAATCTTACACTCACGAACACTGTTAAACCATCAGTCCTAGGAGGTAACCTCCAAATTACTAGCAGTTATTACATACTGGCTCCAAATATAGTGACAACATTGTAGTTTAATAAATACCGGAGACAGGAAACTAAAGAAAGAGGGAAAGGTTAAGGCAAAAAGCCTCGAACTCGAACGTGCGCCCCTTCGATTGCCGTAAACCCACTGGGTCCTAAGCAAAGCATCCACGAGCGTTCACGAAACTCCAAGGCCGCAATGCAAACAACTCGTAAATCTCGTCACTCAGTGGGTCCTACAGAGAAGCGTTGTTTCATGTTCAGAGCGATTTATTGAACGTCGTCCATTTTCATTAAAACCTAATGGCCATTAACAGTAAACGGTCAAGCGTGTATGGATAGCGTTTTCACCTGTCAAACCACAATCTCAACGTTTCCCTCGATGCCCACCCCCTGACCTTGCACCAGGATAGCGAGCAAATTGGAGCCTTAAAACGGCTGAGTCACGGTCGTGCTCATCAAATTTATAACCTGCAAGATTTAGCTCGACTATTTTATGGTGCCAACCAGCGCCGTCAATACAATGGTAAACCAGGACGTTTGACAACAGGTGGTCGTG
This sequence comes from Rehmannia glutinosa, assembly GCA_016081115.2. NCBI lineage: Eukaryota > Viridiplantae > Streptophyta > Magnoliopsida > Lamiales > Orobanchaceae > Rehmannia > Rehmannia glutinosa. The sequence goes on from JABTTQ020002837.1 coordinate 167,219, forward strand.
GGTTCCGATTATCGCTTCATTATGATATGTTACTCCTTGAGCATGTCCAGTTAATGAATTAAACAGTTATTAATACGAACAACGCAGTCCAGTATATAAGAGATACTGGAGAAACATACATAGGTCCTTTTCTTACATATAGTAGGAATTCACATTACGGTACAAGGGAATGAATCCATATGAACTCAATAAGGTCCTATAAAGCAACGTCAAAGAACAGATAGACACCAATGTGTCACTTCATATGATTTGATGAATTATATATATCGCGCCACCCCCCTCTCAATCATAACTGGGGTAAAAATTTGTTAATGCTTGAACGGCTATTAATTTGGGATATTGGATAACAATGCAAAAAGCATTGACATAGAGTATCCAAATTCTCTTCTCTTTAGAAGTTCTTATTTTTCAATTTATAATTTGTAATAGGTTTATAGTAACTTATGCAGTCAAAAGACGCTAACATAACGTCATGTAACTTGAGAAATAGTATTTTGTTATTAAATGAACACTATAAAGTTGTTCGCAGAAAAAAACATTGATGAAATAAGAATGACATCAATATTGAAATACAGAAAACCAATCTTTCTTAAATTTCTGGATGTCAAGTTGTAAAGCAAAGTGATTAGGTCTTTGGACATCACTCTGTCCATATCGAACCATCGCAAGCTAATTTCCTGGATACCTAACAAAGGAACACGGATTTCCCCAGGAATGTTCCTCCCAAGAAACAAGTGCAACCAATTCCCCAATTTTGTTGGTGAAGACTGACAATACTTGCAGCTGGGTTCAATCAGAACCAAAATAAGATTCACCTCTGTCTAGACACCATGATTAACTGCTCCACATTCTGGTTTCTCCAAAAAAAGTAAAGAGAAATTCACAACCAAACACAAAAAGTAGAGGCATCCCCACAGCCAACTTGGATAGGTGATCCAGATTCCTAAGAAAGGAGGAGTGTGCCTATTTCTTTTCAAAATGTGTTTGGTTTCACGTGTGTCAGTTCCAACATCTCTTCTTAGTTGGGGGAAGAATCCACACGAATCAGAATTATTTAGGAACGTATCGAGATAGAGCAGGCAGTTATGCAAATAATGATTTTATGCAGCCAAAATTTGTCTTGGCTGCATTATATACCAGTCTGTTAGAATAGAAGTGAATGGTGTACTTCATTATGCCAGGTTGTTCAAAGTAAACATGATATCTCCCGATCCACATCAAATTCCATCCACCAAGAGATAAAAGGAACCCTGTGTTCGCATGAAATGGATGCAGATCCTAACTCTCACATGGTCACACGGTCACACCCATAATACGTTGCTCAAAACCAAGGACTACTCAAAAAGAATTCCCAATTAATCTATTACGTAAACAAAGGGGAGGGCTACACCAATGCCCATCTGAGTCAAACACACTTATATTAATGAGATTGATTCATGGGCCAGTATTACCTTGTAATGCATCCATTGCTGTGGCTGCATGAGCTGGACTCTGAAAATCAACAAAGCAAAGCACCAGTGGATCACCCCCAGGCTGCACATTAACATTAGAATAAATCACAAGTATGACATACATAAAAAGTTCTAGCATATAATGCAACAAGTTCTTACGTGTCTTGATTTTAGTTACAAGCCTTACTTCCTTGTAGCCTACAAATGGGCGAAATATATCTGCAACCAAGGTGAAGGAACAAAACCAATATTGTGAAATACAAGAAAACATTCATACAACAGAAAGGATACGAGAAACTTCCCTGCGACTACAACTCGCAGGCAAGCCCTCAACAAACAACGTGCTGCTAGCATCAGGGGGAAGCGGAATTTCAGGTCTCCCTCCCAATCCAATAGGCCGGCTTTTTGCAGCCGCTGCTGGGTCTGATCCTCCCATTGCCATTACACGTGGATCATCAACGTGATGATGTCCGCCAAGCCCACTACTAATAGATCTTCCAGAGTCACCACCAAATGATGACATTTGCTGGTAAATTGAACCACTATGTTAAAACATTCACATAAAGCCCATATAACTCGACATATGAATAGATTAGCACACAAAATTTTAAAACAGAAAACAAAAATGAATACCGCGCTGCGCAGGTAGCGGTCATATGATGCATTAATGGAGTCAGTATCTCTAATGGCACGCAATCCTGACCTATCGTCCTCACGGGCATAGAAGTTGGGCATGTCATGGTTACCAGGCATCTCTACATAATTAAGGTAAATCAATCAACCAAAACAGTAAAGGAAAATCAGAAATTTTGCATATGCATCAATTGAAAACCTTAAGCAAAAAGCACATACTCTGAGGCTATTACATGAGAATCAATTTGCGGAACCTAACCTCAACACCCATAATGCTAGTGCATATCCCTTTCTTTGAATGCATTCTCATATATTCAGCAAGGAAATTTGGGTAACTAACTAAGTTCAATTAGCAGCTAAATGCAACAGGTCGCGATAAACATCCTATAGATTATCATTTATCCATCAATTTAACCTACATTCCAACATATCCTCAATTTAAGGGTAACAAGTAAAAACTCCGAGTTCAAAAAAAAAAAATTAAGCAACACAAAATTATATATCAGAACTTTACCACTTCTTCTTCGATTAATCATTCTCAATAAACCTCTAGCTTACTCAGAAACCCAAAAAAAGAAAAAGCAATCAAACCCTAACTCACATCACATGCAAACTAAAACGAAGGACCGCCATCATACATGTGTCAGTAAAAGATAAAATTATACACAAAATTACCAAAATCGGAACGGGGTCGTTTCACCACGTGAGTAGGAATGGCCGCCGGCTGCTGCCTGCCGTCGCCGTACCTCCAATAAGCGTCCGCCATTATATTCTCGATAAATCAAGAAAGAGAGAGATTAGAGATCAGATGTTTATGCGATTGATAAAGAGTTAGGGTTTTGGATTCTCAATTTTCAATCGAACAGAGGGAAGAAAAAAGCAGCCCTATTTTTTTATACAGAGGCAAATAGCAGTACACAGCTCAGCCTATTTTAGGTCTATTTTATATTTTGCCATTTTTTCTATAACTTCTACCTTGATTTTATGTTGATTGAGAATTTTATTGCACACACTTAAATAAAGGGTTTTACAAACTTTTTATACAAGTTGGGATGTTGTGTTCGATGGTATCATCTTTGTCGCAAAGATTGATCCGAGTTCGATCCTATTAATTAGTTTATACAATCAAAAGGCTTTGCAACAAGTCAACCCTCCCCCCCGAGGCTGTCGAAGGAGGTTTAAGTTTTCGATTATATCGCGATAATCCCTTACGACTTACGAGGGGACCCTCGCTCTGAGAACACAAGATGAGATTTAAGTTTCCGATTAGATCGTGAGAATCTTTTACGATACAAGTATCCAATTTCAAATATATATGTATATATATAACTTATTCCTATTTGTCAACCGTTTTCTCCAATATTAACATTTTTTTATAATTTGGTTATTTTTTTAATTATTATTATATTTTTTGGTGAAAACCTTTAACTAAAATACAAAAACTTATATTAGACAGTCTCATGAATATAAATCATGAGACGAATCCTAAGCAACACAACAAGAATGTGTAATTTTTTCATGGGTAGCAAATATCATATTGATATATGTCACGAAAACATGATAGACGCTTTTATCACTTCTAATAATACTAAAATAATGATTTTTGTCAGCAAAAGAAAAAAAAAAAGATTTGTTGAAATAATATAACTTGTTGACGAAAATGTTACAATGGGCTGAATTACGAAACAAATTGAACTTGGATCCAAAAGTTTTGGAGTTGATCACCCTTATGTGGCCGGTTGGGCCTTCAACATAAGTAACCCCAATCATCAGGGCCATGGGTAAGGAGAAAATCCGTGGCCCCAAATTCAGCCCACTTTTAATTCTCATCTTGGCCCACTTTCATGCCCAAGCTTTCGTACATCTTCACAATGATTAAGATCTAAATATAAGTAAAACGCAATGGGCGATGGTCGATAAAGTTGTTTCTTATGCAGTTTATGAAAAAACCAGTTTTCAAAGATTGAATACAAATATAAAATTCTGAGTGTATTTTTCATTATTTTGATGTATGATATATTTGACTTCATCAATTAAAAATATTAAATAGTTTTTCTCGCTTATTGTCTGATGCTATTTTAAAATTATTTCAATGCCAGGAGACAAAATTAATTAAACTATTAGAAAAATACGCACGTCGCATTATATAACGAAGGCATCACATATATACTGCCCGTGCATTGCACGAGGTCTCATCTAGTTATATTGAAATGACAAAATGACTTACTTTAAGAAATTATAATATAGTGCTATCTTCTTGTACGTAGTAGCTTTCATGGAGAAGGCTCATTAGTCTTAATAAATTTTTTCACTCTCTCTCTCTCAATAATAAAGTGTCGTATTTTCAAGCTTCATTGCAAAGAAATAATACAAATTTGTGTTTTCACCCTAATTGATAAGAAAATGTTAATAAGGAGGGTAAAAAAGTATAATCTTTTTAATTAATTTTAATGTAAAGCCTAATATATATAATATTGCTCTTAAATTTAGTATTTGAAAGATAATTTTGATGTATCACACTACGGCTAAACGAGCCAGCTCTCCTCGTAGTTGTAATCTCATGAGTAGGTTCCCACTTGCAACACGAAATAAAATGGTAAGGGGCCCATGTTTCAATCTCATGAGTAGTTCTCGTTTGCAATAGAGGTGGCAAAACCCAGCCCGCCCCGAGGTTTGGACTGGGCTGAGCTGCAAAATTTTAGGCCCGAAAAAAGTCGGGTCTATTTGGTCTGGCCCGAATGACCCGACCAGGCGGCCTAACCCGATTTTTTTCGGACCAGTCCGGAATTTTGTACATAGGTTTTATGCATCGGTTGTGCTGGGCCAAACATTTTCGCGGCCCGACCCGACCAAGTCCGAAATTGGCAAAAGCCCGACGGGGTCGAGCTGACCCAGTCCAGCCCATTGCCAGCTCTAGTTTGCAACATGAACAAAACAAGGAAAAACCCTCATGGTATGCATAATGATACTCTTCTGATGCACAACTCAACAATCGATCTTAAGGAAATGAACTCATAAGAATTGACTTATGTGCCTTTAATTGGTGAGGATTTGGGGTATTTATACTAAAATGTGAGAGGGTGTACTCCAGTACGATATAGTGCATAAATGATTTGAGCTCCATGAGCCTTTGGGCATGGACTTAATGCGTGAACTTAGAGGGTGTTTGGGTAAGCTTATTTAAAACATCTTGTAAGCTTCTATATCTGATAAGCTGTTTTAGGAGCTTATAAGATGTTAGATCTTATTTTAAAAATAAGTTGTCAAAGTGTTTGGATAAAATAAGATAGTTGAGCTTATAAGCTGGTTTTATATCTTATAAAATTATTAAGTATATTTTTGTCTTTTGTTTGTTTAAAATAAGGAGCTTATAAGCTCTTTTAAAAAAAATTAGGATGGATGTACTTTTCTTTAAGAGCTTATAAGCTCAGCCAAACACCCTCTTAGTTTAAGCATTGTAATCTAATATTTTTGTTGAATTATGAACTTCATGCACTTAGTCTATTGGGCCTTACGGGCATAGCATAGCATGTCAAAATCATATTATTCATTTTAGTTGAGACAATACTTATAGAAAATAATTTTTATATTAAAAACAATTTTTTTAGAAATATAGAGCAATATGTTAATGTTAGTAAGATTTATATTGTGCTGATGCGATACAAAATTTACTACTCCCTCCTATTCACAATAAGTGTCTTTTTAAGAAAAAACACACATATTAAGAATTGTGCTAAAATACCAATTATACCCTTAATTAATAATAAATGCTACTTTGGAACAAACAAATTTAGGTATTAGTGTTAGTTGGAAAACAATATATTTAAGGGTAATTTGGGAAATCTTTTTCTCACCAACCTTGAAATATGAGAAGGACATTTTTTTTGGGAAAAAAATCATATGCTAAAAGAACACTTATTGTGAATAGGAGGGAGTATTTTTTACTGAACACTGAGTACATATGAGTATTTCTCAATGTTGGAGGAAAAAAAAGTATTTTCCCAAAAAGAAAAGTAAAGTAATCAAAATGTGCAATTGCGTGGAGAACTTTTGCAGTGTGTCCTCAACTTTTATGTGGTCCAAGAGATCTTAATTTGGAAGTTTTTGCAATTTATATTATTTATTCAATTTAGACGACTGCAATAAAGACTATCAAAAATGTATATTTGGGAAAAAAGAAGATAAACAAAAAGACTTACATGGTAAAGGTTTGCAATTAATTTGTGCGACTAAATATATATAATATAAAATCATTTGTTTTCCAAATTATATTATATATCTTTTTGGTGAACAGAATCTGAGAAGATTTGATTTCATATCTATTAATAACATTTAGAAGTTCGATCCATGTTCCTGCGAAAATCCGCAGATCACTCCAAATAAAGGATGGTCAAATTTACTCTCCGGAGCTGGTAGAATCTTCGGATGAGAACTAGTCTGCAACACACAGAACAAGGTTAGAGGGTTCTTGGGGTGGTCCTAAGGAGGCTCATCCGACTCTCAATTCAGCGACTGTAGGAGAAAAATCCAGAGTGCATGAATGTGAGTCGCAGTAATTAATTGAACTTACTTACAAATGGGATGAATAAACCTTTTTATACCTGGGTTGATGAGCCGCATGGACCTTATAAAATAAAGTGACCGTATAGGCCAGAGAATCATATTTGTGGCCCAATAATTAACAATACTTGTAATTAATAAATACATTAAATAAATAATAATGACAGATTGACTTTTTTGCCTACAACAATCTATAATTTTGGTAAATGTGTGAAAAATTGAAACATCATCCGAATGAAAAATCTCACTTTCCATTCTATATATTAAGATGGATTTTCAAATTTTTATTAGAAAAAAATATGCTCTTAGACTCATTATATAGCTGATGACTAACGGTACTGTTATAATCTTGTTTTAGACTTAATTAACCTAAATGCAAGAATTATGAAATTAAAATATTTTTCTCATTTATTTGAATGAAATGATGGATCAATAATATTATGATTAAATGAAGTAAGAAAACTGAAATTCAAGAATGATTATGTTATTTTAAAAAATCAATATTATTTTCCCCATTTACTTTTTAGGATGTCTTAAAATTATTGGCGGATCTGGTTACCCTCTCAACTTCATATATTTTGTTTTTTAAAATAAGTTGGGAGTAGTGGTTGGAGGAAATGAATAAATTTCAAAGAAACTGAAAGATACAAGGTTCGAATCCTGGTCAACTTCGTATATTTTGTTAAAAATAATATATTATATGAATATAATTATTAAATTTTAAAATCTTGCCACCTTACAAAATTTAGAAGAACATCTTTATCTACTATTTTCAAAGAAAAATAAATATTGTTTTTAAAGTTTATTTTCTAGCTCCGTTCCTACCTAAAAATAAGACTTAATTTATTAAAATCAAATATTTATTTTGCAAAACTTATATTATCCTCTGAATTAAAATTTATATTATAATTTTTTTTTTAGTAAAACACCCAAAGGATGGAGGGTTTAGGGGGCATCTCAACCAATATTATATGAGCAAGTCTCTTGTGAGACGGTCTCACGGATCAAAATCCGTGAGACGGACCTCCTAAAGGCTCCGTCTTGAGAACATGAACCATGAAAATAAATTTAAAAATAATAATGAATCATGAAGAAACAAAAATAAACTCTAAGAACATGAATCATGAATAAAAAACATGAACCATGAAGAATAAACCCAAAAAATAAAAAATAAACCCAAAAAAAAAACTAAAAATCCTAAAAACCCAAATCAATTAAAAATAAACCCAATAAACAAAATAAACCCTAAAAAAACAAATATAAACCCTAAGAAAAATAAAATATGAAAAAAAAACCTTTAAAACTTTGTATAAAGGCTCCGTCTTACGGATCTAAATCTGTGAGACCGTCTCACGCAAGTTTTGCCATATTATTGATATTCAAAAAGTTTACAATGAAGAAATGAATTAGCAGAAAACTATGAAATACGAACAAGCAGTTTTTTCCTAGTCCTAAATAACTCAAGTTGATCCATCCTAACAAGACCTTGCACAACTCTGGGTAAAGAGCCTGCACTATAGAATGTAAATGACCATTTGGATGGAGAGATTTGAAATTCCAAGTGACTTCAAATGAATGGATTTCAAAGTCATTGGATTTGAAATTTCACCTCTTGTTTGGATGATGTGAATTTGTGTATGAATTTCAAATCTATCATAAGTTTTGATTAAAAAAATTTAGAAGCTCTATTTATTTTCTTAATTGATATTTAATAAATAAAAATAAAAGATATAATCTTATTATTTTGTAAATAATTATAATTTTATGCACTAATAAAAATATGAAATATATCACTTTTATTATGTTTGAATATGTGTGTGATGATAATGTATGTGCATATGTGAGGAGAGTATGTGTGAGTGTGAGTGTGTGTAAATGTGTGTAGTGTGTGTAAATGTGTGCTGTGTGTGTAATGTGTGTAAATGTGTGCTGTGTGTGTAATGTGTGTAGCGTGTGTGCTGTGTGTGTAAATGTGTGTAGCGTGTGTAAATGTGTGTAGTGTGTGTAAAAGTAAAAAGTGTGTGTAAATATGTGTAATGTGTATAGTGTGTGTAAATGTATGTGTGTGCAAGTGTGTGCGGATATGCAAGTGAGCATAAAGTGGAAAAAAAATAATAGATTTCAAATGACTAGCTTTTGGGAGGGATTTGAAATCCTTTAAAAATGAACTTAAAATTAAAGAGGGATTTGAAATCCATTGTTGGATTTATATGCCAAATAGGGGTGTAAATTTAGCTAAAGATTTCAAATTCCTCCTCCCAAATCCTCTTATCCAAATGCACCCTACAAGAATTATTACAAAAACAATCATTGGCTAAAGAATAAGCTACTTTATTTCTTTCGCTAAATATATGAGAAATATGTACATTCAGACTGGAAATATGCTTCCCTAAATTTACATTATAAAGTGATTATACTAAACATCCAATCAATTTTCATATGGACAAGAATATATATGTATTTGTATTATATATTTTTGTATTTCTATTTGAAACTTGATCTTGGATAAAAAATAGTTCGAAGTCACGGAAGGAATTCTTTTGATATCATAAAGATTGGCGCCAAAACATATAGCAACAGACAACAGTGAATGATAGGAATATCACCATTCCTCGATGGAGTGTACTTTCAAATTAACAAAACACAATACAAATTAATTCGTCGTTATTTGTTTTTATCAATGACTATATTGTTTAATAATTGCTACAAGCTACCCGCAAGGGTAGCCAAGCTGGTGGAGTAGGTGAGCGTGAGACTGAAAGGTCACGAGTTCGATTCCCTCTACCAACACTTTCTTGGTTGAGCCTGTCACACAGGGCTTGCCTAGTGTGGTTTACCTGGTTAGCCTAGTTTACAGGCTAGTACGTTAAGCCCGATGGTTTATCCAGTGCGCACTCGAAGAGTAGCGGCTGCGGGTTCCCGTCATAAAAAAAAAATAATTGCTACAAGCTTTTGCGTCCAGTCTTTTTTTTTAAATATAACTTACAATGACAGTCTTTAGTAACGACATGTCGCCGCAGTAACACGCTATTATTAACGACACCTATTCGTTGCTAATATATTTGCCGTCTTTGACCCTTTAATTAATTTTCTAGTAGTTGTAGCTTAGATATTTTTTTTATAACTCAGATTCCAGCCTTACACTTGATTATGCCTGAGGACAACAACTCCGGCTTCTCATTGTTGCCGTCAAGATAAACTGCGGGATATGCACGCAATGACGAGTAGTTGTAGCTTAGATTTTATATTTCAAATGATGTTGTAGTGTTGCACTAAGTATGCTATTTTAATATCCATACACGTGGAGAAAAATTACAAAATGACATTATTAATAATATATTTGGATATATTGACATTATTAAATAAAATACCTTTTAAAATAAAGAAATCATATTGAAAAAGAATTAATAAAGGGAAGAAAATTAATATATGCAAACAAATATTTATAGTGCATGTTTCCTCATCTTTTGTCTATATAAGGAAGATAAAGGAAAAAAAAAAAGAAAACTTGTGTTCATTAAGGCTGCAATTGATGGGATGAGATCTTCTGTTTCACTTTCCTTGTTGCACTTTTTATTCCATACACTATATGAATAATACATTTACAATTGTGACATCATGTGACATCATCATTTACACGTGTTATTCATCCGATGTAATGGAATATAAGTGGAATTAGGAAAGTGGAACATTAAATATTAATCCGCAATTGATTGTCACAAAAAATTGCAAAAGGTTCCCCTCAAAAAATATTTTTGACCCAAAATATAACTGTTTGTGAAAATTTCAAAAAAACCACTATTCACTCAGTCTCATTTTTCCAATCATCAATCACATCCAATTGTTATTTTACTAAAAAAATATCACTATCAACTATCATCATTAATATATAATCATATCATAAATATAATGTTCATTATTTCTAATTTTTCAAATCCCTAACCAGTAATCACATTTAATCACTATTTTATTAAAAAAAAAATCATCACATCAATTGTTATCATCACATTTTCATCCTACATCCAATCACACATTCGAAAAAATTCATAACTTTTCAAAAAGAGCTTTTCACCACTAATCGCTTAAAACAAAACTCAATGTAGGGGTGGCCAAATGGAATTAAAACTGGGTTCTAAACTGGAACCAAAATTAGAACCGTGTAGACTGATTCTGGTTCTAGTTCCTTGGTTTAAAAAACCATGGAAACCGTCGGTGGAACCGACAATTTCAAGGTTAAAACCAATGGTTTTTATTTTTATTTGGTAAATATGCTAGAAGAAATGTTAAATATTTATTATGATGTTTTATATTCGTAACCACATGAGACACGTTTCAAACCAAATGTTGTAAGCGAACTACGTGAACTTTGATTCATCTACACTCTAATAGTATATATAGACAGTTTGATATTATTATTAATATTTAGTACAAAACTCAACTGAATATTAAGTCCAAATTTTTTTCTTTCTTTTCCTTTTTTTTAATCGAACTGATAAACCATTTTAAAAAAAATATCAAAGAATAAACAAACAGTTCTGGTTAAAACCGTAACGAAAATAGTGGAGGAATTGGGTTCCAATCTGGAACTGAAACCATCGATTCCAATTTTGGAACTAAAACCGTGACGCAATGGTTTTGGTTCTGATTCCTCCAAAATAAGGAACCGAAACCAACGGTTCCAGAACCGTATTCGCCCCTAGCTCCATAACATAAATTAATAAAACAATAGCAACATCTTCAAAAGTATTAACAACAACATACTAGCAAGTGGACCAAACCCACCCCCACCCCACCTCACCCCACCCCACCCCATGGTGATGTGGGGTAGGGGTTTCTTGCATCACTTTGCTTTTCCCCCACCTCCATCGGGCACACACTCACACATTATTATTATTATTATAGCAAGCCAACATATGCAACCGCCAAACAAAACCCTTCTCAAGTACCTTTCTTTGCTTTTAAGACCATCTCCTCAAAAGCTTCTCATCCTTTTTTCCCTCTATCTTTCAACACATACAAACCCCAGATCAACCTTTTTCTCTCTCTACCTATATTCTCTTCTTTTTTCTCCTATGGAGTGGCCACAGGTAATTAATTATACCATAATTTTTTATATATCATTACAACATCTTTCTAGGGTTTTGTAGTTTTCTAGGTTAATTTTTTAAAGCTTTAATTTTCTCTCTTTTTTGATTACTAATAACTTTATACCAGCAGATGAGATAGCAGCCACTATAGTCTTTAATTGGATTTTGAATTTTATTGTTATGTTTGCTAATGTTTTCATCATGTGCAAAAAAGCACTGCACACCTCTCTTTTTACTTTTTTTCTCTTTTCCCCATCATCTGAAAAGGGATTGATCAGAACAAAAGATACAAAAAAAATAAAGCTCATTTAATTTGTTTATATAGTACTCTTTTTCTAAAGCTTAGCCCTCATCAACATGTAACAAGAAAAACTATTTCAGTTCCATTGCAGTAGCTAGCGCTTGTTTTATTAACCCTTCCCACAAATGCAATTTTATTGGTATTTGCTATATTCTGTTAAATTAGCACAAATTCTCACCTTTCTTGATCAGAAAAAAAAGGAAGAAAAAAAAAGCTCATTAATTTGTTTCTACATCAACATGTAATTAAAAAAAAAGCTATGGCGCTTGTTTTATTAACCCTCCCACAACTGCAATTTTATTTGGTATTTGTTATATTCTGTTAAATCATGCCAAATTCTTTCTCACCTTTCTTGATTAAAAAAAAGAAGAAAAAAAAAACTCATTTAATTTGTTTCTACAGCCTTTTTCTAAAGCTTAGCCCTCATCAACATGTTAAAAAGAAAAAAACGCTATATGGCGATTGTTTTATTAACCCCTCCCATAAATACCTTACAAATGCAATTTTATGTGGTATTTGCTATATTCTGTTAAATTATCCCAAACTCTCACCTTTATTGATCAGAATAAAAAAAGGAAGAAAAAAAAAGCTCATTTAATTTGTTTCTACAGCCTTTTTCTAAAGCTTAGCAGTTAAAAAAAAAAAAAAAAAGCCATGGCGCTTGTTTTATTAACCCTCCCACAATGCCCCACAAATGCAATTTTATCTGGTATTTGCTATATTATGTTAAATTAGCCCGAATTCTCACCTATCTTGTATTTTTCTAGTTTGTTTGTTATTCCTTGCTTTCTTGTTCTTTAAATTTCTTAACCAAAAGTTTCATTTCATGCATGTGCTGATCAAAATAAGCTGTTTTCTTGTCCCATTTTTTTTTTCTTTTTGCCTTTTTTTTAAAAAAATTGATTTATCAGGGTATTGGATTTGTGAGAGCAGTTGAAAACTCAAGGCCAACAGATCATCATCATCATCATCAAATTAAGAAGCCAATAATTAGGCCACAAAAGGAAATTATAAATTGCCCAAGATGCAATTCCACAAACACAAAGTTTTGTTACTACAACAATTACAGCCTTTCTCAGCCAAGATACTTTTGCAAGACTTGTAGAAGGTATTGGACTGAAGGTGGTAATCTGAGGAATGTTCCAGTGGGTGGCGGTTCACGGAAAAACAAAAGACCCTCATCTTCATCTTCATCAAAGAAAGTGAATATCCCAAATGATCTCATGATGGGCCCACCAAATAATTTCTCACCTCATCAAAACCCTAAAATCCATGATGCCCAACAAACCCTAAATCTTCCACATCCACCTATATTTCAAGAATTTGGTGATTTGCCATTTAAAAATTATAACCCTCAAAACCCTAATGTACCCTTTTCCAATTTTACTCAAATCCCAGTTTATAACATTCCCAACTCAGTTTTTTCATCATCATCATCCAGTTTTTCAGTACTGGATGGGCTTGAGAAGGGGTATAATGGTAATTTCCAGGCAGTTCATGATCAAGACCACAGAATTATTTTCCCATTTGAGGATCAATTGAAGCAAGTTTCAACAAGTGATCATCAATTTGTGCAAGAATTAAAAGGGCAAGGTGACTCAAATGTTGGGTATTGGAATGGAATGATAAGTGGGGGTTCTTGGTGAAAATAAAATTTTAGGCTTAATTGCAATTTTGGTCCTGTAAGTATACAAGAGTGACATATTTGGTTATGTAAGTATCTTATGTAGCAATTTTGGTCCTTTAAATTCAAATGGATGGCATATTTTGGTCCTATAAGTATCCTATGTAACAATTTAGTTCCTATAAATTTAATTTTTATGCAATTTTGGTCTCATAAGTTTTATTTTTGTGCAATTTTGGTCCAAAATGGATGTCAGATTTCACCATTTCAGGACCAAAATTGCATAAATTTAGAACTTATGGGACCAAAATTATATAAAAATAAAAATTTATGGGACCGAAACTGCTACATATCATAATTAGAAGACCAAATATGTCAATTCTTTATACTTAGGGGACCAAAATTGCTACATACATTAATTTGAAGACTAAATATGCCATTTCCTTATACTTATAGGGCCAAAACTGTAATTAAGCCTAAATTTAATGATTTTCTCATGAAAAAAAAGAAATTGTATGCAGAAAAACTAGTGAATACTTATTAATTTCTTAATTTGTATTAATTAATTTACTTCTTCATTTTACATGGTGACTGACTTGTTTTGGTTTTGCATGTGTTCTTCTTTTTCTTTTCTTTCTTAGAAAAAATGAGTTTGTTGTATTTTTTGCATTTTCTCCGTAGCAAAAATGTTTTTTAGCCATGTTATTTAAAAACATGTTTTTAACTATTTTTAGTTTAAATGTCCATTTTTTTTTTCATTTTTGGGGACCAATACATAACTCGGTACCAAGTTACACAACTTGTACCGAGACACATAATTCGGTACCAATTTATGTACCGTATCAATTTTTTGAAAAATGGTCAAATACCTCATCAGATAATACATGAAAAGTGTGGCTGTCAATTTTTAGTCAAAGTGACTAAAAAACATGTTTCTGAAAACACATGGTTAATTTTCATTTTCAGATAACATAAATAACCAATTTGGCTCAAAAAAAAAAAAAAATCCCACTTGCTTCTTGGTATGGGTTTCTTCTGTTTTGCCAGATTTGCTCCTGTCTTGTCAACTGTAAATGCCTCAACTTTATTTCTTTCATTTAGCTTTTTTAAAAGCAGAAAATGAACTTTCATGCAAATGTTTTAATTGTTCAATATTTAGGCATCATATCAGATCTTATTATTATTTTGCATACTTGGATGTGTACTTGTACTGCCATGCACATTGTTTTACACACTTTCCTTTACCTTTTTTTACTAGCTAGTGTTGATGATTGATCAGATATAGCTTGTACTTGCATACATATATATGGTCCCTATTATTCTTCCAATAATAACTCCCAAAAAGATTTTTATTGTACTAGTTTTTAAGAAAAGAATGTAGAAGGTCCTTGCTCCTTAGTACTTGAGTATCTAATAACAGTCTAGTAGAGCTAGGTGATTTAGTGGGATTGATGATTTAATTTATTTTTATCAAGATACTTAATTAGTAATAATTTAATTTTATTTTCAAATTAAGTAAGCAGTAGTAATGACTAGCTTGAAGACCTTAGGGCGCGATTGGATATACTTTTATTTTAAAAATTTTAATTTTGCTAGAGAATAGTGATGAACAAAAATTTGGAAGAAAAAAGATGAATTTTGAGAGTGTGATTGAATGTGAGATGAAAAAGTAATGATCAAAGATGATTTGATTTAAAAATAGTAAAATAATGATTGGATATAATTGATAGTTAGAAATGTGTGAGTGAGTGAATAGTGAAATATGTGGGAGAATGTGTAATAGTGATTAGTTTTTTGTGAAAAAACGTGTAGATGTGATTGATAAGAGAAAAATTGAGAAAAAAGAGAAAGTGAGAGAATAATATTTTTTGTGAAAATTTTCATAAAAAATCGTATGTTTGATCAAAAAATTTTTTCAGCAGAACGAAAATAAAATCTCCCTCACATCCAATCGCGCACCTAAAACTTTGGGTGACAGTTCAGAACTGTCAGGTATATTAACAGAAACATCTGTGTTTGCATATTTTTCCACTAAGCACACATGAGCAAATTATACATTTGAAGATATACATAGATGTAGATATATATATATACATACATATACATATAATATATATATATATAAATAGATCCAGATGACTAGGGACAACTTATATTATATATATATTGTTTCTTTCTTTCTTTTCTTTTCTTACTTTCTTTTTAATTTGATAACGAGGAACCCACGGTTAATATCTTTTGGATGCACAATACGGAAACTCTCTGGCTCGACCTATTTGCCTGCAAACTACACCAGCCACGTAAACTGCACTAGGCAGCCCTGTGTGACATACTCGAGCCGCTCAACCTAGTGGTGCAGAGGTAGGAATTCGAATTTGAGAACTTTAAGCCACAAAACCTAACACTCCATTATTTGTATTGACGGATTTGGAGCTAAAGATTCAAATTCATAATAACAAGTTCATTGAGCTTGTTTGGATGAATTAATCATTCTACAATGGATTCAAATCACTGGAATTTATATTTAGAGTCATTTTGGAGGATTTGAAATCCTTCTTATTTTGAGTCATTTAAAATCCTTCCACCAAATCCTCTCCCCAAATCCAAATCATCACATCCAAGTGCAATTCTTATAGTTTTGCTTTTTGGTTTTTGATTGGAGCTCACTACCTTTAATGTTCGACATCGGGTATATTTCTCCATACGGCCAAGTACGAGACATGTCTTTGATACTACTTGCGGGGAGCTTACGAACACTATTCTTAATCATGAATCATCAAATGCATAGCTAAAGACATAGAACTTGTTGCTCTAACTAATTCGTGTGCAATACCGTTCGCTGATCGTCTAACAAGTGCTTATATAACGAACTTAGTACTTGAGGTCGTTTAATTTCTATGTAAAGGGTGTTTGACTAAGCTTATAAGCTTTTCAAAACATCTGTTTTTAACGAACTTAGTACTTGAGCTTGTTTAATTTCTATGTAGAGGATGTTTGGTTGAGCTTATAAATTCTCAAATATTTTATAATATATTTGAGAGTTTATAAGCTTTTTAAATTTGTTTTATAAGATTTTTAATAAAATATTTAATAGCTTATAATTTTTTTTAAATAAGCTTGTTCTCAAATATCCAAATTATTTAAATCACATAGTGGATTGTGGTGTGTTGATCTTGTGTTTAGAAAAAAAAATACACCAAACAGTCCATACCTAACTCCCTTCACTTAGCTGGCTATTTGCATTTTTTTTTTTTTTTTGATAACTCAGCTTCCAGACTTACGCCTGACTATGCCTGAGGACAACAACAACCGCGCTCCTCATTTGCCGCCAAGGTAAAACCGCGGATGTGCACGATCGCCGTGTTCGACGGGTCTGGCGACGACAACCAGATCCTCCCAGGTAAAGAGAACAATTATGTTCGACCCCCCAATCTACTAATAACGATCTCTCCCCGAATCGAACCCACACGGATGCAATTCAGTATGATCTACTAATAACGATCTCTCCCCGAATCGAACCCACACGGATGCAATTCAGTATGAGTTCCCACCAAATCTTCACCAGCACGCATATGCCCCGGGGAGCAATTTGATGGAGAATGGATATGAACCCCTGACCTCCACCCCACAAACAATTTGATGGAGCAGGGATTTGAACCCCTGACCTCCATCCCACAATTGCTTGTGGTGGCCAGGTGGGCTAAGTCACCTGGTTGGCTATTTGCATTTCTTTTTTCTATAGAAGAGGAATTTTGGGGGCCCACAAACATTCCCTCCGGCAAGCGTGCTCAACAATTATATTTCCCCACGCAACAAATCCTCTCGATTTCAAGCCCACCACAATTTTTTCTATTTAAATAATATTTAAAAAAATGTTATATTTCTATTTAATTTGCAGTTGACGGTGGAAGGAAATTATATAATAATAACAATTTTAATAATAATAATAATAATAATTATTATTATTATTATTATTATTATTATTATATATTAAAAATGAATTAACAAAATGGGCAGACCAGAGAACACAACAGAAGTGTCCAGGGAATTAAAGAGTTGTTGGCTTTTGGGCTTTAAGGGTACTAGTTTTCCACCCGTGCGATGCACGGAGCGTATGGTAAAATAAAAATAATTTTAATTTTCTTAAATATACAAATGGGTAGAAACTATATAAATAATGGAATATAATTATAAGTATAAATATAAGTAAATTAATTTAAATAATGGAATAATAAATCATTACACCATGACCAAAAAAATCTATTATAGAATTAAAAAAAATAGTTTTAAAATAGGAATTCAATAACAACAAATATATATATATAAGATTACGTTTGTGATATCAGACATAGTGGAAATTGATGTTGACTACAATATTTTTTTTTTAAATAACCTTCATATTATATCATTGAAAATCAACATTTTATGCAAAATAAATAATCCACAAAACTTCAAAATAAAAAACTGCCAAAAAATAATGACATTATAGGAATCAACAAACAATTGAGAAAATTAAATGATCCTATTTGAATCACTTACTTTGTTCTATCTTTATATTTCTTAAGATTTGGTTCTAGTAATGCAACCCCTCATGCATGGAATATGACTTAAATACCAAAAAAAAAAAAAAAAGATAATATTCTTAATGAGTGCAATGTATAAAACAAACATATATAATCAAAAAGGGAAGATAATTATTTCTAGTGCTATTATGGGCAAGCACAATTTGGCCAAGACGAATAAAATCAAGTTAATAAAATCGAGATGTGATACTGCAGACAAATCAATTTGCTTTGCTTGTCAGGTACGAAGCAATATATTTTTCGGCATATATAATTCACGTACACTTTTAACATAATAACATTATCACATATTCAATTCCTAAATTCATATTCTTAATGAATTTATGCAAACAAATAAATACGATGGAGTTTCAAAATTTTAAGCTTTAGAAAAAAAAAACAAAATGAATAACTAATATTACTCACCTTTTGATGTATGATGTTGGTCTTGCGACAATGATTTTCATAAATAGAGTTCCAATGCTCACTGGAATTTGGTTGGATTAATATCCCTTACCAAACTAAACAAATAGGCTATTTTTCAGATGTTCTTTTCTTTATGTTTAGTTGCTAACAAAGGTGTATTTCTATGATTTTGAATTATTTTGCAGTATGGTTTTGGCGTGAGATTTGAAAGACGATGGGTCTATTTATAATGCTTGCAAAACTACACGGTTAATGGAGGGTTTTGTCTTCCCAATGCAAAATTTTAAATTATTGTATTCCAAAACATCATTATGATTACAATTTACAGCTATATATTTCTATTTATTGTTTTGATCGGAAAATGTACAGTTATGCAGAAATACAAAAGTAAGTTTTGGTATTGCATTACAATTAAATGACTTTTAGTTGTCCAATGAGTCTTGATTCTTGAATGACTCAATTTGTAAAATGGAACATAATAATTTAAAGATATTTTCTGTTAAAAAAATATAGTTGGATTGGCTTCTCAAAAAGTACATAATGTAAATTTATATTTCATTTTTCCATTTAAGGAATGAAGTTATAAGATATTTATTTTTCTGCTAAAGAATATCATTGGATTGGATTCTATTCATCATTCTATTTCTATAAGATAAAATAAAAAGAATGTAGAAACACCAAAAACAAATGTAACTACGTTTAAATTTATAATACAAATGTTATGAGACTTTTTATTTTCTTATTTTATAGTTAGTTTAAGCAATATAATTTATTAAAAAGGTATTGCTATGAATTTTGATTCATCCATTAATGCTAAACTGTATTGCGTAAAAACAAAAAATTAAAGAAACGACATTAATGTAAGTTAAAGTTTATTTTGCATGCGGCAGACACAAAGTAATGACAACAATTGATGCTGATAAAGAACAAAGTTAATTTATTTTTGGAACAAAGAACAAAGTTAATTAAAAACATGGAAAAAAAACACGACTTGTCATATTTAGGAACAAATTTTTGGCGGGAACTTTCTATATTTACCACTATTTTGTTTTTATATATTATATAGATTTCAGTCAGCAGTCAATGTACGTGTTTTTAGTGGGGTAAACGAGTCGAATCGAACCTAGGAACGTTCAAGCTTTTTTTAATAAACTCTGAGCTTTAAGATTTGTGATTGAGCTTGTTCGATTATTAATTAAATCTAGTACGAGTAAGTTTTAGTAGAGTCGAACACGAACCGAGCTCGAGTAGTTTAATATTTTTACACATATTTTATTTTACTTTTTTTATAATCGAGTCGATTACGACCCTAGATTTATATTTTATCGAACGAAAAATACTTTTAACAATTTCGAGTCGAGTATCGAGTAACTTGGTTCGTTATTTGAGTTGTTCAAAGGGCATCAATTTGCAATTTTCACTTATTTTGGGGAGCTAATTTGGGTTTTTTTGTTTAACAATAGATAATAGTCCGGTGGAAAAAAAAATTGCTTTTACGCGCCATCCGGAGCATGCAATAAATCGGCCAGGAAGAGAATTTATAGCAATTGGGCTTGGCAGAATTCTGGGCTCAAGGCCCATACCTCCGAGTCTGCTTGGTTCAAATTAAGCTGCTTGCTTCAAATTATACATTATATGCAACCCATCAACATGGACATGTCTTTAAAATAAAAATTAGACAAAATTTATTTTTTATTGCAAACAAATAAATAAATAGATTATTTTTTCTAAAGTTTTCTATGGGGACAATATTTATAATTGTATATATAAAATTTATATTAATGGCTAAAAATAATATTAAATGAAGGGAAGTAGTCGTCGATGCCAACCCGTCTTAGATTTGTCCGTGCTTTCTTTCAATATTTTCTTCTCACCCACTTCAAGCCGATCCGATCTGCTCTTTGTAAGCTCTTGCCCTCAATCCTTTATTAAAAACATAAGATAGCGGGGGCAACCTGCCCCTATTTTTGTTACTTAATTTTATTAAGATAAAAATATATATATATATAAAGTTTATTAACTTTTTTTTAATTTTTCATCCGCTCTACCTAATTTTAGTGTGACGGTCCACTCTATTATTGTGGCTGGCTACGCCATTTATGCCCATCACTATAATGGATTCCACAACCGTCATGGTCTTGCCATAAAACCGGAAATATAAGTCATTTTTATTTTTCCACTAATATATTATATATTGCAAATAACCAATCATTTGCCCCATTGGTATTGTTCCCTCATTTATGGAGGAGATCAGGTGTTCAATCTCCAGTGTGGTGTGTGCGCGTAACTCCCAAAAAAAAAAGAGAGAGAGGACAAAATAGTAAAATAAAAAAATATTATATATTACAAACAAAAAGTTCGATCCAACTTTAAGTAAATAACGATAGGTCCAGCTGACATACATGCAATTTGAACCAACAAATCATAATGTAGTAAGAACGAGCAATATGGTGCATCACGTGGATGATATAATACACAAATACAAACACGAAGGAGTTCATTTTAATTTAGTTTTCCACATACTTTGTCTCAATATTCTTTAGAAATCTTAGGGTGCGACGATTGGATATGCTTTCATTTTGAATATTTTGCTAGAGAATAGTGGTGAAATTTTTTTTGGGAGAAAAATGATGAATTTTGAGAGTGTTATTGGATGTGAGATGAAAAAGTAATGATGAAAGTTGATTTGATTTAGAAATAGTAAAATAAAGATTGAATGTGATTGGTAGTTAGAAATGTGTGATTGAATGAATAGTGAAATTTGTGGGAGAATGTATAATAATGATTAGTTTTTTGTGAAAAAGTGTGTAGATGTGATTGGTGGAAGAAAAAATGAGAAAAAGTGAAAGTGAGATAATAGTATATTTTCTGAAAATTTTCATAAGCAATCGCATGTTTGGTCAAAAAAATTTTACAGCGGAACGAGAATGAAATCTTGTTCATATCCAATCGCAGCCTTAGCTTTTTCCACAATGTATCTCCCCTCCTTAAACTTTTCCCTTGCATCAAAAGCTCTAACATAAGTCCAACCCATCTCCGCACCACATTTGCTGCAGAATATGTTAGCAATTGTGTAATAACCAGTGATAAGTTGCTTGTCCTCCCTTTGGCCCAACAACAATGTTCATTGCATGGGCAAACATGTAAGCTTGCCCTGATTTTGCCTAAAATAATATGAGAAAAGAAATGTTAAATGGTCAAATGCAAATTAATTTGAAGATTTAGCTACCAATATAAGGAGGAATATTATAGGGTTAATTACAAAAATACCCTCTAGGTTTGACCTAATTACATAAAATCCAGCTAACTTTCAGAATTAATTTCAACAAAATGTTTTATTTTGTCTGACATTTACTCCTACATATGTAAAAAAAAAATATATCAAAATATTGCTCATACTTAACAAAATATTACAGTTAGACCCTTAATTTTAACTCTGATGTGTACTTTTTGTAATTAGGGTAAACTTCAAGTGTACTTTTTATAAATATCCTAATATTATATTATATCTGATGTGGTCTAAATTAGACATTGTTATAATGTTACTGCCAAAGTAACGATTGGCAGTAAATCTAAAATTGGTTTCTTATATTTTCTCCCTTCATGTATGCAAGAAACATTTCAAAAACCTCCCTAAATTTTATCCCCTTAATTTAAGAAAAATTCAAACTTCAAAGGGTTGTTGTAATTTTCAGAAACCCCTCGTTTTTTTGAGTTTATTAACTTTTTTTGAGTTTTTCATCCGCTCTACCTAATTTTAGTGTGACGGTCCACTCTATTATTGTGGCTGGCTACGCCATTTATGCCCATCACTATAGTGGATTCCACGACCGTCATGGTCTTGCCATAAGACCGGAAATAGAAGTCATTTTTATTTTTCCACTAATATATTATATATTGCAAATCACCAATCATTTGCCCCGGTGGTATTGTTCCCTCATTTATGGAGGAGATCATGTGTTCTATCTCCAGTGTGGTGTGTGCGCGTAACTCAAAAAAAAAAAGAGAGAGAGAGAGAGAGAGGACAAAATAGTAAAATAAAAAAAATATTATATATTACAAACAAAAGGTTCGATCCAACTTTAAGTAAATAACGATAGGTCCAGCTGACATACATGTTGGGAAAGAGTGACAAAATAAATGACACCGACACATCGAAAATAGTAAAATCTTTTCCCACCTAGCTGGATTAAAAATGGGAACCAAACCAATAATACCAAATAATAGTATAAGACGATAAAAATAGGACACAAGAATTTTTACGTGGAAACCCAATTTTTGGGAAAAACCACGAGACCGTAGTCCAGATAGATCCTCCACTAGATGTATAGAAGGCTTACAATATTTCTCCCTAAAAATAGGGGATACACAAAATATCTCAAGTTACTTAACTTGGAATACCCAAGAAAATAGGAATGCTATTTTGGGTGAGAATGAAAAATTACTACTAATTTTTCTCTCTTTTCTTCACTCAAAACACACACTTGTAGGAATCACTCTACTCTCTATTTTCTCTCTTCTCTAAGCAATTGTTAATTGCTTGGATGTTTGGTGTATTTTCTTCTTTGCCTGAGCATGCCTATTTATAGGCAAGGATACATGATGCTGCCAACTGACAGCAAACTTGTTCAACAATTTCTGCCACATTTACTTGTTCAAATTTGCTTTCAATTTTTCAGCCCAACTATTTGTCCAAATTGGACAACTTTTTTTTTTCTTCTTTTTCAAAAAAAACGGTGCCTACCAAATTGTTCCCCATTTTTGACTTGGCCACCACATGGGTGGACTAACAATTCTCCCCCTCCACTTCATGTGGGAAATCAACCAAACTTGTTTTGCTTCTGCAAGCTTCAAACTTATCTCTTGGTA
Organism: Rehmannia glutinosa; assembly: GCA_016081115.2. Lineage (NCBI taxonomy): Eukaryota > Viridiplantae > Streptophyta > Magnoliopsida > Lamiales > Orobanchaceae > Rehmannia > Rehmannia glutinosa. The sequence goes on from JABTTQ020002837.1 coordinate 190,732, forward strand.
AAGACTTCGTCAGCATATCCGCGCCATTTTCATCAGTGTGAACTTTATCAAGTTGCATCAACTTTTCATCAAGTACGTCCCGAATCCAATGGTATCTCACATCAATGTGTTTTGACCTTGAGTGGAATGGTGAGTTCTTACTCAAGTGGATTGCGCTCGATCGCCACAAAGAGAGCGTGTACTTTTCCTGTTTCAAGTCTAATTCCTGTAGAAACTTCTTCAACCACAACATCTCCTTGCAAGCTTCCGTTAAAGCAATATACTCTGCTTCAGTTGTGGATAATGCCACACATTTTTGAAGTTTCGGTTGCCAAGAGATAGCTCCCCCTGCAAATCTCATCAGGTATCCGAATATGGACTTCCTGGAATTAACATCACCAACCATATCTTCATCTGTGAATCCGTCTAGTACAGTTTGGTCATCACCAAATTTTAGACAATATTTAGATGTACCTCTCAAGTACTGAAATATCCATATCACTGCAGACTAGTGATCTTTCCCTGGATTAGAGAGAAAACGACTAACAACACCAACTGCGTGAGCAATATCAGGTCTGGTACATACCATAGCATACATCAAACTGCCAACTGTAGAAGCATATGGTACCTTTTGCATTTATGTTTTATCTTTCTCACTTGTTGGACACTGCGTTGTGCTGAGCTTGAAGTGTCCCGCAAGTGGAGTACTGACTGGTTTTGACTTGTTCATGTTGAATCTCTCAAGAACTTTCTCAACGTACTTTTCTTGAGATAACCAAAGCTTTCTGCTTGCCTGTCTCTTGAGATTTTCATCCCAAGGATTTGCTTAGCCGGTCCTAAGTATTTCATCGCAAAAGACTTGCCAAGTTCTTTCTTCAGCTTCTCAATCTTGTTGGCATCATGACCTACAATCAGCATATCATCTACATACAATAATAGTATGATAAAATCATTATCACTGAATTTCTTAAAGAATACACAGTGATCGGAGTTAGTCCTGTTGTAGTCATGGTCCGTCATGAAGGAGTCAAACTTCTTGTACCATTGTCTTGGAGCTTGTTTTAGGCCGTACAAGCTCTTCTTCAACCTACATACCATGTTCTCCTTACCTTTGACTTCGAACCCTTCCGGTTGTTCCATATAGATTTCTTCATTCAAGTCTCCATGAAGAAATGCAGTCTTCACATCAAGTTGTTCGATCTCCAGGTCCAAATTGGCAGCTATCCCAAGAACAACTCTGATTGAGGACATCTTCACCACTGGTGAGAAAATTTCTTCGAAATCAACACCCTTTTTCTGACTGAAACCCTTCACAACCAGCCTAGCTTTATACCTTGGTTGTAAGCTTTTCTCTTCAGTCTTCAACCTGTACACCCATTTATTTTTCAGAGTACGTTTACCTTTCGGAAGCTTCACTAGGTCATAGGTGTGATTTTCCTGTAAAGAGTTCATCTCTTCTTTCATAGCCTTCATCCACATATCATTCTGATCATGTGATACGACCTCTGCGAAACTTTGTGGTTCTCCCCCGTCAGTGAGCATTACATACTCATGTGGGCTATATCTGGTAGAAGGTTGTCTTTGTCTGGTGGACCTTCTAGCAGCATCTTCTGGTGGTGGAACTGGAGGGACCTCACCGGTTGTATCATGGTGTTCCTCTTGCATGTCTCCCCCGTGATTCTGATTTCTAGGAGAAGAAACTGGATCTACGTCATCAGGAACATATTGGTTTGATTCAAATTTCTCAATCAGTTTGGAATCTTCAATTGTCTGATCCTCAAGGAATACTACATCCCTACTTCTGATAACTTTCTTTTTGACTGGGTCCCATAACCTGTAGCCGAATTCTTCATGGCCATAGCCCAAGAAGATGCATGATTTGGTCTTGTCATCAAGCTTGGATCGTTCATCTTTTGGAATATGCACGAACTCCCTGCAGCCAAACACTCTCAAGTGTTTGTAGGGAACATCTTTTCCAGTCCAAAGTTTATCTGGAATGTCGCCACCCAGAGGAGCTGATGGAGAAAGGTTGATTAAATCAACTGCAGTCCTCATTGCTTCACCCCAAGAGGATTTGGGTGGATTGGAATGTGACAGCATACTTTTGACTCGTTCACAAATTGTCATGTTCATCCTTTCTGCTACGCCATTATGTTGAGGAGTTTTTGGAACACTCTTCTCAAGCTTGATTCCATGATCCCTGCAATGTTGTTCAAATGGACCCTGGTATTCACCACCATTGTCAGCACGAACACGCTTAAGCTTCTTTCCTGTTTCTCTTTCAACACTTGCTTGAAAATTCTTAAAGATACCCAGAACTTGATCTTTAGATTTCAAAGTAAAGCACCAGACGTTTCTAGAGAAATCGTCAATAAATGTGACAAAATATATTGCACCACCAAGACTTCTATCTTTCATGTAGCATAAATCAGTATGCACCAGATCTAGTGGATAAGATTTTCTTGAAGGTGAAAAACTCTTGAAAGCAACTCTGTGTTGTTTTCCAATTAGACAGTCAACACAAGTTTGTAGGGGCATACTGGTTACCTCTGGGAGAAGTTTTTTTCTAGTCAGAACTTCCAAGCCCTTCTGACTTAGATGTCCGAGCCTTTTATGCCATAGCTCAATGGAGGAACTTTTATCAATTACATTTACCTCTCCATTGGATAATCTGGCTTGCATCAGGTACAGAGAATTATGCTTCTGTCCCTTAGCGATAATGAGAGAGCCTTTAGTGAGCTTCCATTTTCCTTCACCAAAGTGATTGTCATAGCCAGCATCGTCAAGCTTGCCAGTGGAAATAATATTTAGCCGAATGTCAGGAATATGTTTGACATCCTTGAGCACGAGCCTGCTTCCTGTATCAGTGTTTAATATGATGTTACCTATGCCAACAACCTCCGTCACACCATGGTTGGCCATTCTGACTTTGCCAAAGCTACCACCAGTGTATGATGTAAACATATCACGATGAGGTGTGATATGATATGAAGCTCCTGAATCAATAATCCAGTCCGTCCGCTGGCATACAAAACTGATACAAGCATCGTCACAAATGATGACAACATCACCATCAATCGCAATGCAAGAAGAGTGTCTTTGTCATCGATCTTGTTTTCATTATTTCCATTCTTTTGATCTCTTTTCTTCTTTCTACAATCTCTCTCGTAGTGATTTGGACCACCACAATAATGACATTTGAAGTCCTTCGATTTGGACCTCCCCCTCGGATTTGTCTCTTTTATTTTGAGAACCTCTAAACTTGCTCCTTCCCCGTTTGTCATTTTCACCATCGGGCTTTTGACTCAGAAGAATATTCTAACTCCTTTCTTCTGGACTCTTCATTAAGAAGACAATCTTTGACCATCTACATAGTCAGTTCATCATTTGGGGTGAAGTTTCGACCGACACCACAAGCGCGTGTCCCAACCGCCGGTAACGAGCTCAACAAAGAATAAAGCAATTACTTCATCATCAAGGGATATTTTCATTGTGGTAGATTGATTTATCAGACCCTGATACGCATTTAGGTGCTCCGTCATATTTGCACCTTCCGTGTATCTGAGTCGAACAATTTTTCTAATAATAGAAGCTTTGTTCAAGGCATGTTTCCTCTCAAACATGGTTTCAATATTTTTCCACAGAACATTAGCCTTTTCCTCATTAGCAAAATGATGGAAAATGATATGCTCAAGGAAACGCCGGATATATCCTACAGTTTTTCTGTGTAGGATTTTCCACTCGTCATCACTTGTATCTTTTGGTTTGGCAGTATCACCTTTCAAGGGCAAATAAAGATCCTTGCAGTAGAGAAGATCCAACATACTCGGTTTCCAAATATTGTAGTTGGATCCGTTGAGTTTGAACATCCCACCAACAGATGTCGATTCCTCCATTTTTTAATCCGCAACAATGTGGCTCTGATACCACTTGTTGGGAAAGAGTGCCAAAATAAATGACACCGGCACAACGGAAATAGTAAAATCTTTTCCCATCTAGCTGGATTAAAAATGGGAACCAAACCAATAATACCAAATAATAGTATAAGACGATAAAAATAGGACACAAGAATTTTTACGTGGAAACCCAATTTGGGAAAAACCACGAGACCGTAGTCCAGATAAATCCTCCACTAAATGTATAGTAGGCTTACAATATTTCTCCCTAAAAATAGGGGATACACAAAATATCTCAAGTTACTTAACTTGGAATACCCAAGAAAATAGGAATGCTATTTTGGGTGAGAATGAAAAATTACTACTAATTTTTTCTCTTTTTCTTCACTCAAAACACACACTTATAGGAATCACTCTACTCTCTATTTTCTCTCTTCTCTAAGCAATTGTTAATTGCTTGAATGTTTGGTGTATTTTCTTCTTTGCCTGAGCATGCCTATTTATAGGCAAAGGATACATAATGCTGCCAAAAAATTTGCAGCAAACTTGTTCAACAATTTCTGCCACATTTACTTGTTCAAATTTGCTTTCAATTTTTCAGCCCAACTATTTGTCCAAATTGGACAACTTTCTTTTTCTTCTTTTTCAAAAAAACGGTGCCTACCAAATTGTTCCCCATTTTTGACTTGGCCACCACATGGGGTGAACTAACTAAATGCAATTTGAACCAACAAATCATAATGTAATAAAAACGAGTAATATGGTGCATCACGTGGATTATATAATACACAAATACAAACACGAAGGAGTTTATTTTAATTTAGTTTTTCACATACTTTGTCTCAATATTCTTTAGAAATCTTAGCTTTTTCCACAATGTATCTCCCCTCCTTAAACTTTTCCCTTGCATCAAAAGCTCTAACATAAGTCCAACCCATCTCCACACCACATTTGCTGCAAAATATGTTAGCAATTGTGTAATAACCAGTGATAAGTTGTTTGTCCTCCTTTGGCCCAACAACAATGTTCATTGCATGGGCAAACATGTAAGCTTGCCCTGATTTTGCCTATAATAATATGAGAAATAAAATGTTATAATGGTCAAGATTAATTGGAGGAAATGCAAATTAAGTTGAAGATTTAACTCCAAAATAGCAATATAAGGAGGAATATTATAGGGTTAATTACAAAAAAAGTACGCTTGACGTTTGACCTAATTACATAAAAATCCAGCCAACTTTCAAAATAATAAAAAGAATATCACTAAAGTTTTATGTTGTCTAACATTTACCAGTTCATAAGCAAAATATATTTCAAAATCCCCCTCATATTTATCAAAATAGTACTTTTTATAATTTTAAAAGTTAGCTAGGTTTTTTTTTAATTAGGTTAAACTTCAAGAGTACTTTTTTTTAATTATTATCCTAACATTATATTAGATTTGATTTGATCAAAATTAGATATTGTTATTCGTATCATGAAGTAACTATTGATAGTAAAAATAAAATTCATCATACTTCCTAGAATTCAACAAACAAATTTTGATAAAAGATGCCCTTTATTGTAGCAGGTTAACAATCTAAGTATCTAACTATCCACCTTGTTGAAATGAAATGAATTTGGGTATGATCCAAAAACCCGTGAGGTTTGGGCCAATTAAAAATAAAAAACAAAAAACCTGAGAAGTCTGAAGATTACAAATCCCCACGTTTGATTTTGTCTTAAATTTAAAGTGTAACTATAATATAATTATAAATGTTAACGAAATTTTTGAATTTTTTTTATGAAGAGGAAAATATAAGACAAAATCAAACCTCAAGAGGTTTTTTGCAATTCTCAAAAACCTTTGATTTTCTTTTTGTAATTAGACTGAACCTCAGTTTTTTTTTTGTAATTAGCTCTTTTCTAGTGATGTAGATCAATGCCAGAATTATTGAGACCAACAAACAAATAAATGAAAAAACGCACCACACATACAAAACATAGAAATGATTTTTCAAATTTCAATAACTTTAAATTTGGATATAACAAATTTGACTAATTATTTGAAAACTAATTAATTGAGTTTTTCTTTTCTTTTTTCCTGGAAATATAACTTATACCCAAATTGAAAAAAAAAACCATAAAAACAATATTAAACATCACCATGAACTTTTTTGAGAGGAGATCATGATGTAGTGCAACAGGATTCCTGCAGTTTCTGCAGCTGTACAGTGGATACCCTGCCCTTTCTCCCATTGAACCCAAAAACTTCAATTATCCCTAATCAAAATTAAATATTATCAATTAAAATGTGAAAAATTGGGGGAAATTTGGTTTTGGAAATAAAATTTGGGGTAAAAATAGAAATTAAAAAAAATGATACTTTACAGAAAAAAACAAGATTACCAGAGATGATATCTGTTTCTGGATATGATGAGGCTCACAAATCACAATGGGGTAGTGGAGATTATACAGAATACATATATTTATTGAAGAAATTAAAAGTTGACTTGAAGACTTGGTATAAGTTTGAATATTACTGTGTTGACTAAAAAATAGACTAACAAGGGCTCCTTTAAGGCAAAATTACAAAATTGGTCCTCTAACTTAAATGGGTGCCAAAATTGGTTCTATTCGTTTTCAATTTAGTCATGTAAGTATTACAAATAGAGCTATCAATTTCAGTGTATTTTTATGCTATGGATTGGGCTTGGGCTTTAAAATTAGAGGTCCGATTATTGTTTGACTCGGCCCGATTTCTTTCTTTGGCAGCTCTAATTATAAATGCTCAATGTTAGTCCTACAAATCTACTGGATATTGGCATGTGACTTGCACGTGAGCCCAAAAAAATTGGGGATTTTTGTATTCGACAAGTACTCATACGGATATTTCAATAAAATGGATAGTCAGGTCACCAAAAATCGTTGAAAACCAATTTTTTTATTTTTATTTTTGGTGTCACGTGCTAATTTCCGGTGCATTTTCAACATTCCGGCGAAAATATAACTAAAACTAAACAATTGTAACACTTACAAAACTAAATTAAAAGTTTATTAATAAACATGACCAATTTTGACACCTCCTCTTAGTACAATCGAAGCTGTCAAAATGAGTTCGGCCCAATAAAAAGGTTGGATAGGACTTCAATTTTAGATGTTCAAAATGAACCACGTCTATTTAACTCGACCCTTTCGGACCAAAACGCCGGGTCGGTCCGGTCATCCGATATTTTATTTGTATTTTCATGGGCTGAGTCCCAAAATTTGGCAGTCTGGTCACTACTCACTATTTGACCTAACCCAGTTTTCCCCATTGGCCAGCCGGCTAGTACCGAATTGGCCCGACCCAACCAATTTGACAGCTCTAACTATAGCCATGACAAAATCCAATAGTGAACAATGAAAGCCGAAGTTACCATGACAAAGTTTTGTTTGGTTTGTCACTTTGTTGTGTGCACGCTACTTGATTATTGAGCCATTGAATTTTTGTCTTTTAATATAATTAATAATTATCCAATCTGACCAATCCAATCACCACTATCAAACGAAATTTTGTTTATCCATCCGAAAAGTCCAACAGTGTAATCCTTAATTCCAAATACAACACACATTTATTTCCAATTATAATATCCTTGAACAATTTTATGTCTACCAATCCAAATTATATTATTAATTTAATCGACAAAGGCAAACAAGCCCAAAGAAGATAATTTTGTCTTTGGGAAATAAACAACAATAATGCATATTATACTCAGTAACTCAAACATGGAGCGAAGGGCTAGCAGCCACCCATTCAACTTCAAGGGAAAAAAAAACTTAAATTAATGTTATATATAATTATTAAATTTTATAATTTTGCTCCCTTCAAAAAAATAGAAATACCTAATATTCGTGATGTGCATGGAACTAACTTATGAACTAAGTTATGAACACATTGTGATTTAAAAGTTCAAGAGATTAAAATAATGGATGTTTACTGTACTTAATTTGGCTGCATATGGCGTTTTAAATGAGAATTGAGAAAAAATGAGAGTTAAATATGCTTGGCTGCATATATGAGAGTTAAATATGTTTGTAAAAATTTGTGTAAGGTTTATGTTTAAGAAGAAAATGGTGCGCGAAGGGTCGGTATGGGACGACGACCCGTTACGACGACGAGCCGTGCAAACTCGAAACACAGTGAACAACAATGATCTGACTTTCAAGATTTTGAAGGAGGGAAGTATGTCAATATGCTTAAATGTTCACAAAGGTTCGGGCAGACACACACGACCCCGGCCCGCCCGTTTCAGCGTGCGAACCTCTTCCCAGGTTGTAATATATTAATTAATTACAAAAATTAATTAAATCCGTTTAATTAATTACAAAATTTATTTAAATATTTATTTTAAAGGTTTTTGGTTCAAAAAGAATAAAGGCCTTGAAGCCCAGGCCCGCGACCCAGGACCCGGACCCGGGCTGAGTCGGCGGGCGGCGGCACGCGCGTGTGTTTTGAACCAAACCCACAAGCATGTAGGTCCTCACCCCTTTAAAAACTTGGGTGCCCCTAAGGGCCCAAACTCATAAGTCCAACTTGGGATATATTAAGTGTGAAAACTTATCCTCATTTTTCTATGTGGGATGGAGCATTTCTCATTCCCCACATTTTCCATTTTTCATACAATTTATTTATATTAAGTGGCTAACTTCTAGCATTAATTTCTCATTCACCCGAAATCAGCTTTGAGAAATTCCAAATGCTATTCTCATCTACTCTCTTAGTAGAATTTTTACAAATAATTAATTCTATTTTACACTAATGGAAACCACTTAATTATTTGGTCAAAATCGGGTCAACACCCATTTTTCAAGACCAAATTTCAACAATCCCCCACATGAATGAAATTAATGCATGCGTGTATGCAGATTCGCCTGAAAATTTCGGCGAATCGTTATTGCACCAGGATAGGTAGATTGTGGCTTTGAACCTTCCTTTGTAAAATACTATCGGATTTACTGGCTGCTTAGTGACGCGATGTCTTGAACTACTCAGTCGTTTGTGTAAACCGAGACAACAGTACTTACAAAATAAAAGTTATTCTCACGTTATGTCCATTTCGGCCCTGGACCATATCTTAAATTCATAAGTGTTTCTTTTGAAGCATCCATTACTTCTCACTTATATAGGTGATCTCCTATTGAAGAGTATCCTGCCATACTCCACCTTTCGATATAGGAATCATTAAAAGTCTTAAACTTAACCTCACCACATTCAGCAGGTTTACATTCACTTGGATGTATCGAGAATGAGCTAACACATTTTCCAAGTGTTCAGTTGAACATTCATAACTTAGTTGTCCCATTGAACCAATGTCTTGGGATCTCCAATTCACAAGGTTGGGTTACCGCTATGAACATTCTTTAAGTTGTGGATTTTAAACTCATTCCTCTTAACAGTTTATACAATTGATCTCGATTTATGCCTTTCGTAAGCGGATCCGCAAGGTTTTCCTTTGACTTCATGTAGTCAACCGAAATAACTCCATTCGAAATCAACTGTCTAATGGTATTGTGTCTTCGATGTATATGTTTAGACTTATTATTATATATACTACTTTGTGCCCTTTCGATTGCTGATTGACTATCACAGTGTATCATAACAGCAGGCACAAGCTTATTCCAACAAGGAATATCCTCTAAGAAGTTTCTAAGTTATTCTGCTTCTTCTCCAGTTTTATCTAAAGCAATGAACTCGGATTCCATAGTGGATCGAGCTATGCACGTCTGCTTAGAAGACTTCGACGACACCGCTCATCCATCTATTGTGAAAACAAATCCACTTGTGGGCTTGGAGTCTTTTGTGTCTGATATCCAATTGGCATCACAGTATCCTTCTAATACTGTTGGATATCTCGTATAAAGTATTCCATAGTTTCATGGTGTACTTTAAATATCTAAGTACCCTTGTCACGGTTTTCCAGTGATCCGTACTCGGGTTACTTGTGAACCTACTTAGTTTACTCACTTAATATGCAATGTCTGGACGTGTAAAATTCGTTAAGTACATCAGACTACCAATTACCCTTGCATATTCCAGCTGAGAAACTGGTTCGCCTCTATTCTTAGCCAAGTGTAGACTTAGATCTACAAGTGTCTTAGCCGAAGGATTATCAAAAGCATTAAATCTTCTAAGTATGCTTTCGACATAATGGGACTGTGACAAGACAATTCCATCTGAAGTCCTAGAGATTTAATCCCTAATATAACATCAGATAATCCCATATCCTTCATGTCAAAGTTCTTCTTCAACATGTCCTTAGTCTTCATGATTAAATCATGACTACTCCCCATAATCAACATATCATCCACATAAAGGCATACTATGACGTAATCATTTGTAGTACCTTTAATGTAGACACACTTGTCACATTCGTTGATCTTGAAACCGTTTGACTTCATAGTCGAGTCAAACTTTTCATGCCATTGCTTAAGTGCTTGTTTTAGTCCATAAAGTGACTTAACAAGTTTACACACCTTTCGCTCTTGACCGGGTGCAACGTACCCCTCGGGTTGTTCTATATAAATCTCCTCTTCAAGTTCACCATTCAAGAAGGCAGTCTTAACGTCCATTTGATGTATCTCAAGGTTATGCAATGCTGCAATAGCAATGAGAACACGAATGGACGTAATCCTCATGACAGGAGAATATGCATCAAAGAAGTCATATCCCTCCTTTTGTCTAAACCCTTTAGCTACCAATTGGGCTTTATACTTACTTGTCAATAGATCCATATGTTTTATACTTCCTTTTAAGGATCCACTTGCATCCCAAAGGTTTGCAACCCAGTGGGAGATCAACCAACTCCCAAGTGTGATTTTGCATGATGGAATCTATCTCATTATTGATAGCTTCTTTCCAGAGAGGAGCTTCTGGACTAGACAATGCTTCTTGAATAGTTCGGGGTTCATTTTCTAACATATAAGTTAGAAAATCAGGACCAAAAACTTAGCTATGTTTGTCATTTACTGCGTCTTGGTTCATCTTCATCATCACTTTGAGGTAACCTTGCATTATCATAAGTCCGTTTACTCGAACTTTCTTCTTTTCGTTCTTTGTTCGGAAAGATACTCTCAAAGAATACAACATTCCTTGATTCAATGATCATACCTTCATTTATATCAGGAATAGCTGACTTGTGCACTAAAAAGCGATATGCTCTACTATTGTTAGCATATCCAATGAAAGCACAATCGATCGTCTTAGGACCGATTCTAACTTGTTTCGGCTTAGGTACTTCGACTTTAGCCAAACACCCCCACACTATGAGGTATTTATATGACGGTTTACGTCCCTTCCATAACTCATATGGAGTTTTGTTTTTACCTTTGTGTGGGATCTTATTAAGAATGTAGTTCGCAAAAAGTATGGCTTCCCCCACAAGTTTTGGGGTAAGCCAGAACTTAACAACATCGCATTCATCATCTCCTTAAGAGTGTGATTTTTGCGTTCTGCAACTCCATTTGATTGAGGTGAGTAAGGTGCAGTCCTTTGATAAATTATACCCGCTTCCGAGCAAAATTCTTCAAATAGAGCAACATAATCTCCGCATCTATCACTTCGAATCATCTTAATTTTCAAATTAAGCTGATTTTCAACTCCATTCTTATAAGTTTTAAAAGCTACTAAAGCTTAATATTTGCTTTTCAAAAGATACACATATTAATATCTTGTGCAATCGTCTATAAACGTTATGAAGTACTTTTTCCCACCTCGAGTTCGCACAAGTTTTAAATCACACACATCTGTATGAATTAACTCGAGTGGCTTGGTACTTCTCGTTACCGAATGAAACAGTGCTTTGGCCAATTCGCTTCAACATAAATTTCGCATTTGTCTTGTGAATTGGTGTTAAATGTATGTATTAATTCCAAATTCACTAACCTTTTAATTGTGTTGAAGTTTACGTGTCCTAATCTATCATGCCATAAATTTGAACAATCCAACAAGTAAACATATGTAATGTTTTTATTCTTCGCCTCTTGGCGGAAAACAAACATTACAGAGATCTTAAACATGCCCTTATCAAGGTAGCCTTTACAAAGAAACTGACCATTCTTGGTCATTACAAACTTGTCGGACTCAAACACTAGTCTAAACCTGGCCTTACTAAACAAAGGATCAGAAACCAAATTGATAAGGGTCTTTTTATGCATGTTTTATGTGTATATTTGAGTAGTATTCGAGTTATTTTATTGTTAGTTTTATAAATTTTTTATTGTACATAGTTCATATTACTCCGAGGTGCTTTTATTGATGTAGATTGACCATTTGGGGCTAATTTTGGTGAATTTCGGACCATGGATTCATGTCAAAACATTCCGGGGAGTTTAAGGATGCAAAAATGCTCGAAATTCCAAGCTCAACGCGTCATTTCGGGCCTTTTGGTCCAACACGGGGCAGGGGTGTGTCGGCAACACGGCCGTGTTCACGGAGCTAAAAACTCGATTTTTTCGCACAAAAAACAGCCTCCGACACACGGCCAGGCCGTGTTGTGTTCCCAACACGACCGTGTCCAGAGAGACACGGCCTGGCCGTGTTGGGGAGCACGACCATGTTTCCCGAGTCCCTATGTGATGATAAAAAAAAAGACGGCCCGACTGCCGTTCGGGCGACACGGGCATGTCCGGACCTCTTTTTGCAACTTTTCTTTGCGGAATTTGGGGAAAACTCACCAACCAACCCATTTTGGCCACTTTTGTACACTTTTAACACCCTATTTTTTTGAAACATGTCTCCATGTCCCATCCTCATCACTTGAATACAAGAATTCACCAACCAACAAGGAAAATGGAGGCAATTGTTTAACAAAAGAGAGTACTATCAATGTATTTGTTGCCTATAAAAGCCAAGGTTGAAGTTGGGAGAGGCATTCATTAGATATTCAGAAATATTCATTGTATTCATTTCATTAAGTAGAATTGGGATCAAGGGGTCTTGAAGAAGAAAGCTTTTGGGGGAATATTGGAAAAAGAAGGCTTGGAGCAACATCATCAATCAAGGAAGAAGTCCATTGAGGTTTTGAGAAAGATAAGTACACCATGTCTACAATGCTAAAATCTTCTTGTGTAATTTACTCTTTTGTCAAAATCATGAGTAGCTAAAATCTTAGTGTTTGAGTGTAATGAACTCTAGAATGGATTTGTGATTAAGGTTTGTATGTTTTTAATAAAATTTTCATGTCTTGTGTGATTCACTTATATCATGCTTATCTCAAATCGAGTTAATATTTCCGGTATATTGATTTGATATCTTTTCTTCATCGGGTAATCGAAAGATTTATGGTGAAAAAGAAATTGTATAAGTGAAAAGAGTTGCATGCAATCCTAGATATAGGACGACATAAATCTTCTGGATTAGGGTCAAACCTAATATGGGAATTCATAAATTGTTATAATGCAATCTTGGGGGTTTTAACTAGAAAGAGATTTGATTAATCAACTTGAGATTAGGAGTTTTTCGCCTTGAGAAAGGGATTAACTTAAATCGGGAATTTCTACGGTCCACATAGCATGAGATTTTATTAAAAGAGGTTGGTTTTTACTTAAGGGCTTATGGTTGAATCTTTTAACTTGTCAAATCACAAAAACATTCTAGAGGGATTTACATTCAAACACACTTTTATCTCTTGATTTCTTATTCTACAATTTTTACTTCATTTTTACAATTTATAATTTGTTTTCCTTTTTCATCAAACAAAAAACTCGAAAATTGTTAGATTAAATAACAAAAAGACGGTAATTATTAGTACTTACAATCCTCGTGGGAATGACACTCGGTACTCAATAATCTATACTATAAAACGATAGGTGCACTTGCCTACGGTTTTAAAGGTAGCTTTTGAGCCATCACAAATTCTTGCGGATGTCCGGGACATGCAGCACATCTACAAGCGTAAGCTCCTTTCTGGAAGTCATCTTGAGCACCACATTTCCAAGCCCAATGATGTTGGAAGTCGAAGAGTTCCCCATGAATAGCTTTCTTCCATTAATCGGAGTGTAGGAGGATAACATCTCCTTGTCGGCACAAATGTGACGAGTAGCCCCGGTATCTATCCACCACTCCCTTGGGTTATCCACTATATTGGCTTCAAACACAATGGTGGTGAGATCGAGCTCCGACATGTCGATTGGAACCGACTTGTCCTCCGTTACATTGGCTTGTTGGTTGCTTCCTTGATTGCCCTTTTTTGGATGTCAGCAATCTTTCGCCATGTGGTTCGGTTTGTCACGGTTGTAGCAATTACCCTTGAACTTTTTGGCCTTTCCTTTTTCTTCCCGGAGTGCTTGCGTTTGTTGCTAGTGCTCGATTCAGCAAGATTGGCATTAGCCTCCATTCCAGACTTACTGGATTTCACATCTGATTTTCGGTTGTCTTCTTTGATCCAAAGCCGAACAATCAGATCCTCAAGCCCCATCTCTTTACGCTTGTGCTTGAGGTAATTTTTGAAATCATTCCACAATGGCGGCAACTTTTCGATTATTGCAGCCACTTGAAAGGATTCATTCAAAATCATCCCTTCAGGCACTAAGTCATGAAGTATGATTTGAATCTCCTGAACTTGGTTGATCACCGTCTTGGTGTCAACTATCTTGTACTCGAGAAATTTGCCGACAACAAATTTCTTTGTGCCGGCATCTTCTGTCTTGTACTTCTTCTCCAAGAAATCCCACAATTCCTTGGACGTCTTGAACGTGCTATAGAAATTGTAGAGGGTGTCGTCTAGCCCGTTCAACACATAGTTGCGACACAGAAAATCGTTGTTATGCCAAGCATCCACAACGATTCTCTGGTTATTGTCAACTTCTTCATCTCCAACGGCGGTTGGGGGTCGTCTTTCAGAAAACGAGACAACCCCAAGATGGTAAGGTAGAACAGCATCTTCTGTTGCTAACGTTTGAAGTCGGCACCGGAGAAGTTGGGCGTCTTTTCGCCGTGAGCGGGAGCAGCAACCATTGGTGTGAACGAGATTGAAGATGATGCCATCGTCTTCAACAGAAACAGAAAATTTCGTCTTGCGATTGTTTGTAAAAATTTGTGTAAGGTTTTTGTTTAGGAAGAAAATGGCTGGAGTTTGTAGGTATGGCTAAGTCGAGGCCTGAATTGGATTTAGTCTCCACAAGACGAAAATGCCTCGTATACTAGTGTTAACGGTTCAGTGTACGTCCCTAAGATACAACGACTATTTCCGTCTCGAGTTTACAGCACTTGCAAACTCGAAACACAACGAACAACAATGATGTTTCTGACTTTCAAGCTTTTGAAGGAGGAAGTATGTCAATATGCTTAAATGCAATATGGCAGGTTATTAGGCTTGTGATTTATGAATTTCGTGTTGTTTTCCATCTGCAGAGGTTGATTATTATAGGCCTCAGGTGCCTCGTATGGAACGATCACGTCTTTAGCTCAAAAAGACACATTTTGCACTGACAGACGCACATGTTTGTTCAGCGCACGACCTGACGCATGGGCCGTGCGTCTGGCCGTGCGCTGGTGTGCGAAGGTTCAGCAAGACGCACGACCCCGTGCGCTGGTTCGCAAAGGTTCGGCAGGACGCACGGGCTGTGCGTCCGCCCGTGCGAACCTCTTCCCAGGTTGAAATCTATTAATTAATTACAAAAAATAATTAAATCTATTTAATTAATTACAGAAATTAATTAAATATTTATTTTAAAGGTTTTTGGTCCAAAAGAATAAGGGCCTTGAAGCCCAGGCCCAGGCCGAGCCAGCGGACGACGGCGCGCGTGCTTTGAACCAAACCCACAAGCATGTAGGTCCTCACCCCTTTAAAAACTTGGGTGCTCCCAAGGGCCCAAACTCATAAGTCCAACTTGGGATATATTAAGTGTGCAAACTTATCCTCATTTTACAATGTGGGATGGAACATTTCTCCTTCCCTACATTTTCCATTTTCCATACTATTTGTTTGTATTAAGTGGCTAATTTCTAGCATTAATTTCTCATTCACTTGGTTTTGAGAAATTCCAAATGCTATTTTCATCTACTCTTTTAGTAGAATTTTTACAAATAATTTAATTCCATTTTATACTAACCGAAACCACTTAATTATTTGGTCAAAATTGGGTCAACACCCATTTCTCAAGACCAAATTTCAACAAAATATAATTTCAAAATCCCATTTGAACGTATATAGACGACGTTGATAGCAAATGGTGCCAAAAAAATTATCTTATGAACTAAGTTATAGAGCAAATTGAGAATTAAATTTGCCCAAAACGGAGGTATTTTGTTATGAGAGGTCTTTTATACGAGTCAGTCTCGTGGATAAAAGTTCATGATTGAGACATATCATAAAAATAAAAAAATATAGATTAGTTTCAAGGATTTGGGTTTAGGTTTGAGTTCGGGTTGAATTCAATTTAAATAGAGACATCTCATACAAGTTTATATATATAATATTTGGATATATATATGTATTTGAATTTTTTTAAATTGAAACAAAAATATATTTTTAATCGAATTTGATAAACTTAAATATAATTCTGTATAATTATGAAGAAATTATCAAAGCCCAAATACAACTATACATATATCATAAAAGCCGAAAAAAATGAATGTACAAATTGATGATCTATATCACCAATGCATAATTTTTAAAGCCAATCATAAAATCAAATTTTGAGTGAATATATCTTAAATTTTTTATTTAGTGTGTTTATTTTTTTTTATTTTATATATGCAATATGTTATATGGAAATCAAACTGAATATCGAAAAATATGACTAATTTAATATATTATGTCAAAAATATATCAGAAACGAGAAAATGTAATAAATTTTATAAAATAAATATAATAATTAATGCAGTTCACAAACAACTTTTATATATTTAGTAATACGTTTCTAGGTATACAAATTTACTAAATTACTTACTAAACTACTTATATAACTAAGAATACGATTCCACTGAACCAAGTATACAAATTCACTGAACTAAATATACAATAAAACATGACTAAGTATACAAGTTCACTGAACTAAGTATACAATAAAACGACTGTTCACAAATATGGCGGAAATAAGTATCAATTTTGAAAAAAATACTTGAAGTTGATGATTTTTCCTCTCTAAAAATCGGGTAACTGAAAAGGTAGGATTATGTTTCCTTAAAAATAGCTAATAACTTTCCAATTAACATAAAAAAGTACAATTATACCCTTATATGTCTAAATTAACTAAAATAATCTACACCATCCAAAATTTTAAATCAAGAGTCCATAAGTGTTCTTATGGACTAACCTAAATGGATTGGTCTCATTTGAACCAATTTTACATTGTAACCTTTTCTCTCTCATTTTTTTTCTCATTATTTTTAGTAGTCTCTCTCTCTCTCTCTCTCTCTCTCTCTCTCTCTCTCTATATATATATATATATATATATATATATATTATATATATATATTTCACATTGTAACCTTTTCATCCAACAAATTACAAATTTCAACATTTTTTTTTCTTTTTCATTATTTTTAGTAGTAAAACTATAAAACATCAAATAAAATTTACCTCGGCCCAGAATCAGTGGTAGTTGGACTGACATCCCAGAAGATTACTTTAACTTCTGTTTATGATCCAACAAAAATTTATGGACCACCCTATCTAAACCCCTGTGTTAAAAAATATGAATCCCTTAGGGTGGTCCAATATAGGACACCCAAAATATTACCCCAATCACCAAACCCCAGCTAAAATTCACACGCAAACACACATTAAATTTGTCATGTAAAAACCACATTTGTCCCATTTTTATGTAAATCTCACAAAATGTTTACTCCATGTGTCATGTTCTATGAGATAATTTAAATTGTTTTTTGTTATCACTTATTTTACTACGTGGAATTAGGGTTGCAATCGAAACGAATCGATCTGAGCTTTTGAGAGTTTGACCTTTGTCCTCATTACAATTCGCATGTCAATCATATTTCCTTTTGTGATACCTCTACGTTTAACGTGATTTTATTTTATTTTTACGCAATACATTGCTAATTCCCGAATAGTTTATTTGCTAATTCCAGAATATTTTTCGTATTAATGACGTAAAACCTTCATATTAATTGGTTTTTCCAAGTATTAGGAAGGGATTTTATGTTCTTCTATTCGATTTTTTTTTCTTGAGGAAAATGGAGGATAGTAGGAGTGGGGACACAAGCACTCGGATGAGATCGAATTCGGGTCAATCACCCTTACAACACAACACTCTGCCATTGGAATACAAGGTTGATCCCCTTCTAATCGAATATTACTTGTATATAGAATTTTGACTTCCAAATGTTTTACATCAAATGCATCACCTCTTTAGACTTTTATACTTTTACTTATTATTACTTTTACTCTATCAAGATAAAAGAAAAAGAGAAAAATTAAAATAAGAAATGAATAGTGGTCCTGTTAAGATTGTTGGACAGGAAAATTTGATGTACTTTTGTTTGGGGATTACAAGGTGTGATCTCAATTTGGCAGCAAGAAAGTTCAGTAAGCAAAGATTTTGGATCACAACTCAGATCCCCAGGACTATTTAATTTGTCCAAACACAAAAGGGCCTTGTGTTTTTGGGCCTCAACTACTTTGTCCATTTTATGTTCTAGGTTAATTTATATATATATATATATATATATATATATATATATATTGGTTCTATGTTTCGACATGACTAGTCCTTAGAAAATAGTCCAGCCCCTTGAGAACTAGCCACATATAAATCACGAGAAATGCACAATGACTTCCAGGTCCCTAATATCCTCAACTACCACGCACAAAGACTCGTTCCCCAAGTGATTGCTCCATTTCGGGCTTCCCCTCTATCCAACCGCAAATTCTCACTGAATTTTAGTCTCCCACACTACCGCTTGAAGCCCTTGTGTGTCCGGGGGGCTCGGACCCTTGATCTCTCCAAAGAAAAACCAAGAGTTATCTCACTTTGACCAGTTGGTCAAGTATTATAGGATTTATTATTATTATTATTATTTTGATCGGTATTATTATTATTATTATTATTGATGATTGCCTTCAGTCAAGCCCATTAGTTTGGTTCACCATTAGTAAATGCTCATTTTATAAGACAAAACTTAATCATAAATTATTTTTTTAGTGTAATGCAGTTTTATGGGAAAAAAACACATGAAACACATAGATTTAGCAAATTTTCCACTAAATATATAATACCATTATAGTATTAATATTATTACCTATTTTAAAAAAATTACTATCTGCCTCATTAATGAGTGTTTTTAAGGGAGAAACAGGGAAATAAGATGTCCGGGAAGGGGAAAGAGATGGGATTCAAACTTGAGACTATTTATCCAGTAACACGATTTTTGACCACCTCAACTACATCTAAATTCCGGTATTATTTTGCTTTTGCATGCACAGTACACAATTTTGGACTCTAATAAACATGAGCCAGCTTTTCCCCAATCATTTAACACCAATAATTATAAAACCAACCAATAAATATTACCCAAGTGTTAAGCCTTAAGATCAAAGTTAATCCCTCCAAATAAAATTTTGTTGCCATTGAAGCTTTGAAAATGATGCTCCTTTTTGTCGCCAAACAAATCGTCTAGTTAATTTTGCTACAATATAAAATCAAACAGTTTAATTTCTTATAATCATACTATTAATTTTCTTCTATTATTTCAATCTTATATAGCATTGTAGATTTTAATATGTGTTATTATGTTTCTATTATTGTAATTTTAAATAATTGATTATCTACAACCAAAAAATAATTAATCTTGATTGGTCAATGCAATATACAATTATAATGAAAAAAATGAATAGATTGAAAATTAAAGTCGGATCTGAATGTCAGGGCCGAGTGTGTATAAATGAGCTCATCTGAATTTATATAAAAGGCCAATATAGAGGGATGAGATCTCATATTTCACTTTCTTTGTTCTATTCCCTTTTTCATATATTGGATGAAAGACACGCGTATAATTGTGACATCATTTTGTACACGTGTTATTCACCTGATGCAGCTAGAGTGGAACAGAAAATATCAATCCCAATATAGAGGACCAATCAGAAAGAAAATTGTACACGTGTTTTTGAGCACGGCCCAGCCGTTTTTAGTAGTACATAATTTTTTGCAGTTTACATGGTCGTATAAATGAACATGGTCTGGTCCTGTTTCTTTTGACGGAACCATAACTTTGTCGTCGCTAATAATAAGCAATTTACAACGAAATTGGTGTTACTATGAGTTCTATACTTATTAGCAACAATTGTCGTCTCAAAAGACTAATTATTAGCGATAACGATAGCAGTCGTCGTTAATAAAGCCGACAAAGTAGCGGAAAGTTAGGGCCTCGTTAAAACCTCACAAGATAAAACTCAACACCTAATTTATTTTTAAAAAATTAAATTATTTAAAAAAAAAGGGTCAAAAGTAGAAGAGATTGAAAAGGGCAAGCAATGGTTAAAGACAAAAGGTGGTTTAGTGGGTACCCATTCTAATAAAACCCCAATTCATATAAATACAACCAATGAAAGGCCCACTTTCCACCACCTTGTTTGGTGGTGGCTGTCTGTATTAAGCCCACCACCTTTTTGCACTAATAAGACTTCAAAGATTGTGTGCCCATCCACCCGTGGTACTTTAATTCCCCAATCTCCGTCCATAAATTGGAAAAAAAAAATTATGAATTTCGTCGTCATCTAATTATCTATGAACAAGTCTTATGTGAGACCGTTTCACTAAGGTCACGAGATGGATCCTAAAATATTAAAAAAATATAAATTATTTTCATTGATATGAATTTGGATCGAAATTGTATTAAATATTGGATCTGTCTCATGTAAATATTTGTGATTATTCTATTTAGATGTAAAAAGTTACGCAAATCTTATGTTTTGGTTGTCTTTTTAATGACACGCGCGCACACACACACACACACACACACATATATATATATATATATATATATATATATGTGTGTGTGTGAGCAAATGGTGGGAATTACCCACTTGGGATATGAGAGAGACTTTTTTGACATGTAGGATAAAAAACTATGTTTTCTACCTGCTTTTCGGGTTCTTTTACCATAATACCCTTGAGGCTTAAAATGCAAGCCTTTAAAGTAGGTAAGTTGTATTTCTCTCTCTTGTTAAGTACATACATACATACGATTCTTCCCCATTTGTTCTTCATTTTTTTCTCTCTCTTCTTCTTCTTCTTCACAAAATATCAAGAAGTTCTTTTTGTGGTCTTTCGTAACCAAAATTGCACCAAAAAATCGAATAACAAGGTAAAGTTGCTTCTCCTCTTAGTTACATAACCTTGTTTAAATAGTTCAAGACCAATATATTTACAAGATATGTGAAATTTCTTGTGAAAATTTCTGAATCTAAGATGCAATGTGCACGATATATCGTGCCACGAGCACAATATCGTACACAATATAGGCACGACATATTGTGCCCTATATTGGACATGATATCGTGCCTCGGTAAAAATTAAGCACGATATCGTGCCCAATATTCATGTCAATTTTAAATAGGGCACGATATCGTGCCTAATATTCGTGCCCAATTTTAAACAAGGCACGATCAGTAAAAATTAGGCACGATACCGTGCCCAATATTCATGTCCAATTTTAAATAGGGCACGATATATCGTATATTCATAGTTTTAAATGAGTGTCTACAAATCGATGAGTTATATAGGCACCTTGTGACCTTACTTGAAATGGCTAATTAGAAAGCTCATTGAGGGCATGTTTGTTTATGTTTCCATGGTCCATTTCCATTTTCTGGAGTTGGAAATAGAATTTTGAGAATTTATTGGTTTTCGTGTGGAAATTAGAATTATGTTTGGATGAATGAATTGAAATGTGTTTTATGTATGGTTGGAAATGAGATTGTGTTTGGTTAAATAGTTTTGAAATATTATTTTATGTATATAATAATTGAAAAGTTGATATTGGTGGGGTTCACTTTTAATATTTTAATTTGAATATATAATATTATATTTGTAATATTGTAGGTGGTGGATTTCATTAGATAGATATAATTTAAAAATAGTAATATTTTAAGTAGATAGAGTTAATAGTGATGGGTCCCACATTTATAATTGGTTAAAATATGAGAATAGTGATTGATGAGTGATGTAGGGTAGTGTATATGTTTGAAAATGAATAGATTTGAGATGTTGTTTTATGTAAAAAATAGAAAATGAAAATGATGATTTCCATTAGAAATTTTATAGACAAATATGATTCCACTTTTATGAATAGTTGGAAAATAGAAAAAGGCTCTTGGAAACATAAACAAACAAGGCATTGATTTTTTAGGGAGAAATCTAAAATATATATATATATATATATGGTTTGAATCTGGTGAGTCCACATAAATTATGTGAGTATGTGAGACCAAATCTGGAGCGTTGATTCAATTTTTAAATGGTCTAGATTAAACAGTTTTTTTTTATCATTTTATAATGGTTAATTATTGGAGAAAATGACATTTTGGTAAATACAACTTATATCAATTATTAGGGAAAAGTTATTTTTGGTCGTGGCTTTTCACATTGCTATAATTTAGGGAACGATTTTTACAAGTCTTCTCTTCCAAATCTTTTCTCTTGGCTTTTCTTTTCCAAATCTTTTCTCTCCCAAATCTTTTTACACGTCTCCATCTTTCTGAGAAAAACCTCAATCTCGTGAAAACTCCAATCTTCATAGCTATTGTGAAAAACCCACCAGAAGAGCATCTCCATCGATATGTGTTAAAGATTTCTCAACATCTTTGTGAAATAGAGAGAAAAATGGAAGGAGGAAAACAATCAGGTTCTTCATTTGCTTCTGATCTCTTTGGGGCTGTTAGGAAATTTATTGTTTAGATTTTGATGAATGCCATGTAAAACTTAGAATAGAAAGTTGGCACCCCAATTCTTGTTGTAAAATGCATTGTAATAATTAGAGCTGACAAAGCTAAGTTAAGTCAGCTACGACCTAACATGCAAGAAGACTAGAAGGAAGACTCCGCTGCGAGACAGCTGAGTATGGCAAAGAAGAGTAGACGGGAACTCTATGAAGAAGCGGTGAGATGCAAATTGAGTGGAGATTAGTCAAGTCAACTCGAGAAAAGCCAAGTCTCAAGTTGAAGTGATGAAGAGTCATCCATGATTGGAAGGTCGACTCTAAGTCACCTGGGGGAAAGCAAAGAAATGCAACAAGTCGAGATAATCAGAAAAGATCCGTTGCCGTAAATCAAGAGAATTACTTAAACAAGTAATATCTCCATACCACCTTTCTCGGAGTGCTCGGTCGAAGCGTGCAAATGGAATGAACCAATGGGAAGCACTACACCGTGTCAGAACTCTGAAAAGGTGAAAGAACCATTCATACGAGGAAATGGCAATTCCAAGGACTACAACAAGACAAGCCAACGACTGCAAGTGACTTTCAAAAATAAGCATATCTCTTCAACGGGCAAATTTTTGAAAGATCACTATAAAAGGCTGAGGAGTTTATTTGAGAAAATGTGTGTGAGACAAGTGACACAAGAGATAGACCTGAACCAAAGACGTTCAAGCAATTATTAGAAAATATGAAATATTCTCAATCCTCAAGCCTACACTACGAAGAACATCAATCCAACACTCACCTGTAAAGGAAAGATAACTTCAATCAGTTGAAGAGGAAAATACTGAAAATAAGGGGTCTACATTCCACGAAGGATTGTAGGAAGGTTCAAGATCGAACCAAGTCTTAAGCTTTTGGAGGGCTTCGTGATCAAATCCAAAGAGCTTGAGTAAGTGAGTCATGTAGTAGCAAGACATCCGCCTGTGAAGAAGCCGAGTCGTGCGAGAAGGGTGAGTGATCAAGGCGTCTCAGATCGAGTCACAAAGGATCAAGTCATTTGTGTGATCAAGACTTGTATCCGGGGACTATTACCACTTTGTATATCGATCATTACCTAGTGGATTCATCCAGAAGTTGGAGAAGAGAGGAGTAGAAGAATTACCCCATCTTCGAACCTCTATAAATTTTTATTGTGTCATTTACATTTCAGCACTATAATTTATGCACCTTAATTGTTTAATTCTGCTGACATATTTGCTATCCACTTGATAATTTATAAGTACTAAACTAAGCACTAAACTCTTGCTTAATCAAATTCAAGGGTGTTAAGTCTTCCAAAAAACAAAACCACGGTTGAGTTAATTTAGAGCCAACAGCTGAGTTATTCCATCAACAACTCAGTTGAGTCTGTTGAGAGGCTAACTCTACTGATTGACTAAATTGACTGTCCATCAAGGACACAGCTGTGTAGTATCAACTCTGCATATTTTAAAAGGACTAAATCGAAAATTTGGTAAGGTTTATTCAACCCCCCTTTCTAAACCTTACACTTACACCCCTTGGGATCTACAAGTGGTATCGAGCGGTTGGTTCATTGAACCCTCCGCACCGGTTTCTTGAACTAGATCTCCAAACTTTTCAAAGTCTGCTTTAGTACTTAAACTCTCAAAACTCTTTTTATCATTAAAAGTTATTATCATGGAAGCAAATTTGACACGCATCCCTATGTTCACAATTGAAGAATTTGATGATTGGAAAATTCGTATCATGTGCTCATCTATCAAAGATTACATGATAAGATGTGGATAGTGATAGAAGATGGGCCACCGCAAATCTTAAAGGTGAACACAAATGTAAGAAGAGTTGCAAATTTGAAGGAGAAGAGGATGTTGCTCCCACGGTCATGGTTGAAAAACCAAGAACCGAGTGGACAAATGATGAAAAAGATACAACCTGGACAATGTAGCCAAGGACATCCTTTACAAAACCTTGGACAAAGCCATGTTCAATAAAGTCAAATCATGCAAAACGGCTAAAGAAATCGGGACAAGTGACATTGATTTGTGAAGGCTCGTGAGCAAATCAAAGAAAACAAATTATCGGTGGATGTACGTAAATTAGAGAACTTCAAAATGATCTCGGGAGAAAACCTGGATCAACTGGATGCTCGGTTCACGAAATCACCAACGAGTTATCTCGCACTTGGAAAGGAATATACACGAGAAGAAAATGTGTATGAAGATCCTAAAAAGTCTTCCAACCGAATGGGAAATGAAGGTCATGGCATCGAGACATTCCATGGACCTATCAAAGACATCCAACCATGAATTATTCTCGGACCTCAAAGCCTACGAGTTTGAGTGAGAAAAAGACGAGGAAGAGGCAATTTGTACCCAAAACAACTGCTCTAATTGTTAAAGATGGGAAGAGAGTTGAGGTCAAAGAAGTCATTGATTCGGAAGAAATAGCCCCGATGGTCAAAAGATTCAACAAGTTCTTCAATAAGAACTACAAGAGAGAAAGGCGAATCTTCCGGAAGACACTCGGCTCCCTCCAAATCAAGGGAAGATAGGCCAACCAAGAGAACAGATCATCAAAAAGTTGAGTATCAAAGGGTGACAATCCAAGAATGGAAAGAGTCGATCAAAAGGTGAATATCTATGTTGGAATCAGTAGACAACCAGGTCACTATGCCATTGATTTGCTCATATCTTGTAGTTAACAAATACATGAATGAAGAAGAAAGGAAGGTCTTGAGAGAAAGAAGACAAGGGGGAAAAGAAAAAAGGGCAATGATGGCCGCAGAGAGATCTTTGAAATAGTCAAGTCAAGAGAGAGCGGTGATTGATTCGAGAGAAGTGAAGCCGACTACTCAAGTGACTCGAAGAAGAAGCCCCGATCCGCTTGATGGCCAATGAACAAGATCAACCCGACCAAGAAGATGAGGTACACTCTAACTCATCAAACTCGGACTCTAGTGATAGTGATCGTGACACACACACTTCATCACCTCGATCTTTATGATTCATTAGGAAAAATGATGAAAGATTTTGAATACATCAAATCCTCACACACACTATTAAATGAGGAAAAAAATTTACTCAAGAGTCAAAACTCAAAGTCGACTAAGGAGCCGAGTACTCTAAGTCAAATAGCCGATGAGAATGAAAGTTTAAAAAAGTTGAAAATGCTAAATTAATAGCAGAAATTATCGCTATAGAGAAGAGGAGAATGACCTCAAAAATGTTATTGCCTCATTCACTAAGGCATCTAACTCATTGGATGATCTTATTATGAGTCAAAGAGAATGTGGAGACAAGACAGGACTTAGGATTTAATCCTCCGTGCTATGTCAAACCTCAAAAGTAATTTTGGAAAAAGGATCTTCAAGCCATGAAGAGTCCGAAAACTCCAAAACTCTAAATGTTGCACACACATTCACTCCAAAGCACAATAACAAGCAAAAGCGGCCTTGGTTATAAAGGAAAAGGAAAACAACCGATTGAGTGCGGCTGAAAGGACAGTGAGAAGAGATTCACAGAGTTCCTCAAAGAAACTCCAAAGAAAATACTCGTAAAAGGGAAGCAGAGCTACCAAAAACCCCATAAAATCCATAAAAGAAATACATATGATGGGAATGGTAGAAAATATCCAAGCCAAGTTGATTGGAATAATGTGAACTATCAAAGATAGACTTATGGAATATAAGCCCAAATGGCAAAGGCCTAAAACTCAAAGAAAGGCCATTCCAAAAGTATAAGAGCTTTCATCAAAGACACATATTCACCTAGGCACTACACTCAAAGACACCACAATTACCCAAAGAAGGCAATTGCTAAAACACATATGCAGCATACATGACAAAAGAGACAGGATGTATGAACCAGAATCCCCAAGCAATTTGCCAGGATTAATTATGATTATGGCAATCGATAGATGGCAACCCCTTAGAGTCAAATCATTTGGCTATAGGTTGGTTGGATCATCTTACAACTCTAACCCCTCGGGACCCGGACAAGTATGGGTACCTAAAACTTAATTTCCTTGATTGCGGGTTGAAGCAGTGAGTGCCAAGGAACCTGGTACATGGATAGTGGTCATTCGGACATATGACAGAAATAAGAAAAATCTGTCAAAATTCAAGGAAGTTAAAGGAGCAAAAGTCATATTTGGAGGAAATGAAGCTCCTGGTGAAATAAGAGGCATTGGATCCATCAAGAGGAATGGATTAGAAATCACAGACGTTGCATATGTTGAAGGACTCAACTTCAACCTGCTAAGCATTAGTCAACTCTGTGACAAGGGTTATAATGTTGGATTTAACATGGGTACATGCCAAATCAAGAATATTAAATCGAATGAAGTTGTGCTGCAAGGATGTAGACAGAAGAATATGTATGTCGTGGATTGGTCAACGCAACACCCAAAGACTGCCTACTAGCAAAGAGCACAGCTGAATCAAGTTGGTTGTGGCACAAAAAGCTGAGTCATCTGAATTTCAAAACGATCAACAAGCTTGCACGAAGTAACCTTGTGGAAGGACTTCCAGACTCAGTATACAAAAAGGAAAGTATATCCGATGCATGTCAGAAGGGAAAACAAATCAAGTCATCATTCAAAGAAAAGACATGCCAATCTTCAACAAGAATATTGCATCTGCTTCATATGGATCTATTTGGCCCAGTGGAACCAGCCAACATAAGTGGAAAGAAATACACCTTGGTGGTAGTAGATGACTACTCAAGATATACATGGACAATATTCATGAGTAAGAAGAAAGAAACTCTACAAAAACTACCACAGCTGATGAAGAGGATTCAAAACGAGAAGAGCCAAACCATTATCAAAATAAGATCAGACAGAGGAATTGAGTTTGTCAATGGAATAATAACTCAGTATTGTATTGAGAATGGTATTGGTCATGAACTATCGGCAGCAAGAACTCCACAAGAATGGAGTTGCGAAAAAGAAAGCAGAACCCTCAAAGAAGCAGCAAGGACCATGTTAGTTGAAGCGGGGTTACAAAAAGATTTTGGGTGAAGCAATCAACACGACTTGCTACACCCAAAACGGATGTATGATAAAGGACGGTGACAAAGACTCCCTATGAGATCTGAATTTGGAAGAAAACCAAATGTTGCATATTTGAGAATATTTGGATGTAAATGCTTCATCCACAACAATGGCAAAGACAATCTAAAGGCTTTTGATGCTAAAGTTGATGAAGGTATCTTTTAGGATACTCGGTGAAAGCAAAGCCTCTGAGAATACTCAACAAAAGAACTATGGTTGTAGAAGAATCCATTCATGTGGTATTCGATGAGCCAAATGTAAATGGAGAAGACATTGAAGAGTCGGTGATAAATTTGAATCATCCAACCATGAGAAGAGTCCCTATCTTTGTCAATTTGGAATTATCAATTGAGGAAGAAGATGAGATAGTGAATCTCAAAAACAATTTGGAAAATTTGCGGCTAAGTGATTACGAGAGAGATGACCCACAAAGAACACGGTGCAAGTCGACTAAATCCAGCCTAACTTACTCCAACTTCGATGTAAGATGGGAGAAACCATCCACGTAGAACTTGTCATTGGAGATATAAGAGAAGGTGTCAAAACAAGATCGAACTCAACAAGAAGCCATGTTCACATGCTTCATCGCATAAATAGAGCCCAAAGACGTGTCACAAGCATTGGACGACACACATTGGATTCAAGCTATGCAAGAAGAGTTGAATCAGTTTGAAAGAAATAAAGTATGGGAATTAGTGCAAAGACCCATACATCAAAATGTTATTGGCACCAAATGGGTGTTCAGAAATAAGATGAACGAGGAAGGTTACGGGTAAGAAACAAAGTAAGACTAGTAGCCAAAGGATATTGCCAAGAAGAAGGGATAGATTTTGATGAAACATTTGCCCTCGTAGCAAGATTGGAAGCTATAAGGATGTTTCTTGCCTATGCACTCATAAGGATTTCATTGTATATCGATAAAAGTGCATTCCTAAATGGTTTATTGGAAGAAGAAGTGTATGTTGAACAACCTCCGGGGTTTGAGCGAGAAGACTCTTGGAGATAAGGTATACAAACTCAAGAAAGCTCTATATGGATTGAAACAGGCACCCAGAGCATGGTATGATACTTTGTCACAATTCCTAACCGAAAATGGATTCACAAAAGGAAAAGTAGATAGAACACTTTTGAGAATTCAAGACAAAAAGAGTATATCTTGCTTGTTCAAATATATGTGGATGACATCATTTTTGGATCCACAAACAAAGAGTTTGTGTGAAAAGTTTTCAAACCTCATGCAAAGTAAATTTGAAATGAGCATGATGGGAGAGGCGACATTCTTCCTTGGACTCCAAGTGAAACAAGTGAAGGATGGAACCTTCATAAGTCAAACAAAATACACCGGAGATTTAATGAAGAAGTTTGGTATGGAGGAGAAGTCTTACGTAAAAATACCAATGAATACATCGGTCAAAATGGACATGGATGCGGATGGCAAGCCTTGTAGATCAAACAAGATCTGAGCACTTATTGGATCATTGCTCTATCTCACAAAGAAGCGGGCGGACATCACCTTTGTTGTAGGTGTATGTGCAAGATTTCAATCTGCTCCAAAAGAGAGCCATATATGACAGCTGACTAAGAGAATATTGAGATACTTGAAAGGAAGCAAGAAGTAGGCCTATGGTATCCAAAGGAAGGTGGATTCAAGCTAATTGGTTATTGATTCGACTATCTTTGGATGCAGAGTTGAGAAAAAGCACTTGAGGCACATGTCAAATGCTAGGAAACAGACAGTGATCTCTCCTGGTTTAGCAAGAAGCAAAATTCAATAGCCACCTACTGGTGACGAGAATACATAGATGCGGGGGGCTATTGTGCCCAAGTCCTATGGATGAGACAAATGATTGAGAGACTATGAAGTTGAGGAAAAAGAAATTCCAATCATGTGTGATAACACAAGTGCAATTGCCATTACTCAAAATCTGTGGCCGCACTCAAGAACAAAGCATATCGATGTCGATATCACTTCATAAGAGATCATGTTGAAAAGAAGGACATCATCTTGGAATATATCTCAACCGATAAACAATTGGCCGACATCTTCACAAAACCATTATGTGAGTCAAGATTTGAAGAACTCAAACATGAGTTGGGATTAATTGGTGAGTGACACTCGGAAGAATCAAAGAAAAGAAATGGAACACAAAAAAAAAGGGGAAAAGAGCTGAACTCACAAATCAGCTAAGTAAATTAGTCAGATCGGAAAGACAACTATACCAAGTCAGCTGTTAGCTGATCACTAAGAGAACTGTGAGAAGAAGAGTTAAATCAGCTAAAGGATAAGTTGAGTCACTTATGAGCAAAGTGACAAAAACGCAGTCGTTTTGACTAAGCGGGAATGTTTTTAAGGAACACGTCAAAGATAATGATGATGTGTGGACATAAAGCTTCACACCAAGCTTATGATTGGATATAAATCTTTGCCGCATTAAATACGAGACATTAAATGCTAAATAGGCGTGCAAAATCTAAGCCGTTGATTTCGATCACATTTCAAAACCACCCGCACGCGTCCTTTCATAAACCATATTTAAACCATTTTCGTCCGTTTCTCTCTCACACTTCCAAAACTGTTCATTTCTTTCTCTCAAAAGCAAAGGCAAAAATTCTCTCGAAGCCCTATCTATCTCCAAGTTTTTCTTTGATAGAATCCTAAAAATGGCACCAACCTATGATTTTACCAAGTTAGGAAAGCAAATCCACACCGGGTCTACTGTGGATTTCGACGGAATGGTGAAACATGGGTCCGACGACACCCTAGTGAAGAAAATCACTGAAAAATTGGAAACGACGGGTGAAACCGTTTCGACGTTAGAATATCCGATGACCTATGTGGAGGAGGTCGACGATTCTACGTGAATGTTGAGATTCACGATGAAGGAATAAAGTCGTCTTCACGGAAAGCGGTGACTATCTCTCGCAAGGATTTGGTGAACACCGCCACTACCAATCGAAGGAGCATCGAGATTAACGGTGATGTAAACTGGGTGATGCTTGGAAAGAAATAGCCAAGCCCGACTATGCTAATAAAATAGTATACACAAACAAAACAAGAGATTGAAGGAGGATTATCACAAGTTGTTGGACATAGTTGCCAAATGTATTGACATCAAATTTGGCGGCTTTGACCAATCACAAAAGCAAAAGCGATTGTAATGGTTGCAATCATCGCGAGAAAAAAAGAAGATAAATCTGGTTGAGTTTGTCACACAGACTACTGGCGAACGTAGGGAACAAATCCTTCAAGGAAGATGGCTCATTTGGAGGATCCCAGGATATGGCCTAGTGATTGCCGGTGATGGAGGTGATAGGAGTCCTCTTAGACATGGGAAGGCATTCCATGTTAACAAGAGGATGTTGAGCAAACCTCTCTCGGGCGCACTGAAGAGAGCCTACGCCAAGAGAGCGACACGAGTGAGGGGAATCGGTGACCCGAAGATACTGATTGTTTCCTCTCCACCCAAGAAGAAAAGCTCGCCCTGCGGTGCTAAAAAGATCACTGCCCCCCGCAAAGAAAGAAAGTCAAATCGCTCATGCCCGCAGCGAGAGTCACCGCCTCGCAGCCGTGTCTCCCGCCTCAAAGAAAGCAACGGTCGAGAAGGACCCACAAATACCTTCTCCGATCGTCAAAAAGAGGAGAACTAACAAGTCAAGACGACGACTCCTCGAGAAAAAAGACACCAAAGACGCCCCCGCCGCCCAAGACTCGAGAGGACACCGTCTCTCGAACCGTAAATCCCCTCCGGTACAAACTAGGAGACGAAGAAGAATCATCAAGCACTCCGAGCTTGAGAAACCGGCCGAGTCGCCCACTCACCGGGCGCAGATCACGAGGAGGCTGGCTGGGAGAAGTAGAGTCTCCGGATGTAATTGATGAAACAACCAAGTCTGTGAAGGCGATCACAGAGAGGCAACCGGAAGACACATCCGTAGTTCACACGGTGAGACACAAGAAGAAGGCGATAAAGCGGACGGTGATGTGATGATCCTATCTCCACCTTACCCGGACATCCAAAATCGTCTGCGTGAGTGGAGAAATGGAAGTTGATTAAATCGAGGAACAGTTCCAACGGCCCGAGTTTATAGAAGAAGAAGAGGAATCTGTTAAACTTCCTGGACTAACCATCGTGCTGCCAAAGCCTTTGGATGAAGACAAGCGCACGGACATCCCGCAGATCTTCAAGGACAAGGAGAAAGAAAAAGCAAGCGAGAAGGAAAGGCCGAGGCACGTGAGAAGGCAAGCATCCGCCCTATCTCGGCACCACGAACACACACATCCTCTCCTTGATGTCTTCTCGACGGCGGTGATGAGGATCCAGAAGAATCTTTGCCGCCACGAGAAGAGTTGCAAATGCAGCGGCAAGCATTGCATGAATCGAATCCTTCACGAGCAAAGACCGATGGAGGGACCAGGAGAGTCCTCCGAACACGGTGGAAATTGATCCAATGGGAGTGGTTCGAGCAAATCGCCCTTTGTTATTCTTGCCACCACTTCCCACTCACTCGGAAGAAAGCAATAAGGGTCTTGGCAATGAAACCGGGATAATGGGGACCCTAGTCGAGCCAACCCCTATTGAAGGTGTGTTACCACCGCTTTGGTGAACATTCAATCGAAAGCAGTAGGGAGCTTGGAGACGAGTGACCCCATTCCAAGTCACTCGGTGGTGCGCCCGGTGGGGAAACTCCTCCGGCTGCGGCAAGGTCGGAGAATCTTTGCGGATGACTCAACAATGAATCCGGGAGGCGAAGGA
The DNA here is from genome assembly GCA_016081115.2 of Rehmannia glutinosa. Taxonomy (NCBI): domain Eukaryota; kingdom Viridiplantae; phylum Streptophyta; class Magnoliopsida; order Lamiales; family Orobanchaceae; genus Rehmannia; species Rehmannia glutinosa. Next base: position 223,278 of record JABTTQ020002837.1, read on the forward strand.
GAGAAATTACAAACACAAGAAGAACATCAAGTTGCCATCAACGAAGCTCGAGGCGATTGAGACTGTCTCAACCGAGGTGCCAAGCGCTCCGAAGGCTATGACGCTGGCGATGCGGTCGAGGCACGAGGAAGGAACAACCCGGGAGTTAACACTGGCGATGAAAGTGCAATCCATGGGGTTGAGACTCCAATGGATGCCACCATGAGAAGACCCTAAGACAGTGACTTTGTCGAAAGGGAGGACAAGAGCCCTCGCAGCAAGAGAGACTGCTGGAGGTAATGAAGGCCACGGGAGGTTGAGACTTCCGGGGTAAAGAAAAGTCTGAAGTAGAGAACATCCCTCTGCTATCATCGACCCATCTAAGAAGGAGATAAGCGCACTTCATGATTCCCAGGATAATCGATGTAACCTTTCGGGATCGGAAAGCGAAGAAGAAAAGTTCGAGTCATCCCCGTGACAAATCCAAAAGACTCGGTGCGGATGTTCCAAGCACGAGCAAGTCGATCCCAAGACTACTCGTCAAACCTTTAATTTTGATGATGAGCCACCAATGGAAATCTCATCATCGTCCGATGACGCTCGACGATAAGGCCGAGGACGGTCTACTCAATTGGAGAAATCACCGATTTGAGACCAACGAAGGTTGTTGAGACAAATTGAGGCTCGCAAGCGGGTCCACTTCACAACAAAACCCGGTGAACCGAGTCCAGCGCGCAGCTCCTCAAGCTGCAGGTCGATTCTAAAAAGAACTTCACGCGCACCGCTCATCATCGAACAAATCCCAATGGGCGGTGATGAATCCTTTATAGAATCTTTTCCTTTTTCCCTGGAAGTACCGACCTCCATGAAGAGTCGAGAACGAACGCGCACGCTACCACGGACTAGCTCCGTTTTTTCCATCGAGGCACCATTGTTCCGGTGATTATGATTTTGATCTTTGCATGGCCATCACCGCAACGGAAGACTCGGTGAAGTCCGCGAAGTGTTCAAGGCATTATTCGGCCGAGATTGAGCGGATGGAGAGGCATAAGGCCTCTATGGACATGCGGATCGACAACAGAGATGCCAATATCACTGGCGATTTAAGAGGCATAACATGATCGGATCGGGGAATGGTGGCAACAAAGAAGAAACAATGCGTGTGGAACAAGTTAGATACTTCAGGACATTGTTCAACAAGCTGCTTTGGTATGGAGAGTGAAAATCCGATGCAAAAACGGTCGAGAGAACATATTGAGCACATGCATGAAGCTCACATTGCCGAGATTAAAGCATTGCGTGAGCAAAACAAGAGTGATCTACAACGTTTGGAAGAGACCATGAATACAAAATTCACCTTAATGGGTGAGATTAAGTGATTTGTGAGAGTCCAACGCTACTCGATCGAATTTCATGTTGCATACTGCAAAGCATACTCAAGACAGAACTCTACCATCGCGAGGCTAGACTTCCCGCTTGCAAGTCTGTTTCGGGCGTTCTCTCTCCTTTGATGATGCCAAAAAGGGGGAAGAGGAATACCTAAAAGCGTAGAAGGAAGGAGCACATGCGGGGAAAATCGATTGAGGAAGTGTTGAAACAAAAGAAAGGAAAGCTTGTTGAGGGGAAGGATCGGCGGATGTGACCTTGATGATTGCACAAACCCCCAACAAGGTCACATCACGGTGACATTATCGCAAACAAACTCCCGTGACTCGCCACTCCAACACTCTGCTATATCTATGGTGAAAAGAGAAAAACAATTGAAGCGGGGATGAAGGAAGTGGAAGGAAGAATGGATGCCAGGTTATGAACATCTTGAAAGAACATGGAGACATTCCGTGAGACAGAGACACTTATGCCATCTCGGATGTCGGGACGAGCCACGATCGGTTTATGAATTCAAAACGCTCGAATCGAAGGATACTTTGCAAATATGTCTATGGCTCAAGCTTGGGACTTGTCTTGGGAAAAGGATCTTACGTTATGTGAAGAAAGGCGACAGCGGCAGACTACCAGCGATCACTCTGCTGGTCACTCCATTGGTCACTCAATTTGGAAAGAAGAAGACCCAAAGAAGACACACCCAAAGGTAGAGGAAGAAGCGGTGGTGGAGGAAGAAGCTTGGACTCCAGGCCTCGCCCAAAAACATTGAATACGTAGATCCAGGAAAGAAATGAGGGATCTCTCTTTGGGCAACCTTGACCAAGTAGCAAATTTGCAAGTGGCTAAAAAGTAACGCGATGAGTATGCAAAAAGATTAGAAGAAGAAAACAAAAGACAAACTCATCTATGGGAGGAAAGACAGGAAAGATTAAGAAGAGATGAAGCTGCCAGGAAGGCATATGAAAAAAAAAAGAAAGCGGTGACGACGAGAAAAAGAGAAGAAGAGAAGAAGATCTTTGAACAAAATGAAAGAAGGAGACAACGAAGGAGATGAAGTGTTGTTGTCCAACCAACCCGTGTATTTTATAATGTAAATACATACAATGTAAGTCTTCGAAATAAAGCTATAAATTCTTTATTTTCTCGTGTAGACAAATATGTGCTCCGATACACCTTGTAAAATTGATTGTGTAAAAGAACAAGAATGTTATGATCAATAAAAGGATTGATTTGCGCATACATTCTATGTCAATACACTATCTGTATGTATCTTTCTTTGTTTGCATTTTTGAATGGTTTAAGTTTTGGCATCATCAAAAAGGGGGAAATTGTTAGGAAATTTATTGTTTAGATTTTGATGAATGACATGTAAAACTTAGAATAGAAAGTTGGCACCCCAATTCTTGTTGTAAAATGCATTGTAATAATTAGAGTGACCAAGCTAAGTTAAGTCACTACGACCTAACATGCAAGAAGACAATGAAGACTAGAAGGAAGACTCATTGCGAGACAGTGAGTATGGCAAAAAGAAGAGTAGACGGGAACTCTATGAAGAAGCGGTGAGATGCGGTGAGTGGAGTATCGTCAAGTCAACTCGAGAAAAGCCAAGTCTCAAGTTGAAGTGACAGAAGAGTCATCCAATGATTGGAAGTCGACTCTAAGTCACCTGGGGAAAGCAAAGAAATGCGGTCAAGTCGAGATAATCGTAAAAGATCCGTTGTACGTAAATCAAGAGAATTACTTAAACAAGTAATATCTCCATACCACCTTTCTCGGAGTGCTCAGTCCCGAAGCGTGCAAATGGAATGAACAATGGGAAGCACTACACCGTGTCGAACTACGAAAAGGTGAAAGAACCATTCATACGAGGAAATGGCAATTCCAAGGACTGCAACAAGACAAGCCAACGACTGCAAGTGACTTTCAAAAATAAGTCTATCTCTTCAACGGGCAAATTTTTGAAAGATCACTATAAAAGGCTGAGGAGTTTATTTGAGAAAATGTGTGTGAGACAAGTGACATAAGAGATAGACCTGAACCAAAGACGTTCAAGCAATTATTAGAAAATATGAAATATTCTCAATCCTCAAGCCTACACTACGAAGAACATCAATCCAACACTCACCTGTAAAGGAAAGATAACTTCAATCAGTTGAAGAGGAAAATACTGAAAATAAGGGGTCTACATTCCACGAAGGATTGTAGGAAGGTTCAAGATCGAACCAAGTCTTAAGCTTTTGGAGGGCTTCGTGATCAAATCCAAAGAGCTTGAGTAAGTGAGCTGTAGTAGCAAGACATCTGCCCTGTGAAGAAGCTGAGTCGTGCGAGAAGCCAGCTGAGTGATCAAGGCGTCTCAGATCGAGTCCCAAAGGATCAAGTCAGTTGTGTGATCAAGACTTGTATCTGAACTGTTACCACTTTGTATACTGATCATTACCTAGTGGATTCCTCCAGAAGTTGGAGAAGAGAGGAGTAGAAGAATTACCCCATCTTCGAACCTCTATAAATTTTTATTGTGTCATTTACATTTCAGCACTATAATTTATGCACCTTAATTGTTTAATTCTGCTGACATATTTGCTATCCACTTGATAATTTATAAGTATTAAACTAAGCACTAAACTCTTGCTTAATCAAATTCAAGGGTGTTAAGTCTTCCGCTGAAAACAAAACCACGGTTGAGTTAATTTAGAGCCAACAGCTGAGTTATTCCATCAACAACTCAGTTGAGTCTGTTGAGAGGCTAACTCTACTGATTGACTAAATTGACTGTCCATCAAGGACACAGCTGTGTAGTATCAACTCTGCATATTTTAAAAGGACTAAATCGAAAATTTGGTAAGGTTTATTCAACCCCCCTTTCTAAACCTTACACTTACACCCCTTGGGATCTACAGGGGCTAATGATTCTTCGACAACTGGTTCGTCTTCTGGGGTTTTTGGTTCGATTTTTGCGCCTCTTGCTAAGGTATTAAAGGCAGTGCTTTTTTTTTCTTTTTTGAAAATTATTTTGCGATTTGTTTTAATTTTTGCTTCATTAGATCATGAGTCGTCTGCATATTTGTAGTTTAAATGATGGTTTGTAGTTGTGATATGTGTTAGGGGCGTATGATAGCATGAAATTTGTTTTAATGGCTTCTTGCATTGAGGAGGGGCTTGATTAAATAAGTCATGTTTTTATTCAACTATATGCAAATGCTTATTGATTTTCGTAATAATGCTTATCTATGTTCTTCTAAATGCATAATTAGGATCTGTTGTGGGTTTCTTGTTATTTTTTATTTACTAATTTTACTAGTTGAAAAAACAAAGTTAGCAGACATAGAGATTAACGAGGCTTTCAACTGCTTATTATTGTTGATAATTATGTTTATGTATGTTTTATATTATGCTTATATATGTTTTATATTATGCTCTCAAATTAGGGAGTAATTAGTATTGCCATATTTTTTTCTAAGGCTGTAGGGATTGCTTATTGATGTTTTCAACTGTTTATTATTGTTGATAATTATACTTATCTATAGTTTATTTTCTGCTTATACATATCTTCTATTATGTTTATGATTGGTTGTTTTTATGCTTATAAATATTTTGTTTGTTAATAAATGCTTTATATAAATGACTAGTGTCTTTTTTTTTGGATAGATTTTCTGTTGCAAATGACAAAAGATGTAATGAACGAGCAGAGAAAGTCGGTTTTGGGATGGGCGAAGGAGTTTGCCAAATTTAGTTAGGATTACAACGAAACGTTGTTGCTTCATACTTTTGATCAAAATGTTGAATATTGTAGTATTTTATAGTCATTTTAAATATGGTTGGTTTGGACGTACATGCGTAGTTGATATAGGAATATTTTATAGTTAGTGCTGTATTTATTTTCATGGTTATTAGATACTGTAAGCAGAATTCAATTGCTTTGTAAGCAGAATTCAGTTGTCTTGTAAGCAAAATTCAATTGCTTTGTAAGCAATTATTTTCATGGCTTGATGGTATTGTAAGCATAATACAATTGTTTTCTAAGCACTATAACATCCTTTCACAAGCAATACTTTACGCACAAATAAGCAATTGAACATATGAGATTGTAGTAACCAAATTTTGCAATAATGTGGAATTATTTTCTCGAAAAGCACTACAACAGTCACAAATAAGTTGAGTACATAATAGTAATAAGCATTAAAATAACCACACATATGCAATTTATAATATGTGAATAAGCAGTATTAAACAAATAAATAAGCAGTCACACATATTCTCGAACACATACTTTTTTTTTATTTATTAAGAATCATTTTTAAAATGGTATTCCGTTGTCAATATTATCAAAATTCATTCATTCTTCTAGAGTCATATTTTCGTCACATTCTGGTATCCAGTTCGGAGATGAATTCGATGTTATTTCAATCCGTTGTTGTGGCACATGTGCAATCCCAACTGATTCAAATAAAATAAATAATTAAGCAACATTTAGAATATACATAAGTGTATAGTTGTGCACATGTAAGCAAACATCTAGCCATAGCCAAGCAATGTACTGAGTTAGAACAAATGGGGACGTAATAAAAAATTTGAATACATACAAGCAAGTATCCGTGCATACATAAGCAACATTTTAGTATCATCCATGCAAATTTCTAGGTTAAAAAAACCGCCAATGATTGAATGAATAAGAGTCCATATAAGTATGTTTTTAATTTTTTGCATAACATGATAGTTATTCTCAAACAAACTATTATTAATGTGAGAGTTTAAAATACAGTAAAAACTAAGCAACACTTTGCATACATGTGAGAAAGTATTTAAGCATATAAAAGCAACATTCTGGCCATATCAAGCAATTTTTTTTTTAAAAAAAATGGGAATGACAAAATTTAATGGGATTTTCTAGATTTAGCACATGGAGTTGATGAAACATATCATCAAATATATTTGAAAATCAACTATACGACGTGGGTTGAATGAAGGATGCCACCAATTGTGGGTAACTCCCCTATTTTCATGGGATTTACTGATTTAGCCAACCTCCCCATTTTTTATGTGGACTAATTTGCCCCATTTTGACTTTACCATTTATTTTATTAACATTAATCAGAATTAATAATAGTCATTGGAACAAATAAGCAACATTGTAAACATGCATAAACAACTTTTTGGGTAAAAACAAAAAAAAAGAATGATGAATCGAATGCTTGTTTTAAAAAAATGCGAATCAAATTTTAATTGAATTTAGTAAAAATGGACAATATAAACAATCGAAAGGCGATAAAGACGGTTACCTTGTTGTTCATTAGTGTTGAAGCATTCTTCGTAGGTGTCATCCATTTTTTTTCTCTTGCTTGTATTCTCAAAAATATCAAATTGTGTATTGTGGGAGAAGGTTTTCTTTGCACAGACTCGATAGAGAAGATGACTAGATGACTGGGACAATTTCTACAACAAATTTGGTGGATTGTGATTGCAAAACTGATGGTAACACATCATATTTTCATGGGATTTACTAGATTTAGCCAACCCCCTATTTTTATGTGGACTGATTTGCCCCCATTTTGACTTTATCACATATTTTATTAATATTAATCCGATTTAATTACAACAATTGAAATAGATAGATATGTAGTCTGGATTTGGTCGCATGTACTCATATAATAGGGAGATCCTATATAATCCTCCCCATATATATATATATATAATCATTGTCCTATTTGGATAGTCATTATATTTACTTAGTAACTTGTGATTATAATTTTTTAATTGCTTGTGTGTTCCCATTTTCAAACCCCTATTTCAATTTTTATATTAATCATAAAAATAGAAATATGTTTTTTTATGATTAAATTTACTTAGTATATATTTACTTTGTATCATGTTCATGATTTTTGTCAAGACAAGCAGAAAACCAACTTTCTACATGGCCAATTATAGTTTTGATCAAATTCAAGTTAATTATAAAAAAGATTTACATGAGTTATTAGGGCTAAAAAATAAATTAAATCACTGAATTCTCGGTTCGAGATCGATTATTAAAAATTTGTTTGAGTTCAGTTTATTGAATAACGAGCAAAGTTTGAATATTATTTTTTCGTTCGACAATATGCAAAGCTCGGTTCTAGCTCGGTTCAAGTCCAACGAGGCACATCTCAGCTGGTTGACCAATCAACAATGTTGTCTTACTTCCAACAGTAGGGTCGGGGTTCGAATCCCACTGGAAATAAGAACTTATTGGGAGAGGCTAGAAGAAGGATAATGTGGTATTGGGCCTTTTATGCGCAGAAGTGTACGAGCTATGTTGGGAATTTGAGCCTAGTTAAGGCATATCCAACAATTTACATCCTACAATACTCTAGGGACGGAGTTCTAGAGGGCCAAGATTAGTTCAATGGAACCGAAAACCTGAGACATACAAAATAAATAAACAAATCCAAAAATACACTTTAGAAACACCTCCAAAACATATTTTTACTTCAATCGCGTAATTTAAACCAAAAAATTTATTATTAAAAATATTCTACCAAATATCATCTCATTTTATCTTATATATATTCTCAGCATTTGTATTTCAATCAAACATATTCTCAATATTCTCACAAAAGTTAACACAACCCAAAATCGTCAGTGAAAATAGTGAAAATGAAAAATCTCAATGAAAACATGACCATACGAGCCTATTTTATGATTTTATTCAAGTTTTTGGTATTTTCCTCCTTTTAGTTCATGTTCACGAGTTCTAGGGGTAATAGATCCAACAAGGGACACTTTAATTTTACCTAAAAGTTGATATTGGGAATTTTTTGGACAACTCCACTGATGGCTCAAAAGCTACTCTAGAAAACCATAGGCAAGTGCACCTATCGTTTTGTAGTATAGATTATTGAGTACCGAGTGTCATTCCCACGAGGATTGTAAGTACTAATAATTACCGTCTTTTTGTTATTTAATCTAGCAATTTTCAGAGTTTTGTTTGTTTAATGAAAATGAAAAATAGAGAATTTTAAAATAATTGCAAGTTACAAAAGATCAAATAAAAATAGATTGTAGAATTAAGAAATCAAGAGCTAGAAATGTGTTTGAATGTAAATCCCTCTAGAATGTTTTTGTGATTTAACAAGATAAAAATACAACCATAATCCCTTAAGCAAAAACCAACCTCTTTTAGTAAAATCTCATGTTTCATCGACCGTAGAAATTCCCGATTTAAGTTAAACCTCTATCGAGCGAATAACTTCTAATCTCAAGTTGATTAATCGAAATCTCTTTCTAGTTAAAACCCCAAGACAAAGACATTATAACGATTTGTGAATTCCCATATTAGGTTTGACCCTAATCCGGAAGATTTATGTCGTCTATATCTAGGATTGCATGCAACTCTTTTCACTTATATAGGTTCTATTTCACCATGAATCTCTCGATTTCCCGGATGAAAAATAAACTTCAAATCAATATTGCGCATATACCAATTTGAATGAATAAAGCATAATATAAGTGAATCACACAAAACATGAAGATTTTATTAAAAATATACAATCCTTAATCACAAATTCATTCTAGAGTTCATTACATTCAAACACTAGAAATTTAGCTACACATGGCTTTGTCAAAAGAGTATACTACACAAGAAGATATGAATAAAATGAACATGGTGTACTTAGCTCTTATTCAAGACCAATATAAGACTTCCTCCTTGGTTGATTGCAATGATGTTGAGCTCCAAGCCTTCTCCTCTATTGCTCTTCAACTTCCAACTCTACCTCTCTTTTATCCTCTCAATGTATTTTGCTTTGAAACTTAGAATATACAATGAATCTCTCTATCAATGAATACTACATGAAATTCTATCTTCTTCAACTCAAACTCTTGGCTTTTATAGGCATCATCTTTATGAAAGAACACATCAATAATGCTAACAAATGCTCCACTTCCATGGTTGTTGGTTGAATCATTGTGTGCACATTCATTGTTGAGTTGGTTGAATCATTGTGTGCACATTCATTGTTGAGTTGGTTGAATCATTGTGTCCACATGACAATTGAGGGAATAATAGAGCTTGGTGCATCAAAATGAGGTGTAAAAGTTGCTCAAAGGTTGTCAAAAAGCACAAAGGGAAAGTCTCCATAATTTCCGCCAAAGAAAAACCAGTCTGGACGAAAAGCACGCCCGTGCTTTCAATGCACGGCCAGGCCGTGTTCGCGGATTTTCCCGAACACGGCCGTGCTTGAAAAGCACGGCCTGGCCGTGTTTGGTACGTCGGGGTCGAAAAATTTCTCGTTTTTTGACTTTTAAAAAGCACGGCCGTGCTTATAAACACACTCTGCCCGTGTTTGACTGAAAATGCCCCGAAATGACGCGTTTAGCTTGGGATTTTGAGTGTTTTTGCATCCAGAAACCCCCGGGTATGTTTTGACATGAAACCATGGCCCAAAATTCACCAAAAACAGCTCCAAATCATCAATCTACACCAATAAAAGCACCTCAGAGTAATGTGAACCATGTACAATCAAAAATTTATGAAACTAACAATAAAATAACTCAAATCATACTTAAATATACACATAAAACATGCATAAAAAGACCCTTATCATCCACCTTATGTCCAAACATGAAGAAGTCAACTTAATTTGATCATTGCCATCATTTTGCTGATCACATATTCAGTGCATCTGTTCTATATATGTCTTCAAACTAAATTTATTACATAAAGAACTCAGAGATTGAAATATGGCTCAATTCATCTGATTTGACAAAATTTAACATATCATCCCTTGGATTCTAGCTTGAATTGTTATATTAAGTGAAAAATACATTAAATGTGTGATGATTAATAAGTCTTTCATATGAGATATATCAAAATGAGCCTATCCTGATGAGCTGGTCCGACTGTTCAGTAAAAAGGTTGAGTTGGGTCTGCTTCATTATTAGAAGTCTGAAATCGGACCGAAACACTGGACCGACCCAACTACTTAATTTTCATGTGTATTTTCATGTGTTGGGCCGGATTGGACTCAAAAAATAGTGGCATGCCACTATTTGTTCCGACTCGATTTTCCCATCTGGACAGGTCGACCCGTTCGACTGCTCTGTTCCTAATCATCAAGTACACTCAGTGTAGCATATATTATATCAAGAGGTTCCAATTCAAATTTTCCGTTGCAAGATAATAATGTAACACTAGCTAGTATTATTCATAATTATGTTTATTTCAAATTCTTATCCAAAACTTTAATTCAAAAGTGAATTTTCCATATGGGATGCCATGAGTATATAGATTGTGAATAGCACCATTGAAATACCAAAAACATAAATTGTGGGTTTGTGGTTTGATTTCAATATTTGGTTGCTATCATATAAAATTCTTATTTAATTTCTTTCTTGATATTTTCAAATTTATATCCAATAATTATTACTAGATTTAGACTGTCAAATACTATATGAACCTATTTATGACAAAAATGAGGTATGTATCGCATCATAGACTATATACATTTCTGATAAGGTGGAACGTCTCGATTAATTTATTGTCCCAAAAAATTATTTTCAAGTAATGAATATGTGAGACTCACTCAGATAATTGAAATTGAAACAAATAAAGTGTGAAAGATACAAATAGAACTGACAATTTAGGTATGGCCTAGTGGACTGGCCTGACCTTAACATGAATTTGCAAGTTCGAAAAAAGAATCGGGTCCCGACCTAATGAGTCCAAAGTTCAATGGCCGTCGCCCTGATCGACCCTAGTTAAAATACACTATATGAACTAGGCTGAACTATGCAAATACTAACATGATGGAATTTCAGTTTGATACGGCATGACCTAGTCCGATTTTACTTGTTGGCCCTACTGAGTTGACCTGACTCTGCGCAATTGCTAGCTCTAGATACAAAATCATGTTTTTTTCCCCACTATCAATTTGTTAATTTAAAAAAATATAGTTTTTTGGGAAAATTGCAAAATTGATCCTATAACTATAAGCAGTTTGCAATTTCGGTCCTGTAACTATTGAGTTTGCAAAATTAGTCCTGTAAGTTTGAAAGTTTTTGCAAAATTGGTCCTATATGTTTTATACCTAAGCAATTTTGGTCATGTAAGTTTCAAGTCATTGCAAAATTGGTCCCTTGGGTTTATTTCATATTTTCAAAATACCAATAATACCCTTATGCACATTATTGGCTTATTTGACTAAGTGTTTTGCCTAAAATGGTTTCAGAGCCCAGGTTTATTAAGAACTTTAAGTTATATTTATTATTTTATATAATTAACAATTGGTAAGGAGAATTTTCTCCGAGAAAATGGATCTGGACGAGTGTTCAAGATGTATACCCTACAGGAGATATCGTCAAATTTTGACGATGTATGCACAAGAACACCAGGACAAGATATTATATTGGAATAATCAATATGTTGAAAAAGAACTCGCGGAAGTCGATAGGGAAACCTTGAGACAATGCGAAAAACAAACATCATATTGTCTGGGTATCACTTCCGCCCCGCGAGTACCCGTCCCGCCCTGCCTAGAATTTTTAGTTTTAAACTATATTTTAATATATATTTTGCATATATAATACATATTATAATATAATTTTTATATATTCTTATATTATATTTAATATTTATAAATTATTAATAATAAAAATTGTAAATAATATTTTATAAATATATTTTTTTTTCTTTTTTTAATTTAATTTAATACGGGGCAGAATGTACGGGTCGATCCGTCACGTCCCGTTCTAGGCATGGGGCGGGTCTGGATCCTGGCCAACCCGCCCCGACCCACTCAATTGTCATTCCTATAAAATTGCTAACTTTTGAAAGATAAAGTACCAAAAATGATATTTAGCCAGAAGGGTAAAATTGTCCAGGACCAAAACTGCAACTTTTAAAGATAAAGGACTAAAATTGCAACTACCTCAAAGTTACAGGACTAAAATTGCAATTTACCCTAGTTTTTTTTATGGTGACCAACATCTAATTTTCCACCTACAACAATATCTTCAAATTTTATCGTATCGCAAGTACCAAAACAGCATAAAAATACCCAACTTTGTAGGGGATAAAATAGTTTTTACAAGAAATTTTCTTCACAAACTGTGATATTCCGATGTGAATTGCCTTTTATTTTTCTTGCAAATGTCTTATAAAATCTATTTTTTTTTTAAATTTTCATTGAAAACGTATTTTATTATATAATTACTAGGATGTTTTTTAATTAATAATTCATTATATGTCGGCCACCAGAGAATGCGTGGACTTTGATACCAATATAGAATGTAGATACTATTAATTATTAATAAAACAAAACTTTGTTGCTTAAATTTTAAATTAAATTAATTGGAACTTGGTCGGCAACAACTTTAATTTACGAAAAACGTTATCTACGCCATGACGTAAACTATACATTTCAAAATAGAAAGAATTTAGTGCAATTAATATATATAATATAGTTTAAGGTTGAAAGAAATTAATTATAATAATACATTAATTAAACCGATGTATAAACTCGTAAGTGCTAAAAGCAGCGTTTTGATAGAATTAGTTAAGTGTCATATTTTATGTTAGAATTAGATTTTATTTTCAGAATATGATCCTTATATGTAATCTAGTTTAACCAAAAACCAATTTTGCTGAAAAGCTTTTCACAAAAATTAATTATTTAATAATACTTTTTTAATAGCTTTAACAAGCCACGAAAGAAATATGTAGAATGGAGAATGTTTCATCATTGGTGACTTTTCCTAGTCATAAAATGAGACAAAAAATTAATTAAATTCCTTTTTTTTTCAGATTAAAAGTTAATTTTCTTTTACATTGTTCTTACTTTGTATTTGTAAATAAAAATTTATTCAAATAAATGATCATAGAAATAGAAAACTAACATGTGTGTGTGCGTGCATGAAAGAAATACATTATTTTTTGAGAGAGATTGATCTCACGTCGAATAAGCAAATGGTCTAAAAGTCACCTGATAATAATCTCTTTTAAGCTAGGAAGCGATTTTTAGGACAAAATCGTAAAACTAATCGAAACGGACCATACCTATATATTAAAAACACCAAATTGTTAGTCAAAGGATGTGTTTGTCTTTATGATGAAAGAACAAAGCACCATGCAACTAATTAACTAAATTCCATGAACAGCAAAAGAGATAATTTATAAGAATATTTGGTTTTGTGAGAGAACAATTCGTTGCTTAAGAAGCTAGCAACCCCATGCATGAATGTTATGCATAATCCCTTTGAAATTTTTGGGGATCACTAACTTGTGGGCAAAATTGTTTTTTTGGTCCGTTAAGTTGACTCGATTTCGCTTTTGGTTTTTTAAATTTTATGGGTTGCGTTTGGCAAACACTAACTTTTCTAAACCTGCACATTTAGTCCAATTTCAAAATTTTGGGGATATCTTAACCCTGAAATACTAAGTTTGGCCATTTTTCCTTGAAAGGACTATTTTGCCCCTTTTTGGAAAATTAAAATTAAAGAAAAATAGAAAAATAATAATAAATTAAATAAAAATAAATAAATAAAAAAACTTAAATTAAATTAAATAAAATGGTCGAACATATATTTTTATATTTTTCAACATTAAATAAAAATTAAATAAAAATATAAAATAAAAATAATAGAATTTTTTTTTTCATTTTTCGTCTTTTTGTTTTCTATTTTTTTAATTTTTATTTATAGTAGAAAATTGTAAATAGATATTTTTTCCAGTTTTATTATTTTTATTTTTTCTTTAATTTTAATTTACGGTGAAAATTGTAAGTCTATGTTTTTTCTTTTTGTTTTTATATTTTTCTTTAATTTTAATTCATAGTTGAAAATTACATATATATATGTTTTTTTGGTTTTCTATTTTTTTTACATATAGTTGAAAATTGTAAATACATATTTTTTCTGTTCGTTTTTCATTTTATTTTTTATAATTTTATTTACTGTTGAAAATTATAAATATATGTTCATATTATTTTCTTTAAATTAAATTAGAAAAAAATTTCGAACATATATTTTATATTTTTCAACTTTAAATAAAAATTAAGGAAAACTAGAAAAACAAAAAATTACATTATTTTCATTTTCTTTTGGTTTTTCTATTTCTTCTATTTCTATGATTTCAATTTACAGTTGAAAATAATAGATATATATTTTTTTTGTTTCTATTTTTTTTAATTTTTATATATAGTTGAAAACTGTAAATACATGTTTTTCTATTTTGGTTTCATTTTTTTTATTTTTTTATAATTAAAAATTATAAATATATGTTCCGATTATTTTATTTAAATAAGATTTACAAAAAAGTCCAATATATATTTTATATTTGTCAACTTTATATAAAATTAAAAATATATGTTCACATTTTTTCTTTAATTTAATTTAATCTTATATTTATTTTTATTATTTAATTTTATTGAAATATTACACAAGTCATGTGATATGCACATGACCAAGGTTTCCATCCAAAAAAGAGGGCAAAATAGTCATTTCATGAAAAAATGGCCCAACTCAGCATTTTAGGGATAAGATATCCCCGAATTTTTGAAATCGGACTAAATGTGCAGGTTTAGAAAAGTTAATATTTGCCAAACGCAACCCATAAAAATTAAAGGACTAAAAGCGAAATCGAGCCAACTTAACGGACCAAAAAAACAATTTTGCCCTAACTTGTGTATATGCATGTTCATGATTTTTGTCAAGACAAGTACAAAACCAACTTTATACATGGCCAATTTTAGTTTTGATCAAATTCAAGTTAATTATAAATAAGATTTACATGAGTTATTAGGGCTAAAAAATAAATTAAATTACTTAATTCTCGGTTCGAGACCGATTATTAAAAATTCATTTTCAGTTCAGTTTATTGAATAACGAATCAAGTTTGAATATTATTTTTCGTTCGATAATATGCAAAGCTCGGTTCTAGCTCGACTAAATAGGTGATATAGAATTTATGTGAAAATATCAAATTATTCGAGCTCGATTTGTTATAGTGTTGGTGATATAATCAAGTGCAATATTATATTCTGAAAAATTCATAAAACTTATTTTGGAGTTTTCAAAAAACGAAATGCCGAAAATCTAGAGATTTGTAGACCGATGCTAGAGTTTAACTTTATATCTTTAAGACGAATTGATCCACAATACAAGTTCGTGGTTGAATTGCAAAAGTCTTTCAAGGTACAACTATCTCCTCATGTATAGGAGCTACCCCATCATTCATTTTCCAATGTGGGAAGTCAAAATATCACTTCCTTCTTGTATCAAATTTTATATAAGATTGTCACGATTAGACAATCAATTTTCATTCACACCGAAATATTTTTGTTAGACCAAATATACTATAATGATCATCTTCTGAAGTAGAAGACATTCGCCGTTCATTCATATAAAATTAACATTGGTACATGTTCAAATATTTGGTCAAGCATGCATATTTCCAACATTTAGTTTAACCTCGGATTGATCCTACTAATTTTTTTGTCTGAGTCGAACTTTAAAATTGGTGACCCAATTTTTTCAATTTTTTACCTCTTTAATTTGATAATTCTCAATTTAGGGCCTTTAAAAAAATTAAATGTGATATATTGTTAGCAACTAATAAGGCTACAACCTACAAGGCGAATAAGGCTCAACGTAATATGGGCCCTTTATTCTATATCGCAAACCCACTGCTTTCAATGGGAGTCGAACCTCAACGCTTGTAGTTGGTGATCTTTAAGGTGAAATACATCAACCAACACTATGCTAGACACAAACTTTGTTCAAAATTTTTTTATTTTATATATGTACTATATATCAAAACTTTACAAAAACTTTGGGCCACTAAGGCTGCGATTGGATATAAAAGGGATTTCATTTTCGTTCTACTGGAGAATTTTTTTGACCAAATATGCGATTGTTTATGAAAATTTTTAGAAAATATACTATTCTCACTTTCACTTTTTCTTATTTTTTCTCTTTCCAATCACATCTACACATTTTTTTCACAAAAAACTAATCATTATTACACATTCTCCCACACATTTTACTATTCAATCACTCGCACATTTCTAACTACCAATCATTATTTTACTATTTAAAATAAAATCAACTTTCATCATTACTTTTTTATCTCACATCCAATCACACTCTCAAAATTTATTTTTTTTCCTTCCGAATTTTTTTTACTACTATTCTCTAGCAAAATGAAAATTTTTAAAATGAAAGCATATCCAATCGCACTCTAAGTTTTGTAATTTTTTTGGGCCCGAGTCGACCGACTAACATTTGGAGCGGCCATGTTTAACTATAACTCGTTCAAACTCAAATGAATTAATAATCAAATCAAATTCAAACACATTTTTTAAAGCTCAATAAAATTTCAAACAAATTGAGGAATAATATGTCCAACTCTATTCGATTCATGTATGCACCTACATGCTTTGAAGATTCTATGTCCAATAATATTACTTATGTCACTTCCAAATAATGAAATTGTATGCGCATGGCTTTATTATTACCTACTCTTTTTAGATTCTTAGGACTTTGTCTGTACTAATTACTCAAACTGTGATAATTTGGTCGGGAAATGAAAGGGAATAAACACATAAAAAAATTGTTGGAATAAGATTAAGACAAAAGCATAAATTAAGCTGTTAGGTTAAATGGAAACAACTACTATAATCACTTTTGACTTATTTTACCTTCCTTTAGCATTAACTTAGACAAAAAAGTTATCTAAATTTTAAATAGTTGTATCCACTCAGCTTGTTATCACTTACTTTTCCAAACATGTACTCAACAATTCTAAAACACCTTTTAATAAATTGTTCTTGAGTTTAGGCTACGACAAAAAAAAATTATAGTTTTGTATATTTTGACATTATATTGTTTGAAGAAGAAAGGGATGGAAATGTCTTTGTAACTTATAAGACAACCAATTACATAATTTTTTTTTTATAATTAAGTTTTCAAGCTTACGCCTGATTATGCCTGAAGACAACAGCTCCGACCCCTCATTGTTGCCGCCAAGGTAAACCGCGGGATGTGCACGTACTAGCCAGTGTTCTGACGGGGTATGCTGACGTACAACCAGATCCTCCCAGGTAAAGAAAAACAATTATGTTCAACACCCCAATCCACTAATAAACATCTCTCCCCGAATCGAACTCATACGGATGCTATTCAATATGAGTCCCCAGCAAATTTTCACCACCTCGCTCGCATATGTCCCATGGAATAATTTAATAGAGCAAGAATTTGAACCGCTGACATCCACCCTACAATTGCTTGTGGTGGTCAGGTGGGCTAAGCCACCTGTTTTACATAATGATTTTATATGTGTAAGTAAGATTGCAAATGAATTGAATAGAGTGAGAACAAATTATTCTTCAAGTTTAGTTGACCAGTTTCAAAAATTATGTTTGAATTTGATTTGATTGATAATTGATTCAAGTTTGAACCTATTTTAATCAAGTCGAACATGAATCAACTTTGAGTAGTTTGATCGTTTAATAAATTTTATCATTTTTTTACTAATGCAAAACTCGAACCTAATTTTATATCTTATGAACCAAAAGAGTATATATGTTCAATTCAAATTTGGTCTCTAAAATTAATAAATTGAGCCCGAACAAGGTTTAACAGTCGATTTTGAGTCATATTGAGTAATTAATTTGCCTATAAGCCCTGTGTAAGAAAAAGTTGCTATTACATATTCTCTGGGTTTTTTTGTTTAAAATTTCTCTTATCACTCATATTTGACCAAATCAATTTTCTCAATTCACTTATTAAAAATGTTATTTTATTATACTTACCGTAATTCAAAATGATCAGCTAGACTATTTAATAATTGTTCATTTTATTTTTAATATTTAATATAAACCTCTCTGCACATATATGATTGTAGGGGTGAAATGACAACCCATACCCCTCTGAATTGGAAGAATATGTCAGAAAAGTTTTGACCTCTCTTTAACATATTCTGGGCATTGTTGGAATTTTACTCAAAACCTGTCGGTTTGTCTGCCTATTTCGTAACAAAAGCCCATTCCCTATGGCAGGTAGAATTACCCCAGAGGAGGTTACAAATAAAATTTAGGGATAATTACAAAAAGTACCATGAGGTTTGACATAATTATAAAAAAAAATCAACTAACTTTTAAAATTACAAAAAATATTTTTGAGATTTGACCTAATTACAAAAAAAAAAAATCCAACCAACTTTTAAAATTACAAAAAATATTCCTAAGATTTGATTCATTATTAAAAGTAAGGAGTAAACAGTAATATTTTTATAATTATGAGAGGAATTTTGAAATATTTTTTTGCCTGTGAATGGGTAAATGTTAGATAAAATAAAATTTTAGGGGTATTTTTGTAATTTTAAAAGTTAGCTGTGATTTTTTATAATTAGGTTAAATTTCACGGTTTTTTTTTAATTTATGTAAAATGTGACAAATTAAAATGTGTATTGCAATTAAAAAAAATATAGTAACATTTAAATAAAAAAATAAGGGTTGCCAAAGTAGGTCCCCTACTATAAGATGATGCTTAAGAAGGACAAAAGTTTAAAAGGGCTAATAACATGTAATTATGACTTTATTGAAATTATTAGATGTTACACGAGTACACTAAGTAAATTGAGTAAAAATTACTATTCAAATATTGCAGTCGCTTTAATCATATCATATTAGTTATTTCTCAAAAAAAAAATCATATCATATTAGTTGTTGTTACTGTAATAATTTATGGGATTTGGATGAATTTCTTCTTTTCGTGTGGTGATTTATAAGTAATGTTACTTTTTTTTTAATACAATGAGGGATAATAGGGTCATTACAATAAAATTTAGGGATAATTACAAAAAGTACCATGAGGTTTGGCATAATTATAAAAAAAATTCAACTAACTTTTAAAATTACAAAAAATATTTTTGGGATTTGACCTAATTACAAAAAAAAATCCAACCAACTTTTAAAATTACAAAAAGTATTCCTAAGATTCGATTCATTATTAAAAGTAAGGAGTAAACAGTAATATTTTTATAATTATGAGAGGAATTTGAAATATTTTTTTGCCTGTGAATGGGTAAATGTTAGATAAAATAAAATTTGAGGGGTATTTTTTATAATTTTAAAAGTTAGCTGTGATTTTTTATAATTAGGTTAAATTTCACGGTTTTTTTTTAATTTATGTAAAATGTGACAAATTAAAATGTGTATTGCAATAAAAAAAATATAGTAACATTTAAATAAAAAAATAAGGGTTACCAAAGTAGGTCCCCTACTATAAGATGATGCTTAAGAAGGACAAAAGTTTAAAAGGGCTAATAACATGTAATTATGACTTTATTGAAATTATTAGATGTTACACGAGTACACTAAGTAAATTGAGTAAAAATTACTATTCAAATATTGCAGTCGCTTTAATCATATCATATTAGTTGTTGTTACTGTAATAATTTATGGGATTTGGATGAATTTCTTCTTTTCGTGTGGTGATTTATAAGTAATGTTACTTTTTTTTTTAATACAATCAGGGATAATAGGGTCATTACAAGAAAAATGGTATATCCCACACAAATTTAATGACGCTACCAAAAAACGTCATTATAAATAAGTATTTAATGATGCTTTTTAAAAAACGTTGTAAATAATAAAAATTAGTGACACTTACTAGAAAGTGTTAGCATCTTAGTAAATTTAATGACACTTTTATTGAAGTGTCATTATCTTAGTAAATTTACCGACTTTTTTTTATAAGTGTCACGATAATTATAGAATTTACTTACACTTTTTTTAATTTGTGTCTTTAAAATGACAACGCTTAGTAAAAAACGTCATAAAATTGATGATACTTTCTAATTTACTTACGCATTTTTTTATTTGTCGCCAGATTTTTATAATTTACTTACACTTTTATTGTTTGTGTCATTAAAATGGCGACACTTATTAAAAAGCGTCATAAAATTGATGACAGTTTTTATTTTACTTACATATTTTTTTATTTGTCACCAAAAGTTTAAAGTTTAATTACATTTTTATTGTGTGTGTCATTAAAATGACGTCGCTTATTAAAAAGCGTCACAAAGTTAAAAATTGAAAAATCTATCCCACATCGAAAGATTGAAGTATTGAGAGAGACTTTGAGAGTTAATAATAGACACTATGTGTTATATAATTGACTAACAACAAATATATCCAAAATGAGTCAAAAATAAATATTAAGTTTAAATTATTAAAAAAATATTAATAAATAATTGATTTTTAATAAATTTTACAAAAGCTAAAAATATAAAATTCGTCATAATTTTAATGACACTAGTTTTCAAAAGCGTCGCGACTTTAAAGACGCTTAATAGCGTCCCTAAATTTAACGACGCTTTTAGCGTAAGCAGGTATTCATTTAAAATATATTAAATCTTTATTAATTGTGACAGAATATAACGTCACCACATAATGACGCAATTGATAAAAGCGCCAGGAAACGAGATTTACCTACGCATATATCTTGCGTCACAGATATTTTCGTGACATCAAATTTAACAACGCAACTAATGACGCTTTCAAAAGCGTAGGTAATATACCTTGTGACGCTAATAAGCATCACCAAGTGAAAATTTTAGCGTCACTAAACACAGTTTTTTTTGTAGTGGGTAGGGGACCTGTGAAGCACTGATATAAGTACGGGTACGATTTGACACCAGTATGGGGATACAATATTTTAAAAATTTTAAGGATACTGGTACGGTATATGTGTATATTTTTATATTATTGAAAATATCAACGTACTAACTACTAAGTACAATTAAAAAATAATATTTTAAATATAAAAAATTAAAATTTAATAAGTACTCAATCTAAAATGTAATAACTCATATATACACACACAAAAATGCTTAAAATATGAGTAATAGAATAAATTATATATCTTTAGTCTTTCCATATGCAGATGCATCCATTGAGTATCCATGAAGTATCATATAATATATTATATCGGATACGTATTCGGTACGAATAGAAAACATGCATTCCTATAAAATCGAACCCGGGTTAATAGAACACAAATCTCTACCACTTGTATAGAAAGTCGATCTCATTTTTATTTTGTTGATTAAATAACGTCTAGGATGAGGTCAGAGTTTAGTCAGATTAATATTTATTATTTTTCTTGAAAATTCAACTATGAATTAAACTTCGATATATCAAATCGAAGATCTAACTAAAATTTATGTAAAATAAATGTGTAATATCTATGACCTGCCACCCATAATTATAAAATCAAAATAATGGCTAAATCCCACTTCAAATAAGTCTTTTTCTTTGAGGGCAGCCATCAATTTTGGACCAAAACAAGACAAATATTTTGATTCTTTGAATAAATTTTTGACACTTGTGTCATCAGATCTTCACTTGTTTAATTCTTCAATATAATAATCATGGCCAACATTTTGTTTTTATTTGTTTTTGAATCAATCTTTAATCAAACATATATATACACACACATTAAAGTTCATTTATTAGTAACTTAAGTGTAAACTGAACCCTACTCAAACATAAATGTAAATCTAACTTTTTTAAAAGTATTCAATTTCTTTTCCTACTTCGTACTAATTAAATGTAAATTGTATCCAACGAGCTTGCAGAGCGTAAAATCCATCTGTAATAAAATCTACAAATGAGTTTGTGATGTGAGTATAAGATAATTGTTTACAACACATGTTAGAAAAAGAACTATACAAGAGTTGGACTGAACATAGGTTTGTTGATTAATAAATGTGGTTTTTTTTTTTTAAATAACACCCCAGGGGGTGGGGGATTGAGGCGTGATCCCCTACCTGTATATCAAATAATCAAAATGTCATACATTGTCATGCCCGTCAAGGCGGGAGAAAATCAAAGAACAAATAGCCTATCACTACGATATCTAGAAAAAACTATCATATAGAGAAATCTAAAGAATAAATGGAGAGCGAATGATCTATGAAAATCTGAAGGTCGGATATCTCAGTTGGTCCATCCGAATGAGCGCAAGAAGGTGGTGAGAAGCCGTGCCCTCATCAACAATGTGATCGCAAGGCGGCGTGACTCCCAACTCGCTAGGTGATCATTTGGTCGATTCCCCTCTCTGTGTATGTGGGAAATCGACATCAAGGTCCTCAAAGATGTTCGAATGCGAATCGGTGTCTTGAACCCGCCAAGAGCAAGGCCACGGGAAGTGATCGTGGTGACCACCGCCGCGTCAACTCGATCCAAATCAAGAGAAAACCGACGGGCATGCCGCAATCCCATCTCCGGCGCTAGTAGCTCAAAGATGAAAGCTAGACACGCGCCTGGAGAACAATGAAAAGCCAACATAATTATGCCCGAATGATCTCGAATCAATCCCCCTCCGCCAGCAATCAAGGTATCTCGATCAAACGAACCATCTGTGTTCAGCTTGATCTAAGGATTAATAAATGTGGTTGAGCTACTATTATTAACAAAAAAAATTATAATTTATTACATATTATAAAGTAGGGGTGTCAATTCATGATCCTATATGATAACTTGACTCGAACCCGACCTGAAGTTATTGAGAGAAACATAAACATGACCCGAACACGAACACGACTAACACGAATCCAACACATAGTTACCAATTTATCTACAGACTACAATGTAGTTGTTTTATCTTTTACATAATTTTTGATGTATTCCAAAACCAAATATGAATCCGACTCGATGACCTAAATTGCCGCCCTATTTTAAAGTAGGTAGCCGTAGACTGGAGCTAGCCGGACATAAGTTAGATCCGGGGATTTTATACAAGTCAACAACTCATTTTTTAAAATTCATATCAATGTCATTATTGTCATATAGATATCATATCAATATAATAAATTGAGATTAAATGAAAGAGTCGTTGATAATATTTATTGTGCTAATATTATGAATGTTAACCATAGAAGGTAGACACAACCAAAATTTCTTAAAAGCATCTTTAGGTAAAGAATGCATATATGGAGTAAATACAAATTAATGTGAACTAAGAAACATAGCAAAAAAATTCTATTAAAGGTCAATAAAAAAATATCAAACAAATCTCAAACGAAAGTCATACCTAATCACAAGAAGAATATTATTCTAACGCATTTCAAAAATCTTGAAAATAATAGTTCAACAAACATTCAATTGACTGATTTTTTTGTTTTTGAAAAA
Source organism: Rehmannia glutinosa (assembly GCA_016081115.2). NCBI lineage: Eukaryota > Viridiplantae > Streptophyta > Magnoliopsida > Lamiales > Orobanchaceae > Rehmannia > Rehmannia glutinosa. The sequence goes on from JABTTQ020002837.1 coordinate 246,803, forward strand.
AAAGTATTTCCCTTTAATTGTTCTAATTCCATTTATTAATAAAATTTCAAAATAGCAATATTATTAATGAAATTTTCAGAAGAATTTTATCATAAAGTAATAATCAATACAACTGTCAAATGGGTCGGGCCCAAGGGCGGAGCCAGGACGATTTAGTATGGTGGGCCGATACGCGAAAATGGAGTGGGCCGGATAGAAAATCCAAGAAAAACAATACAAATTATAGCTAATTTTTTTAAATTCTCACTATTTTTTTTTTTAAAAAAAGGGCTGGGCCAGGGCCCAAGTTGGCCCAACCCTGCCTCCGCCTCTGGTCGGGTCGACACTAGCACGTCGTGCCAAAGCAAAAATTGAACCGGACCAGATCGTTCATTCGGGCCACTATTTTGGAGACCCAAGCATTGTCCAACCTATGAAAATACACATGAAAAGTCGGTTATACAATATTTTGGGCGTTATGGACCAGAGTCACCAAACCAAATAGGTCCGGCTCTTTTCGGTTTTACAATATCACAGTCCGCTACACCCATAGGCATGAAAAGTCGGGCGACCCGACTGGATCGAGATTTTGGGCATAATGGGCCATGCCAAATAGGTCGGACTCGTTTCGGTTTTACAATATCACAGCCCTCGCTCCGCACCCTATAATCGGGCCTAGCTAGTTCTGACAGCTCTAATATCGATTGGACCGGCTAATTTTGACACCTCTAATAATAAATATTCCAATATGTTATGAAAACAACATTTTTTTCTTTAAAAAAAAAGAATTTTGTTGCCAAAGTAGTTGGCCTATTTAGTACGCACACACACACGCACAAAAGCGCACACAAACACATCTTATTAAAATCTAGTTTCTCGGGCCATTCATTTCATTCTTCGGATATCAAGGAATTTATGCCTTTTCTTTTTTTTCCCATTTTCCAATTCTCTAGTACTTTCCTTCTTTTGTAATTCAACCCATTAATTTCCCATTAATTATAATTTATCCCCTCTTCTCCATTTTATTTTTAGTGGTCACTCTCCCCTTCTTTTGCTTCCGTTGTACAGAGCCTACCCCTCGATCGCCATTGTCTCCTTCACAAAAAAACTGAATCAAGCCCATGTGAGTAAATCTTTCTTCCTCTAATATTTTCATCTTTTTTTTACTAATATTGTTTTTTTTTTTGCTTGAAAAGTAATTGAAAAGTCCATATTGGTTATGACTTTTCTTTTTTCATGCTGATTTTTTGTGGGTTTTACTAGTTATTTTAATGGAAAAGCTGGGTTTATGTTTTCTAGATATAATTATTAATAATATATGAAAAAACGTAAACAAATTTGCCTCTTTATTTTAGGAAGAGATATATGTGGGGCACCAGGTTCAATGTGTGTGGATTGGGATCCATGTTGGATTTAATAGTTTTTTTTCTGTAGTTATTTTCAGAATTATTGTTTGTTTTATTTGTGGTATTGCTGAAATTTTAATTGTGGTGCTCTGTTTTCCAATTTTTTTGGGTTTAGTACTCATTGTTTTGAACTTTAATTTTGTTCTGTGTTGTTTAATGGTTTTGTATTGGAATGGATAAGCAAATTTTGCATAGGACTTAAAAAGATGATTTTCTTGCAGTTGGGCTTCAAATTTTTCATGGGTTGAACTCAAAAAAATCATGGACAATTTCAGCAACAACATCGAAGAATCTCGATTTTTCGATGCTGAGGAGCAAATTGCTCAAGAAACTGATTTTATTTGTGATTCCCCAAATTGGGAATATGATGTGTGGATTAGGGTTCCTCAGAGTGTTAAAGAGCGTCGTAGGAATTTCATTAGATTGATGGGACTCAGCCAAGGTGATTTCGAACGAGAAAATTATGTAGATACATGTGATAATAATACTAAATGTGGTTTTTTTAGCATAGGAGATAGTGATAGAATTATGGAGAATAGTGGGGCTGTGCTAAGAACCCCGAGTATCGAAGATGAATTTTCTTCGAGCCGATCTTCTTTGTCGAGTTGGAATACTGAGTATACCGAGGATTTGGATTCGAGTGAGTGTAGAAATGGGAATGTAAATTTTGATGGTGAAGCTGAGTGTAATGTAGATGGGATTATGGAAAATGAGAGATTTGAGAATGTTTCTCAATTCATGAAGAGGGAAATCGAGGATAATGTCGAAAAAACAAAAACAACGGATAAATTGAAAAACCGGTGGTTGAGTAAATTGCGTTCGATGAGTTGTATGATGAGTAGTAACGTGAAGGATGATAATGTGGGACCAAGTAGTCCGAGCCGGAGAGTTAGGGTTCGCCATAGTCGAAGAAGGTTGAAGGAACTTTCGGCCCTTTTCACCGGACAAGATATAAAAGCCCATGAGGGGGCAATTGTGTCAATGAAATTTAGTCTTGATGGACACTACTTAGCTAGTGCTGGTGAAGATAAGGTTGTTAGAGTTTGGCGAGTGATCGAAGATGAGAGATTAGATGAGATTGATGTTCCAGATGCTGATCCATCGTGTGTGTACTTCACGGTGAATCATATGTCCGAATTGGGGTTGGAAAAAGATAGAACTAACAAATCGAAGAGTATGAGACGAACACAAGACTCGGCATGTGTTATATTTCCTCAAAAGATTTTCCGAATTCTCGAGAAGCCGTTGCATGTTTACCAAGGACATAAAGGAGAGATATTGGATCTTTCGTGGTCGAGGAATAATGTACGTTTTAGGATGCGCACATTTATTTGGGATGATTACAAAAAAAAAAAAAAACTGAGGTTTGGGCTAATTACAAAAAAAATCCAGAGATGTTTCAACATTACAAATAGCCCTCTCATGTTTGATTTTGTTTAATATTTTGACAAATATCAGGGCCATTTTTAAAATGTTTTTTTGTTTATGAAGGGGGAAAATGGAAGACGAATCAAATCTCAAGTTTTGTTTTTGTAATTTTCAAAAATCTCTGGAATTTCTTGTAATTAGCCCGAACCTCAGGGGTTATTATTATTATTATTATTATTATTATTATTATTATTATTATTATTATTATTATAATTATGCCAATTTATTTGATGTCGTTGAACTAAGACGTTTTCATTCGTTTCTTCGCAGTGTCTGCTTTCGTCGTCAGTTGATAAAACCGTTCGTTTATGGCGGGTCGGAGTCAACGAGTGCGTCAAGGTTTTCGCGCATAGTGATTATGGTATACACCTAGCTAGCTGCATAACTCCATACTTTCGAACTAGTGATAATATCTAATTAAAAAAAGGTACAAAAACTAAAAAGTACGTTCGATTTAGTACTACTGAGTTTTTCGGCTAAAAACAAATCTTGATGCTATTGCAGTGACCTGCATTCAGTTTAACCCCATGAACGATGATTACTTCATCAGTGGTTCAATAGATGGGAAAGCCCGAATTTGGGCGATCGGTGATTGTAAAGTTGTCGACTGGACTGAAACAACGGATATTATCACGGCCGTTTCTTATCGCCCTGATGGTCAGGTCCGTTGATCTTACCCCGTTTGCATGTTATTACAACAACTTCAGAATGTGAGGCATATTAATTTGATTATAATTCCTTTGTTTGTAATACAGAGTGGTATTATTGGCTCTATTACAGGCACCTGTCGATTCTTTGATTTATCAGGTACATTTTTTGTTTAATTTCGTTGATAACCCTATTTTTTTCCACTTATTTTCAGTTCAATTTGTCTGTTCACTGGTGTTATGATACATTTTAGTGCAAATAATATTCAGGGATAATTACAAAAACACCCCTAATGTTTGGGCTAATTACCAAAAAACCCCAGAGTTATTGAATTTACAAAAGAAACCTTGAGGTTTGATTCCGTCTTACATTTTTCCCGGTGATTTTCGAAAACATTTCAAAAAACCCCTGACATTTGCAAAAATATTACAGTTACTCCCATTAAATTTAAGACTAAACGAAACATGAAGGGTTTTTTTTGTAATTTTGAAATATGTCTTGTTTTTTTTGTAATCAATCCAAACCTCAGGGGTGCTTTTGTAATTATCCCTAATATTTATCCTGTTCAAATATCATCTTTGGCAGAACCTTTTAGGCTTTCTTGACATTAAAGCTTCAGAGTATAATCCTGATCAATTTTTCATAAATAAAAGGGATAATTACAGAAACTACCCCTGAGGCTTGGGGTAATTACAAAAAAAACCTAGAGGTTTTTGAAAATTACAATGTTCCCCTTGAGATTTGATTTTGTATTGCCCCTTTCATATGTAAAAGCATTTCAAACATCCCCTTTACATTTGTAAAAATTTACAGTTTACCCTTTACATTTAAGGCTGAATCAAACCTCAAGGGGGCTTTTTTTATAATTTTGAAACTTTTCTGTTACCCCAAACCTCAGGGGTAATTTTGTAATTTTCCCTACATGAAATTTGATGGTCTATCTCCTTAAGTGTGTCTTTTTGCATGATTTTTACCCAAATTACACGAGGGAAGCAAGATGTCAATTTTGAAGTCCCATGTGTGGAAATTGAAATTACCGAGTCGAACGATTTGTCATTTTTTTTGGGAATTACTTCGTTTGATGTATTTTTGTTACTTGTATCAGATAATCACTTCCAGTTGGGAGCTCAGATGTGCATAACCAGTAAGAAAAAATCACCCTGCAAAAGAATTACCGCGTTTCAGGTTACTGTCAAGTGCTTTTCTTTCGATTTCTAATTTGCTTTGGCTATCGATTTTCTATTTAGCACGACTAGATGAAGTTTTTTTCTTACTTCTGTTACTTGGTGGATGCAGTTTTTACCACAAGACCCGAGCAAAATATTGGTTACTTGTGCAGATTCAAAAGTCAGAATTATTGATGGGATGAATATGATCGGAAAGTACAAGGGTACATACATACTTGATGCTTTTGTTTGATTTTAATGTTGTTTCATTATTTAAAGGGATAATTACAAAAAGACCCTTGAGGTTTGGGCTAATTACCAAAAAACCCAGAGTTCTTTGAAAATTACAAAAAGTCCCCTCAGGTTTAATTATGTCTTAAATTTAAGTGGGTAACTGTAATATTTTTATAAATATTAAGGGGGTTTTGAATATTTTTTGCTTATGAAGGGGGAAAATGTAATACAGAATCAAACCTCAAGTGTTTTTTGTAATTTTAAAAAATCTCTGGAGTTTTTTGTAATTAGTCTAAACCTCAGGGAGGATTTTGTAATTGTCCCTTATTTAAAAGCATGCTTTCATCTTTAAAAAAAAAGACCCCAATTATCTTTCAAAATTACAAATATCCCCTTGACATTTGTTTCTCTTTTACAAATTGACCCTTCAAGATGGGCATTTGTCACTTTAAGAGTGTATTTGTAATATTGGAAGATAACTGGAATTCTTTTGTAATTAGGCTAAAGTTAATGGGTAGTTTTTGTAATGATCCCTTCCGAAGATGATATAATTTACAATTTCATCTTCTCTGTTTTCAGGCCTTCGAAACGCTGGAAACCAGATTTCAGCTTCGTTTACTTCAGACGGAAAACATATTATCTCAGCATCCGACGATTCAAATATTTATATTTGGAACTACACAAATCAAGTAGATTGTTCTCTCTCGAAACCAAAAGCCATTAGGTCGTTCGAGTGTTTCTCCTCCGATGCCTCTGTTGTCATACCATGGTCCGGTCTGAAAACTCAAAACTCAGAAAACGGTTCAAATTTAAGTTCGACAAATTTATCGCCTTTCTCACCGTCCACTTATTTCTCTCAAAGCCAAGAATATTTCCTAGACTCGATTTCCAAAGGCTCCGCCACTTGGCCTGAGGAGAAACTTCCCGTCTCTAGTCCACAAACTTTAACATCTCCACTTAGCAAATCTCAGTACAAACTCTTCAAGACTTCTTGCCAGAGTTCGTCCGATTCCCACGCGTGGGGTCTCGTCATTATCACCGCAGGATGGGACGGACGGATCAGATCGTTCCACAATTACGGTTTGCCAGTGTCCCTTTAAGACAAAGTGTGACCAAAAATCTTTTACAAAAATTTGGATATGAATTATGATCTCTTGTCAAAGACAGCTTTTGAAAGTGATTGTGCTGCAAAGTCATTACACTGCTAGGCTGGCACATAAAAAAAGCCAGTTTTGGCAGTATGGGGACTGTTTGGAAGGACCCCAATTCCTTAAATTATTCTTTCAATGAAGAGTACTTTTGGAGATTATCCAACTTGGTTCCTTAAATGCTGCAGAGCTATTGAAGTGTGGATGGGGCTTATTACAGTTGGCAGGAGTCGAATGTTCAAATTGCAACGCGGCCCCTGATCGAGAATGGCCTTATCGGTTATAATTATATGATGATTCTTTCGTTTTGTTTATTGGTCAAGTTTCGTTTTTTAGCTGCTGGCCCGGGAAAGAGGAAATGGAGTCGTTAGGAGAGGTTGGCTTGAGGGACCGCATAAAATTTCTGCCGTTTGTTTGTTATGGTCTGTTTGTATGTCTGATCTGATCTTGATGAAACTAGAAGGGGCGAGCAGGGGGAGTCGATCAAATCAGTTTCTATTGGATAGTGGTTGAGTGGTTAAGACACTCATGCCCAGACCAGAGGCTTGAGGTTCGATTCCCATCAGGATTTGTACTCCAAAAAAAAAAAGGCAGGTTCTTGCTGCTGTACGGTTACGGTTTATGATGGATCGAAGATCGATTAATGGTTCATGGCTCATTTCCCAAACCTTTGGGGGGGGGGGGGGTTTGTAACTATTATCCCTGAAGATTTTGTTCTTATGGTGGGTATATGTGTAAATTAGGTTTTAGTTGTGTACAGAAATTGACTAGTCTTTATTTGTGTATTTTTTGCAACTTTGTAAACTTCGTGTTATATGGAAATATTATTACCAAATGCGAGCAAACCTTAGTATGCAAATTTGGGGCTTTCTCTGTTTTACCTACTACATACAGTACGGATATGAATACTTTGGCAAGAAAAGAAAAACTAAAGCTAGATGCAAGAAAAAATAAAGTAAAGGTTGAATTATAAAAACTGTAACGAGGTTTAGCTTAGTTGCATAAAGTCCAATTATCTTTTAAAATTGGGATAATTACAAAAAAAAAAAAAAAAAAAAAACTTGAGGTTTTGGCTAATTACAAAAGAAATCAGAGATTTTAGGAAATTGCAAAAACCCATTGAGGTTTGATTTCATCTTACATTTTTCCCATTCATAAGCAAAAAATATTTCAAAACCTCCCTTGATATATTTTGAAATATTACAGTTATCCTCTTAAATTTAATACATAATCTAACCTATGGGGGCTTTTTGTATTTTGAAATATCTTTGTTTTTTTTTGGTAATTAGCTCGAACTTTAGGGGATCTTTTGTAATTATTCCTTTTACCAAATTTCACCCTCAAGAGGGGTATTTGACCGCAAATACAAACTTCAAAGGGGTATTTGTATTTTTGAAAGATAGCTGAAGTATTTTCTAATTAGACTAAACTTCAGGCATAGTTTGTGTATATATCCCTAAGTTAAATTGATAGTTAGATGAGAATTACAAGCTTAATTGAATTGAAAGTCCTGATTAGTAGATGTTGAATTCTGAAAAGAGATTGGAATCGCATAACTAAATAAATCCTTCAGTTGCTTTGCTGATTCCCAAAAGACAAACAGTTGATATGCTGGAACGGGGAAATCTATCAAATTTAACAAATTCAATTTGAGGTCCAGCATTGAGAATCGAATAATTGTCGAATGATTAAGACTCTTAAGCCTACACATCTGTCTGGGTTCGATTTCAGTCACCCTCCCCTCCCTGAATATGTAATCAGAAAAAGAAAAATTAAGGTCGTACACTGCAAGCTAAATAATCTCAATTTGTTAACATTATAATTAAACTTGAATAATCTTGTGTTTATTTATTCATAAAGCAGGTCAAATTTGATCTCAAATTTTGAAATATTACAGTTACCCCATTAAGACATCAATACATTTGTTAGTTCAGAGGGGTTTCTTTTTCTTTTCCTTTCTCTTTTGTCCCCCCCTTCACAGGCCACAACACACACCCAATCACATACAGGATCAGATCGCCTGTTCCACAATCCTGTTCCACTTCTTATTTCACTATACAAGATAAATGACACGTGTACAATTATAACATCATCATGCACACGTGTTATACATCCAATACAGTAGAATCGGAAGTGGATCATGATTGTGAAATAAGAAATCTCAATCCATCACAGATACGGGGTTGAAGCACAAATTCAAGTCTTGTTGAGGAAAAGGAAAACAAAAACTCATTTTATTCAAGAGACTGAAAGTTTCAACTTGAGCATTAGACCACAAGGGAGCATTCAGAAACACAAGATTGATCTCAAAGTTGACTTAGGGATGAAAATCGAACCAAACTACTCGATTCGAGATTGAACGTTAAAAGTTCGATTTGTTAACATAAGAAACCAAAGTTGAACATGTTTTTTCTTAAACTGGGCTCGAGCTCGACTTGATTAGTAAAATAATAACAACATAACATGTGTAAAAATATCGAGCTACACGAGCTCGATTCATGTTTAGTTCTACTAGAGCTCGTTCAACGAAGCTCAAACACAATTTTCGAAACTCAGATAAACATTAACAAGTTTGAACAGTACTATGTTCAGTTTTATTCAATTCGTTTACACCCCTACTCAGACTTTAGTGATGTCTATGGATTCATAGTACACTAATGTTTTTGTGGCAACTATTAATAACAAATTGATAGACCTGTTTTCAGTTGATGCAAGTAGTTTAATTTATGGTTAGGTTTACATTCTGAAACTAAATAGAGAATTTGAAAATGGTAAGACTAGCTAGGAACACCATTGCTCACATAAAACTTAAGAAACAAAACAGATACCAATTACTTGGGAATTGGGATGAATAGAGGCATAAACAACAGCAACATAATCAAAATGCTTTACTAATACAGAATACTCTAAATTGAAAAGCCCTAATCTGAACAGAACCAAATCCCCAATAATATTTCCCTTTCTAAATAAAATGCCTAATTTCCAGAATCACCTCCAAAAATCAACAAGACACCCATATTCACCAAAGAAACACACACAATCTGGAAAAATAAAACAAAATAAATTCAATAAACACGCGTTTCGACAAAAATTTAATAATTAAACAATTTTTTTTCATTTTTTCTTTTACTGACCGCAGAGATATGCGAACTGTACGGATCGCGATCAGACGGGGAGATTTTCAACGGCGGTGGAAGAATCGATCGCATTACCGAGATTATTAGCGGCGGAGGAAGATGAGTTGGTGGAAACGGAGTGGAGAGAGGTGAGCATCAGAGGGCGATCGTGCGCCTCCTCTTCGTCTTCGCCGTCGGTCTCGACGTTGACGCAAGAGCACCGCTCGAGTGAGGCGAAGAACGCCGCCGCGACGCTCGTGCCGAACCACCGCGCGAGGCCGTCCACTTTCTCGGAGTACGACGCCGTTTCGTTGGTATTCTCCATTGTTTGTTTTGTTTTTCTTCGACGTGGCTTGGAGGAAATGTTTTGAGCGAGAAAAGGGAGATAATTTCTGTCGATGGGTCAACGACATAAATTATTGGGTTGACCTTTAGTTATTGTAATAAATTAAATTCATTATTGATGGCCAAATTTTCGTTTCACATTGATTATATTAGCATAACAAGATAAAATTTGAAAATATTTTGTTTATTTTTAAGACTCAAGCTGGACCAATTTTTTTTTTTAAAAAAAAGCTGGACCAATTAAGGTGTAAACAAATTGAGTAAAGCCCAACATAGAATAAGTCAAGTTGTTTTTTTAAAAAAATATTTATTGAGTTATGATTCTGAAATTGTGTTTAAAATTTTGTTTGTGATGTTAATAAATAATAGAGCAGATCACTCCAATTAAAAGTTTTTGAATAATAGTCCGACTTTTTTTCTGGAGCTGGTTGTACGGGAACTTGCCTGCAAGATCAGCAAACGTTAGATGAATCATATGGTGTGGTTGCCCCAACTCCCAAGTAGGCTTCTCAGACGCTTAAGTCAGTAGAAGATAAAAATCCAAAGCACATTAATGTAATTCATAACAATTAATTCAACTTACTTATGAATTAATATGGAGGGACATTTTATAGTTGAGATGATGGGCCACATGGGCTTAATGTATTTAAGTGGGTCGTTCGGGTTATATTACGCATTGTGGGCCGTATATAGCAAACCGAACTTCATGGGTTGTTCAGTAATGGTTTGGGCCTCAAGGACAATTGATAATACTCGAACCCAATAATAAATATTTATGGGTGAATTATTAAATACTCTATCCGTCCCAATAAGATATGTCATCTTTCTTTTTTCGTCTGTCCCAAATTATAGGTTTGTTTCCTTATTGAGAGTATTAATTACACAACAATAGACTAAACTACCCTTATTTAATTCATTTTGATTGAGACCAACAATGATATATTCTCATTATATGCAAGGGCACAGTAGGAAGAATATGGAAAATGATTTACAAATTGTAAGTTTTAAAGATCATGCTATGCAACTCCTCAACTATTTCATTTCTCATCCACTCATGTGATTCCTCCGAAGCTATGAAAGCTATGTCAATTGAGGCTCGACAATCCTGGACCGATATTTCCACAGGCTACATCAGACCATCAAGACGATACTCGAGCACGTACTAAAAATACAAATAATAATGTCATTTGGAAAATCTCTAGAAATAGACGTTTTATTTAAATTGCAGCTTTAAGTTATTTTTGTTGTCTCTTTTTTCTGAAGGTTATAATTGTTTTTTCTTTGCTATTTGATCGTCTTGTGATCAGGACTATTTCCTTTCTTTTTTATATATTTCCATTTATTTAAAAAAACGTTGATTTCCTTTTTTTTCTCTTTCTTTCTATTAATTAGAAAGTATCTTGATGGGTTCTTTGAGTACAAAAACATATTTTCATTTTAAATAAAAAATTGATTTAAAAAAATATAAAAACAATACATAACATTAAAGTCTAAAGTGGGCAAAATCCAAATGTCGACGAATGAAATAAATATTAAATTGGAATATATCCTTATAAATATCAAGAAACAGAGATGGACTGTCAGGATTAAACCAGTCAAATGGATAAGTAACCGATGACTCCAAAACAAAACCCACACATACAATGGCAATTCTCTACAGTCCTATCCAACAAAGGGCTTTCTTTTTCGGAAATTCTACAGCCAAACTCAAAATTGCTACTTCCACTCTTCAAGATCTTCACTTGCCAACCCAAATAAGATGTTCTTGTGAGTTATACATTATTTTTTTTTTCAGAATAACTTCATCTAGTATTTTTTAATTTTTTTTCTTGATTTTAGTTGAATAATTATATGGTTTACTAATTCCAAAAATTTGTATACAGCTAAAAGGGATGATGATTTTAAATCTGTAGAGAGTTTATCCCAGTTTAAGGAAATTAGGAATGTGGCTTGTGGGATTCTTGCTGTTTGGGCTGTAACTGCTGTTTCACCTGTTATTGCTGCAAATCAGGTCAAAATTCAAGAACCATCTTTTTTTTTTTATTTTATAAACATGATATTTATTCTAGTTATTAAAGTTGTGACTTGGTTTTAGGGGTGTTAATTTTGATCCGACACACAAACCTAATATTAACTTAACACGAAATTAATGGGTATGGGCCCGTTGATTTCAAATTTTTCCTAGAATCGATTATCAATTTGGGAATTTCATTTATTTCGGTCCTAATTGCCGACTGGGCAAATTCACGATAACATGGATGAAAAGAAAAAGAAGCGGAGAATTGATTTTTTGTATTTTCTCCCGTTTATTTGGAGCTCGATTTTGCTGAGGGGATGAATAGTTTTATTTATGCTTCATTTTTTTTTTCCGTTCAAGTCGTCGTGAATTTGTCATGTCATTTGTCTAGTCGGCAATTAGGACCAAATAAATGAAATTCTCAATTTGAGAATCAGTTCCGGGAAAAAATTGAAATAAGCGGCCAATTTAGTCATCAATCTGCCATTTTTTTAAAATTATTGTCCTAAATTGCAAGTTGAATAAGTTACTGTTCTTGCCACCATCCAATAATTATGGGCATATTTTGCAATTTAGCTTTTTTCTAGTTATAAAAGTCTGTGACTTGGTTTTAATTACTTAGTTTGTTATTAGGTATAATTACAATAAACCCTCCACACTTTCCATGGTATTCTACTTTGCCTACCAAAATTTTCTTTGCAACAACCTATCATCCGAACTAAGTAATTTGTTTCACTTTGCGCTCTATCGACAATTTTACCCCTAGAGCTTTGATTTCTTAGAAATTTGAAATTGTCGAACAGGACTTTATCAGATCCACTGTGCTTTCGTATAAAAATTAATAATCACTTAAATTCATTAGTTTCATCAATAAACCTACGCTCTGATAGACTGATACCATTTTATTGGATCACAAAACAAATAACCATAAAGGTTAGGTAAATTTGGAATTTATATGTTAAATGCAACAATTCACAAAGTTTAGGGGTTAAGTAATACAATTCAAAATTAAGTGGACAAAGTTGAAAAACTCGTATAGTTTGGAGCATATTTAAATGACCTCTTGTTATTATGCCATTTTTAACTCTCTTTATGGTAGTTGATTTTGTCATTCTTGAAATGATCAAAGTCTCAAACTAATAATTTCTAAAAATTGTACTAAGATTCAATGCCCCTTTTTTCCCATAGTCTTTTTAATTAGAGAGATTATAGATATTTAGGTACACATAATTGTTGAATTTCTCATTTCCAATGTTGTAAAAAGCGCTAGGCGCTAGCTAGGCGGCAAGCTGGGGCCTAGCGCCTAAGCGGTGATTAATCGGGGCTAGGCGGGACCTGGGCGGGGTTAGGAGGGGCCTAATCGGAAAAAATTCGTAGGCGGGCGAGGAGGGCCTAGCGCCTAGACGGGGATTTTTACAACAGAGCTCATTTCTGAAAAGCTGAAGTTTATTTATATTGCAGTTGGATAGAAGAATTTGAAATTGAAGATTTTAAATTTATAATAACAGTCCCAATGAGTTTGTCGGGATAATCACACAATATATACGACGGATTTCAAATCACTGAGCTCATATTTTAGGTTATTTTTGAGTCATCCGTGTTTCAAATCCGTACGTCTTATATGAAGTCATTTAAAATCCTTTCGTTTCCTTATAATTCAAATCCTTCCATCCAAATACAACCTTGCAGAATCCGAGCTGGTGTTTAGTTTTCATAAGTGTAGCAGAATGTTTATTTGATACTTAAACTTTTCTTGGGGTTTCTACTTCAGAGGCTACCGCCTTTGTCGACTGACCCAGATAGGTGTGAGCGTGCATTTGTTGGTAATACGATCGGTCAAGCGAACGGAGTTTACGATAAACCACTCGATCTTCGATTTTGTGATTTCACGAACGAGAAGTCGAACCTCAAGGGCAAGTCTTTGGCTGCGGCCCTCATGTCCGACGCCAAGTTTGATGGCGCGGATATGACTGAAGTTGTGATGTCAAAGGCTTATGCTGTTGGAGCTAGTTTTAAGGGTAATGTTTCCTTTCAATTATTATTATTATTATTATTATTATTATTATTATTATTATTATTATTTTTTTTTTTTTTTTTATTTATAGGAAATCATGTCTATTCTTGCTAAATTAATTTGAGTAATCTGATAACTTTCATCGTTTAGAGAAGTGATTTATTGTAGACGAGGCTAACAGTAATTGAAAATCAAAAGTTGATAATGTTTGCAAATAAAATCTAAAAGTTGATTTAATTAAGGGATAATTACAAAAAAAAAAAACTCCCTAAGGTTCGCTCTAATTACAAAAAAATTAGAGATATTTGAAAATTGCAAAAAACCCTTGAGGTTGACTTTGTTTTATATTTTCCCCTTTATAAACAAAAAACATTTCAAAAACCCCTAGTACTTACACAAAAGTTACAATTACCCCCTTAAATTTAAAACAGAAGCAAACTTGAGTTTTTTTTTTTTTTGTAATTCTGAAACATCTTCGGGTTTTCTTGTAATTAGTCCAAACTTCAGGGAGGTTTTTGTAATTATCCCTTTAATTAATTGAGAGTGTTAGGTAAATAAGTTGTAAAAGGGCTTTGGTGTTTGTAAAAATCAAACGAGAAGCAGAATTAGATCATGTCCATTCGTGCAAATTTATTTCGAGTAATCTGATTACTTTCTTCAAGGAACACAAATTTGTGATTATGGTAACTTTGTTTATTTAGAGGCTTCTGATGCATTCTGATCAATTCTTGAGACCTTGATATGGAGGGATTTATAAGAATCTTGAACTAAATATAGAGTGTTTGCAAACTCTATAAAAAAGTGATTTTTCAGCTTCTAGTTAAAAAAAAAAAGCAGTTATTTTTAAAACCACTTAATTGGATAGTCTCAACTCTCACCATTAATAAATTGAACAAAGGACTATAACTTTTTCATTAAGCTTATTTTATGCTTTTATCATTCTTATTTTGAAAACTCTACATAAGCCAGAGTAAAAAAGAAAAGGAGAGAACATTTTCTCAATGTTACACCAATTGCTGTCAATTCTACCATTAGACCCTCCTATATAAGTATAAGGGATAATACAAAAAACCCCGGCTAATACAAAAAAATCAAGAGGTGCTTGAAAATTACCACAAAAAAAAAAAACTTTTAAGATTTGATTGGGTCTTAAACTGAAGGGGGTAATTGTAATATTTTGATAGATGCAAGGAGAGTTTTTTGAAATATATTTTGCATATGAAGGAGGGGAAATGTAAGACGGATCAAACTTAAAGGGTTTTTCTCTAATTTCCAAAAATCTATGGTTTTTTTTTTTTTTTTTTTTTTGTAATTAGCCCGAACCTCAATTTGTTCTGTAATTATCCCTAAATGTAATGTAGTTCAGCTGGTCAATTAGTTCATCCATTCTCTTGTTAGTTCATCATAAAAACTAATTTATGATGGACTTGTATGCCTTGGTTTGCATTTATATAAGATATAAGATAACAAGTTTACATAAAAGGTTTGCTAAAGATGCTACCGGAGTGTTTGCGAAGACTTCTGGTTTCAAAAGAAATGATTGATTGTAGTAGAAGTGAAAAACAGTTGAGAATCAGAAGTTGAAAGTTGATTAAATTAAAAGATAGTGTTTGGTGAATAATTTGTAATAGTGCTTTTAAATATTTGAGAAGTTAACATTAGAAAACACATAAAACCTTTTTTGTTTTTCCATCCAGAAGCTGACAATCACTTTTTTCAAGTCTAAAATCTATCGCAAACTGAAAAAACTGTCTCGATTTTTTCTTGCAGGGACGGATTTCTCCAATGCTGTCGTGGACCGTGTAAATTTTGGGAAGGCCAATCTCGAGGGAGCCGTGTTTAAGAACACCGTTCTATCAGGATCGACATTCGACGATGCTCAACTTCAAGATGTCGATTTTGAGGACACGATTATTGGTTACATTGATCTTCAGAAGCTCTGTGTAAATAAGACTATCAATGAGGAAGGCAGAGCTAACTTGGGATGCAGATAAATCACACTTTTGTTGCTTGCTTTGAATTTTCTTTCTGTTTTTTCTTGAATTCTGGTTGTATATCACAGTAAATGGGAAATGAAATGTTCTTGTTGGTGGCTGTACAATTTTTGTTAAACCTTTTTTTTTTTTGGACCTTTTTATTTGGAGAAGAAGTAGTGATGCTTTGTTTGAAGATTGTGCTTTGTTAAGGGTTTTAGTACCTTTGTGGTATTTTATAAGGGATAATTACAAAAAGTACCATGAGGTTTGACCTAATGAAGGGGAATTTTAAATTTTTTACTTATGAAGGGGTTAAATGTTAGATAAAATAAAACCGTAAAGGTATTTTTTATAATTTCAAAAAATAGCTGGGTTTTTTTTAATTAGGTCAAACATCAAGGGTAATTTTTGTAATTAACCCATTTTATAATTAATACTACTTGAATGGTTAAATTTTTGGTATATTATTAATCAGTTTTAGATTAGATAAAGGGATAATTGTTGATAGGGACCTATTTGGACCGACCTGGTTAAGTTGACTTGATGGATAGGTTTGGGCCTGTAATGGAAGTCCAAATTGGCAAAGGGCCCCATGATAAGTTGGCAATGGACCGATCCCCAAGGCCTATCCCGATCTCAGAGGAAAGCCCAATGATAAGTTGATCTTAGAAGATTAGGCTGACATGTCGATGTTGGGCCGACCTCTAGACAAATTGGTTAATTTTGGGACTTAAGCCCACGATTGGGCTGGAGCCAATGGGCTTGGAAAAGACCGAGTTGTGGGCTCCGCAAACCCAATCTAAATGGATTGGGCCTCGATTAAGAGACAAAGTTAAGGGTTTCCTGACGTAAGTGGGTTGGGCCCCAAATTATGAATGAAGTTAAGGGCTTGCCGATCTATTGGGCTTGGAATGTGTGCGGTCCAAAAGGAGTAATTAACCTAAGCTCAAATGTTTAAGCTATGGTTTTATCTTGGCTTGGTAAGCAAGAAACCCTAATTGCCAACCTATAAATAGTTCACAAAAAGATGTGTCTTATGTTAGAATTTTCATACACACTTTACATACTGTCCGATTCATATATTTTCTCTCTAGAGTCATCCTAACTTAAGCGTCGGAGTGGGTACGCCGAAAAACCCTTCTGGCCCCCTTCTAACGGTGGTTTTACAGGTCTCAGGTCAATCGCATATCGGAGCTTGGTTTTATATTGGACGGAGGGCAATCCTTGACCGACCAATTATAAAAACACCCTTGAGGTTTGGGCTAATTACAAAAAAAATCCAGAAATATTCACAATTACAAAAAAGCCCTTTCATGTTTGATTATGTCTTAAATTTAAGGAGTAACTGTAATATTTTTATAAATCAAGAGGGGTTTTGAAATTTTTTTTTGCTTTTGAAGGGGAAAATACAAGACGAAATCAAATTTTAAAGTTTTTCTTGTAATTTTTAAAAAAATCTGGGTTTTTTATAATTAGACCGAACCTTAGGGGTTTTTGTGTAGTTAACAGTCGAGCATAACTAACAAGCTATCAAAATCAATTTCATTTTCAGTTGTTATGACCCAAAATGTTTATATATTAATATATTTATATTTTACACAAGCCCAGATTGACATGAAGCGCATCTGGTGTAGTGGTATCATAGTACCCTCCCACGGTACTGACCGGGGTTCGATTCCCCGGATGCGCATTTCTTATTTTGTCATTTTTTCCATGAAAAATCCACCTTTTGCTGTTTAATTTTTTTGGTTCGGTAATTAATTGGAAAAATTTTAATAAATTTTGTTGGGAATAGAAAGAAAAATATTCAAAAAGTCGTTAAGAGGTTCAGTTTTTATAAATATATATATATATATATATATATATGAAATTCGATATGAGTCATCAATAACGGATTGAGATTTCACGTTCTCAATTCTGTTCCGTTCTCTATTCCTTTGCATTAGATTAATGACATATGTACAAGATGACGCGTAATTGGATTAATATTACGTGTTTAAAATGATGTCATAATTGTACACGTATCTTTCCTCATTATAAATACTTGTTGCTAATCGTTTAAGGCATGCATATTATGATATTTGCACATCAATATTCAAATAAACATGCGCATTTCTTATTTTGTCATTTTTTCCATGAAAAATCCACCTTTTGCTGTTTAATTTTTTTGGTTCGGTAATTAATTGGAAAAATTTTAATAAATTTTGTTGGGAATAGAAAGAAAAATATTCAAAAAGTCGTTAAGAGGTTCAGTTTTTATAAATATATATATATATATATATATGAAATTCGATACGAGTCATCAATAACGGACTGAGATTTCATGTTCTCAATTCTGTTCCGTTCTCTATTCCATTGCATTAGATTAATGACATGTGTACAAGACGACGCGTAATTGGATTAATGTTACATGTTTAAAATGATGTCATAATTGTACACGTATCTTTCTTCATTATAAATACTTGTTGCTAATCGTTTAAGGCATGCATATTATGATATTTGCACATTATTATTCAGATAAACATTATATTTTATTCCCGAATTCTTTTAAGAACAAAAAGTTACAAACCGCACCATAATCGTACAACAAATAACAATCCACCACAACCCAAATAAGATCTAGGCTTAATTTTGAAGTAACCACATGCAAGGGTCGAAAATCAACCCACATGCCAACAGTAGATTCGAACGAACCTGAGAATGAATTTTACAAAAATTCCCTAGTTGAGATCAATTTACGAAAATACCCTCCTGTAAATATGAATCGTCATCAATGCCCTTAAGAAATAAGAACACAAAACTCACCCACCTTTTGTCACCAAACTAATATACCCTAAAAAGTTGGCAATTTAATAAGTAGTTGGGTCATGAATTTGAACTGCCATTCTTGATTAGAACTAAAAATCCATGTATCCTTTTCCATAACCAACTTTCCTATCTTCCCAACTAATCAATCCACACCAATTTAGTAATTTCCCATTCTTTGCTAAATGCTTAATTATTTGAACTACTGCTAGCTCTTTAGGCACATATCTCCAATGGGATATCCATAAGCATTAAATTTCAATCTCAAGTAACAATAGATTAGGATTGCCTAACCAATGTTCAAGCAAGGGCGGAGCCAGGAAAAAAAATTGGGGTGGGCCGATACACGAAAATGGCGTGGATCGGATAAGAAAATCATATAATTATAATTAAATTTTTTTTGATAAAAAAATTCTAGTGTAATTTAAAAAAAAAAACATTCAAGGGGTCTTCTTGGTCTTCTTAAGGAGACTAGCATCAGAACTGTATACATGACTTAGAGGGTGTTTGTTAGCGCTTATAAACTCTTTAAAACATGTTATGAACTGTTTGAAAGCCTATAAACTCACAAAATCCGTTGGTAATTATTATTTTTTTTTTGAAATAGCTTATAAGGTATTTTTTGAAAAGTAGGTGATCCCAACTTTTTCTCAAAATATATATATATATATATATATATATATATATATTAGCTACCTCCTTTAACTTTGGTAATTCTGATTACTAAATTGTTATTACTAATATATTAAAAGCTCAATCATCTTTTTTTATCCAAAATTTCAATAACTTAGTTTTAAAATAAAATCTAACATCTTATAAACTCTAAAAATATGTACACGTTACATTTATTAAGTGTGTATTTGATTCTCTATTCCATCTTATATTCCACCCATATTTGTTGCGGATGAGATCTTCTATTCCAAAATCGTGTTTCATCTCTTATTCCAACTGTGTAGATGATTGACACGTGTATTACACTTACCATATTAAAACCCTACAATTTCTGCTTGATTTATGCTTGAAAATTAACATGGTAAGTGTAATACACATGTCAATCATCCACACGGTTGGAATAGGAGATGAAACACGATTTTGGAATAGAAGATCCCATCCGTAACATTACACAATGATGTCAAATTACATACACGTAACATTTATTAAGTGTACTGTGAAATAAAAATAAAATAGAAGATATATATGGAATATTGCTTAAGTTGGGCAAGAGAAGGGTTGTTTTTTTCCCCCTACCAAACCCTTTGTGCACCTACTTATGTGCACATTTCTGCTATATATATTATGACCAAAGAACATTGTACATGTCCTAGATTTTATGTACTATTAGATATATACGTTTCATTATGTGTGACAGAGAGAGGGAAAATTTTTAATCCTCCACATAATATTTCTTGCTCAAATGAGTATTCCAAATGGCATGCAGAAATTGCAAATTACAATTTTATATAATTTATTCAAATTTTGCTTCTGCTTTTGAGATGCTCATTTGGGCAAGCAATGTTAAAACTGGAGGCCTTTTTATAATTTGCAAATACTGATGATAGCCCTCCTCAAGAGTAGATAAGTACTTTCATTTTACATTTTTATTGTTTATTACAACTGCCTGAAATTACCTTTTTTTTTTTAAAAAAAATATTTTGTTATATATTTTTGGGAAATTTATTACTCACAAGTTTTTTCATATCAAACCCGTTTTGTTTTTCAAAACCTATTCCTCTTCAACTGATTTAACAGCTTTTGTCTTTCATGGCTAGATTGAGGTGTCTTGATGAAGCTTGAGGATTTGAACTGTTTGCTCGAGAGAATATTACGTCATAGAGGAATATGAAGCGAAATCTCATGATTTAGCGTGGAACACTCAATGTAGGCAAGTGTTTACGATATTCTCAATGTAAATATTTTATTCTATGTATAGAACAAAAATATGGAACATATTTAATCAAATATTTATGGATCAATTTTTTTCTCTTTATGCCACAAATTAAATTGTGCCAAAATTATTTTTTTTTTCTCTCTGGATTTTAATGAAAATCCTCTGTCTCATACCCTAAGGAGAAATTTGATAATATAAAGTATATTGTACGTACTATTTAAACTATAATACATGAACCCCTTGGTATTTTCTTTTTGCTAAGCAAACAAACTATTTGTTTTTTAAATGAAACAATTTTTAATTATTGTCCCCTAAAGCAGCTAGCTTTCAATATTCTTTTTTTTGGCCCAATTCACACTCAATTATCTTTTTTCCTCCAAGAACTCCCTAACTCAAAGAAAAGTATCTCCTACATGCACTCTTTTTTCTTTCACATGGGCTAACTTCAAAATCACAAATCACCTCCTTCACACCAACAATGGAGAAAAAATCTTTGATCACATTGGTTTTCAGAATCACAGTCTTAATCTTGCCTCTACTAGTGTCAATTTACACCCAAGGTAAGCTTACCTTCTTACAATTCCTTCATGAAAATACATATAAAGTACTATCTATCTAAAAAAAAAAAGGCTAACCTTTTCATTGTAGGTGTAATGGGACAAATCGGTGTGAACTATGGCACGTTGGCCGATAACCTCCCCCCACCACCAAAAGTCGCGCGTTTTTTAGTGGGGTCCACTATTATCAGCCACGTCAGGTTCTTTGATTCCAATCCGCAAATGCTAAGAGCATTTGCGGACATTGGAATCGCCATCACGGTCACCGTCCCCAATGACCTAATCGTACCACTAACAAAGTTAGATTTCGCCCATCAATGGGTGAAAATCAACATTGTGCCACATGCTCGTGCAACAAACATCGTTCGAATACTCGTCGGAAACGAAGTACTTTCCACTTCAAACAAACTTTTGATCACGAATCTTGTTCCTGCAATGCAAACCCTCCAAAATGCTCTAGTTAAAGAGTCTTTGGACCACAAAATCAAGATCTCAACCCCACACTCTCTAGGCATACTGTCGAACTCTAGCCCACCCTCGACCGGAAAATTTAGACAGGGCTACGATTCTTACATCCTTAAACCACTCCTAGGATTCTTGCAAGCCACTAATTCACCTTTCATGATCAATCCATACCCCTTTTTCGGTTGCTCCGAGAAAACGTTAGATTACGCGCTATTTAGGCCTAATAATGGGGTGTTTGATGAGAACACTAATATTACTTATGCCAACATGCTTGATGGTCAGTTAGATGCGGTTTTTTCGGCCATGAAACGACTCGATTTTGTCGATATCGATATCGTTATAGCCGAAACCGGTTGGCCTTCTAGAGGGGATACAGGACAAATAGGGGTGGATGCAGAGTGTGCAGCGGAATACAATAGAAAGTTAATGCAACATGTGACATCAGGCATTGGGACACCACTGATGCCTAATAGAACATTTGAGACGTACATTTTTGGGCTTTTTAACGAAGATTTAAAGCCCGGCCCGACATGCGAGAGGAATTTCGGGTTGTTCCGGCCCGATTTTATGCCAGTGTACAACATTGGGATTCTCAAGCCGATGGTAGCTAAAGCTAATGCTGCCACGAAAATTCAACGTACAAGTTTGTTGATTATTTTGGTGCATATTCTTGATGGGCTTTTGTTGGTATATTTGGGCCTGGCAGGGAAAAAACTATTAATCCACCAGGCAAGAAAACTGGGCCGAAATTAACACAACAATAACGGGCTTGGACTGCCTACGGCCCGATTCAAGAAGGCGGGCCGTGTTTTTATCCAAGAACGATTCTGGCCCACGCAGTGTGAGCAATGAATAAATAATTATCAGCAAACTGGTGCAATGACTAATGTGAATCCAAGTATTTTTTGCTTTATTTTATTTTTGTAATTTTTTTAAGTGGTGATATAAGTGTATTGTAAAGGTTTTAATGCTTGAAAATATATTATTTTGGGTGTTTTAATTTGGTTTTTTGTCTTGTGATTTTTCAGGTTATGTTGATTGCAATTTGCAAATACTTGAGGGAAAATTGGAGCCTGAAAAGCAAAGGATTCTAAAGCAGAATGGCACATTTTTATTTGAGTTTGTATTATAGAATTAGATAAATAATTGGTTTGTAATTTTTATTCATAAATTTTATTTTATTTTTGGGATTTTATCAGTATTTTCCTTTCATATATAATCTTAAACTATATGGAAAGGTTGGTGAATGTAATAATTTACAGGCAAATTTTTTATAATTATGAAATAATTATTAATTGTCCATCTTAACCACCTGCAGTAGGTTATATAATGTAATTATATTTACTGGATTTTGTTTGTATGAAAATTTTGTTTTTCTTATTATGACAACAAGAATTTACATATTTAAAAATAAGAAATAAATAAATAAATAAACTAGAAGCAGAATTAAAATTCGAAAAAACTGTAATTAATCCAATTCCTTCTCTCTCGTACCATACTACCATCCACTCCAATTCTCTCACGTTTCACTCAAAATCGTTACGGACCATCCATCCACGTTGACCGTTTTAACTGTTTAAGGCAGATAATTAATCCACACTGCTAAGAACTGCAGGAAATAGAACCGCAACACAGTCCGCCTGAAAACTAAGCAGTTCAAATTCGTAGCGTCGGAAGACCGTCGACTCTTACAGGCGGCGGTCTCGGGTTTTCGCCACCGACCGCCGCCGCTCAAATATATTCCGCAAATTGTTATTGTATTTATATATTCAACTTCCTTTTGTATATACAGATTATGATATAATCCATATATACTAAATTTCTGACGGTTGTAGTTCTACTACACCTTTGCTAGGGTTCATCTTTGTTGATTTTCCAATATTTTGCTCTAATATATCAGAAGCTTGTGTTTTTTCCTGATTGTCTGTTGGGTTCAGTTATTGTGAATAGATATTTTGAGCATTTGTGGTTTAAATTGTGGTTATGGGTGACTGGCAACAATACCTTCCAACGGTGTTTTTCGGCGTTTTTTAATCGTTCTTTTTCGCTAACCTGTTCTTCGTGATCTTCGCCTTCCACGATCTGAACCTACGCGTTACGCGCTCGCATCAAACCGAAGCTGAATCCGAACCCGAGTTCGATGAAAATCGCTGAGTTCCTCGATTTTGGAAGAAAATGAGCCGTTGGTGGGTGTAAATGAAGGATTG
Organism: Rehmannia glutinosa; assembly: GCA_016081115.2. Lineage (NCBI taxonomy): Eukaryota > Viridiplantae > Streptophyta > Magnoliopsida > Lamiales > Orobanchaceae > Rehmannia > Rehmannia glutinosa. The sequence continues at coordinate 270,202 of JABTTQ020002837.1, forward strand.
ACGAATGACGAAGCAGAGTGTTGTAATCAGTGATCACAGTGATAGTGATGATGATTGGGAAGGCGTTTGTGACTGCAACTGCAGCTCCGAAAGTGTCGAACGAGGCTCTCAAAATGACTGCTCGTGCAAAATGGTAAAAGTTTGAGTCAACAGAATATGATGGCTGAATTAAATTAATTTTTCTGATTATTAGCATAGGAAACTTTTATATATATGATTGTCTGGAAGTTTCAACTTTACTTGGTTTTTGGAAATTGTTGGTGTCAAATGTCAATAGAGTATTGTTCATCTTAATTGTGTGAACGTGATGTTGGTTATGCTTTGTATTTGGGGCCTGAAAAATCTGATTATGCTGTATTTTGATTTGAGGGTGTAGGGTTTAAGGTTTTAGAAGAAGAAGAAGCTCTATCCCTCTGTTTCTTTTATAGTCGTATGCCTCGTAATTGTTCATTTATTCTTCCTTGATACAATTATTAGTATGTAAGAATTAGATTGATAAGAGTTGGATCAGATGGCTAACCAGGCACCAGCTGAAAGATTTATATTGTCAGTGTTTAGGCAAGCATGGCGGAAATTGGGCTCCATGTCTCCAGAAGAAGCAATGCAAAACTACATTGACGTTGTAACTGAGTTATAATCCTTCTTGGGCTGCCGGTTATGCAAGTGTAAGATCAGAATTGTTTTCCTCTTTTTCCACATAACAAAATATTATTTAATTTTGGCATTCTGTGTGCTACACTGATGGCAGAAGAAGAAAGTTGAAAAGAGCAGCGATGCTCCTAATGCAGGCTCCAAAGGGCCAATGGGACCTGTTTTTAGCACCTTTATACATGAGGAAGAACCTGGGTGTGACTTGTAAGGACCCTGAACTTCTTTTCTCTCTCCATCTATGTAGTTGTCCATCTCCCTTATTTATCTTGTATTCCTAAAAAATTAGACCTTTATACTCAAGAAAAAATGAAGAATCATAAGAAAGGGGGATAGAGTTGGTTTGTATGTGCTGGACTCGCTTAATTTTCCTCGAGACAATACTCTCAATTTGTCGCTCACTCTGCCCATCCCTTCACACTCACAATGTAGGTAGAGAGATGAGTGTGGGGTTGCTGATAAGTGATTGTCAATCTATGATTTGATAGAGATAGAGGTCACCATCTAAAAATGTAGATAATAGTTTTTAGTTTAACATTTCATCTTTTCGTTGTTGAAAATTGGATGATATTCATGCATTTGCACGAGAAAGAGATGAGGAGAAGCTCCTTAAATGCATCGAGAGCGGTGTCCCCTTGAATCTGAAGGGTTGGTAGATGTTAAGTTTCTAAAATTATCCATGTTGCTTTGTTGTAATCACCAAGGCAGACAAGATACTGTGAATGACATTTCTGGCGGTGACTATTAGGGGTGTCAATTTGTGACACAACACGATAATCCGACACGAACCTAACACGAATTTTGCAGGTACAGGTACAAACCTTCTTGGGTTCGGGTCGAAATCGGGTAGAACACGATTAACACGGAAAAAAAAATAGGTCAGGTCGAGTCAACCCGCGGGTCAACCCGATTGACCTATTTAACCCATTTAACTATATAGTAATTTAAATAAAGACTAGGTTATTTTTGTAATATAATGGTACATGACAGAAACAAAAACAAAACAAACCCTAGATCTATACATTTCTGATATTTCCTCTTCCTCCTTTCCCTGCAGCCACAATCCCACTCTTCATCTCTCAAATTTTCTCCCATTATTTCTTCAGTTTTCTTTGATTTCAACATACCACCAGGTACCAATCCACCATTTTCCGACTCTTGAGCGTGTAAAATATGGATTAAGCTACAATCGACTCATCAGACTAAACTCCTCTCTAAAACTGTGATTAGTATTATCTTTTTTTTCTTTCTAGAAGCCTAGAATTAGTTGATTTGTTACTTTGTTTCAAAAGTTTATGCTGGAATTAGTTGCTAGAATTATTTTAACTTCTATTAAGAATTTATTACGATCTTTGACAAAATAGCAGATGAATGGGGATAATGTTTTGCAAAACTACAAACTTAGGTGGGTCTAGTATTAGTTGGTTAGTTTCAAAAGTTTTAGTTTATAATTTTGAATGCTAAAAAGTCAAATCAGTTTGCCCTACATAAAGGCTTTTTTTGATTCATCATTGATGAATTTATTATAAATTATTGAGTCCTATTATTAATTATTTGTAAAGAGCAGCACATCTCCACATTATGGAAACAATCCCCATCTTTTTTAAAGTACGGGTCCCGTGAGTGTAAAAAATAGCAATATGATCAAGTTGGCTAATTTATGTCTTTTTTTTTTGCAGTTGAAGCAATGGATGCACATGGAAGCAATAAGGATTCAATGGCAATTGATGATAGAAGTGATGATTTTCAATGTCCAGAAACAGAACTCGTCAGAGGAGGAAAAAAGCAAGTCCGGAAGAAGAGGAAACTAACTTCTGAAGTTCGGAAATATTTTAAGATTCCTGATTCAAACCTGGTGAAGAGTTAAAGTGCGAATGCAAAATGTGTGGAGCAAAGTATCGCGCTGAGAGTAAGTATGACACATGTAATCTAAGTAGACATTTGAAAAAAATGTGTGAAGATGACATCTAAGGATACTGGGCAGTTCCTTCTTTCATCTAATAAAGGTTCAATATTGTCTACACGAAATCCTCAATTTAATCAAAGAGACATTTAGAGAACTATTGGTGCGAGCAATCATTAGACATGATTTGCCATTTTTTTGTGGAATATGATGGTATTAGAGATGTATTTAAGTATTTGGAGCCACAAGTTTCTCATATAAGTAGAAACACTGCTAGAATAGACATAAGAAAAATGCATGCTTCTGAGGTTGATAGACTTCGTAATGAGTTAATAAATTGTCCTAGTTGAATAAGTTTGACTTCTGATGCATGGAGTTCTATTGTAACTGATGGATATTTGAGTTTGGCTGCACATTACATTGACAAAAATTGGGTGTTGCAAAAGAAAATTTTGAATTTTCTTACATGCCTCATCCTCATAGTGGGGCTGCTTTTGCTGAGAAAATTTACAATTTGGCTAGTAATTAGGGAATAGAAAAAAAAATTACAAATATCCATCAGTTACAATAGAACTCCATGCATCAGAAGTCAAACATATTCGACTAGGACAATTTATTAACTCATTACGAAGTCTATCAACCTCAAAAGCATGCATTTTTTTATGTCTGTCCTAGCAGTGTTTCTACTGATATGAGAAACTTATGGCTCCAAATACTTAAATACATCTCTAATACCATCATATTCCATAAAAGAAAATGGCAAATCATGTCTAATGATTGCTCGCACCAATAGTTCTCTAAATATCTCTTGATTAAATTGAGGATTTCGTGTAGATAATATTGAGCCGTTATTAGATGAAAGAAGGAACTGCCCAATATCCTTAGTTGTCATCTTCACACATTTTTTCAAATGTCTACTTATATTACATGTACCATACTTACTCTCAGCCTGATACTTTGCTCCACACATTTTGCGTTCGCACTTTAACTCTTCACCAGGTTTTGAATCAGGAATTTTAAAATGTTTCCAAACTTCAGAAGTTAATTTCTTCTTCCAGACTTGCTTTTTTCCTCCTCTGACGAGTTCTGTTTTTGGACATTGAGAATCATCACTGCTATCATCAATTGCAATTGACTCCTTATTGCATCCATTGCTTCAACTGCAAAAAAAATAGCCAACTTGATATTGCTATTTCTTTACTCTCACGGTACGGGTACTTTAAAAAAGATGGGGATTGTTTCCATAATGTGGAGATGTGCTGCTCTTTACAAATAATTAATAATATGGTTCAATAATTTATAATAAATTCATCAATGATGAATGAAAAAGCCTTTATGTAGGGCAAACTGATTTTGACTTTTTAGAATTCAAAATTATAAACTAAAATTTGAAACTAACCGACTAATATTGGACCCACCTAATTTTGTAGTTTTGCAAAACATTATCCCTATTCCTCTACTATTTTGTCAAATATCGTAATAAATTCTTAATAAAAGTTAAAATAGTTCTAGCAACTAATTCTAGCATAAACTTTTGAAACAAATCAACTAATTCTAGGCTTCTAGCAAAAAAAAAAGGATAATACTAATCACAGTTTTAGAGTGGAGTTCAGTGTGATGAGTCGGTTATAGTGTTCAGTTGGTTTTATACCATTGATTTGGGCTTTCTAGACTAGAGTTTTGTGTTGTTTTTTAGTTCTTTGAGCCGTTTTAGCTATATCTCATAGATTATGTGTTAATTTCCATTGTTTCGAGTCGATTGAGTGGCCAAAGCCATATTATATTAAGTTTAGAGTCATAGTAATGAGTCTTGTGTCAATATAAGCATGGATGATCAAACAACAAAGGGATTGATCTCAAGAAACATCCAAACGCATCTGGAATTTTCAATCTTTGGCGGGGTTTAGTATTTTGGCCATAACTCACTTTACAAAATTGATATTAAGCTAATTGATGGCTACGGAAAACTAAGAGAGGGGGCTACAACTCTTATGAAGACCCCAAAAGCAAATTCGGAAGTTTGGTGTGACTGCAGCCCAAATGCAGGGTTGAAAATCGTGCGAGAAGGCTGCGCCGTAGCTCCTCCCCTGCGCCGCTGCGTCGGGGATTGGGATTGCGGCGCGGCGCAGCCTCCTCTCAGCAGCCAGTCACGGGGACGGAGAAAACAAGAAATTTCATTTTCAGATCTTTAGAACATGAGGGACTATAAATAGACACCTTGGAGGCGTGAAATAGGGCGTGGAGAACACCTGGGGATGAAAACAAACATCACCAAAACACAAGAAAAGAGTTAGGGAAGAAGATGGAATGCATCTATCATCTTGAAATAGATAAGATTCTTATTTAATCTCTTTAATTCATTCTTTGTTGTTTCTTGTACATCATTTGAGGCGTATTCTCATTTCCTTATGGATATTTGTATTTTCATCATGAGCAAAACTCTATAATTCTAGGGGATTGATTTAACCAAAGTTTGGATTTATTGCTTCTAAATTACTTGATCAATAATTTAGATGATTGGGTGTATTTGATTTGATTGTTGAGAAAGATAATTAAATACATGACCTTGGAATAGCATAACCTAGGATTTCATGGAATTGAGAAATTTATGAAACCTTTGAGTCATTTATTGAGATTCATGGTTTATATTGAGATTTTAATTGGTGATTTTTATAGAGATATTGATATCCTAATTGAAATCTACAATCATTTGACACTTGAGAGAGGAAATGATTATTGTAGGAATCTTGGCTTATAAATTGGTAATTTGTGAATGATAAACTAGATTGATAACATAGGTGAAAACTAGGTAAATCAAACCTCTAGAATTTATTCTTCCATAGATTTAGATGTTTATATTTTAATTAGTTATATATAGTTATTTTTTTATAAATTGAGAAATCCACCTATTATTGATCAGTCAAATATAGGTAATTTATACTTGGTACTTATACACGCATTCCCCGAGGATACGACAACCCTACTCATTACACTATATTAAAACTGGACAACCGTACACTTGCGGTAGATTAGGTGAGTGTTTTAACGCCTAACATGTAGCTTAATCCATATTTTACACGCTCAAGAGTCGGACGGTGGTGGACTGGTGGTTTGTTGAAATCAAAGAAAACTGAAGAAATAATGGGAGAAAATTTGAGAGATGAAGAGTGGGACTGTGGCTGCGGGGAAAGGAGGAAGAGGAAATATCATAAATGTGTATATCTAGGGTTTGTTTTGTTTTTGTTTCTGTCATGTACCATTATATTACAAAAATAACCCAGTCTTTATTTAAATTACTATTACTATATAGTTAAATGGGGTTAAATAGGTCAATCGGGTTGACCCAACCTAACTTATTTTTTTCCTTGTTAATCGTGTTCGACCCAATTTCAACCCAAACCCGCAAAGATTTGTACCTGTACCTGTAAAATTCGTGTTAGATTCGTGTCGGGTTATTGTGTCGTGTCACAAATTGACGCCCCTAGCTTTGACTTGAATGAAACATGTTTTCATATTGTAACACATTAGGTGATTATGGGATGTTGAAAACATTGTTGAATGTATTTTATTTGTAATTTTAAGTTGTTTTTTTTAATATTTTTGTGTCAAACAGGTTTTTCTTTTTCATATTGTTTGCAAACAGTTTAAGTTAAACAGGTTTTTCGGGTCGTGTCGGGTTTCCCATGTCACAAACGGGTCGTGTTCGTGTCGTGTATTTTGATACGAATAATTAAACGGGTCGTGTTCTGGTTCGTGTCAGACTTGTAATATCTGTGTCAGAACACGACCCGCGAACACGAAATACGACACGATTGACACCCCCAATGACTATTGATGAAGAAGTTATTCTATGGAGAGGAGAAATCAAAAGATTTAACAAATGAAAAACTGATATATAATAATTTTTCATTTAATTTGCCAATTTCCTTTGTTTTGTTTATGGAATAATTACAAAAAAAAAAAAAAAACTGAGGTTCGGGCTAATTACAAAAAAAAAAAAACAGAGGTTTTGAGGTTTGATGCGTCTTACATTTTCCATTTCATACGCAAAAAATATTTAAATATTTCAAAACCCCCTGACATTTATAATAGTATTACAATTACCCCCTTAAATTTAAGACAAAATCAAACTTGAGGGTTTTTTTGTAATATTTAAAAATCTCTGGGATTTTTTGTAATTAGCCCGAACCTTAGAGGTGTTTTTTTAATTATCCCTTTATTTAATGTATTCTGAGACAATGAAAGAATAGAATCTTCTGAATGTTTATGTGCCTTCTTTGTTTTCCAGTCTAGCTGAGAAACCTTTTACTTTTGTTGACAAATATATGTATTTGGATCTGATTGAAGTCTTTGACTGGGTTATATTCTCAAAATCTTGCAGATAGTGAAGGCCATATAAATACTACATCATTGCTTTTGCTGATGTTAATGCTAAGGTAGGTGGACATTTTGTATTGTGATAGCTCCTTGTAAATCTTCTACTTGATATGGAAAAATTGACTAAATCTCCTGAGAAAAGAAAGAAAAATGATAATTACAAAAACTACTCCTAAATTTAGTTTATTTACAAAAAGTTCCAGTTATCTTTCAAAATTACAAATATCCCCTTAAAGTGTTACAAACCCTCCTCGAGGTTTGTTTGTATTTACCTGACAAATTTTGCTGAGGATGCAAAATTTGTAGCTAATGCTGCTGAGTAATTATATATTTCAAGTTTCAACCTGTTTTATAGATGTCTATTTATATGCTATACTAATTATCTATTGTGATTGGTGGTTTTTTTTTTTTTTTTTTTTTTGAGAAGAAATTCGGCCCTGTCATTGCAGAGACTCGAACCTGGGCCCATTCACGAAAGAGTAATACCCGGGTTTTCCTCATATCTTGGCATCTAGCTAGTAATGGTGGGTTTTGGAATTGGTAGGTGGATTGGATTCATGTACCCTTTTCTTTGTAACAAGAAAAAAGTTAAATATACATATGCAGAAGTTAGTTGCATATGGCCAAGACTTGGTTGGAAACAGTGATGAAATGCAGATATGAGCAGTTGCCGAAATAGTATTTATGCAAAATTGATGATTACTGTTATTAGGGTTAATTACCCAAAATAAAATTCCTGAATTTTATAATTAAAAAACACTTGTCTTTGAAAATTACAAATATCCATTTAGTATTTACTTCAATTTTATGAATTGCAACCCTCACAATGGGCACATTTGTTAAGAACATGCAACCCTCAAAACCACTTAATGTTAAGAACGTGCAAGTGTGCAACACTGCAACAAAATACTACAAAAAATGGACCCACACAAACTATAATCAAGAAGAAAAAAAAAATTGCTAGTGACATGTTGTCTGCTTATTAGTACTCATAACATGGATGTTCAAATTTCCTTGGTAACATGGTGAAAATGATTTCTTATGTGATAACACAGTTATAGCAGCTCAAGACCTTGACTGTTGCGATACATTCCTCGATTCACCTTCTCCACAAAACTCTAGGGCAAGGGGATTGAGGCCGTCAGGTTTCATCATTAAGAAAAAAAATTAACTCTAGAAGAAAGCATATTCATTAACAAGGATAAACATAAAGTTACAATTACACGTTAAACTTCTCCCCCTCATATTCAAATAATCAAAATCCATACCAAGGGACGTAAACATAATGAAAGACCTCATTTTCCTAGCAATCATAATTCCATATGGAAAAACAAACGGAAATTGCTAATAATTCCATTCCCTATCATGCCAGAGAGCATAATAAACCTGCATATCCTATTAAGTCCTCATCAAAACTTTTAAGCCAAAAAAATAAATGCATATAAGTTCAGAGTGTCAATATTCTACCAACACTAACATCTCCCCTCATTAAACTCACAACCCTATCCCAAAAAAAAAAAAAAAAAACTATTCAAACAATCGTTTACAGTTCATCATGGCCATCATCTTCATCCTCCTCCGATTTCCCCCCGGGAGCCCCACCGGACCTCTGATAAACAGCGGTGATAATCGGATTACACACCGCTTCTACTTCCTTCAGCTTCTCCTCGTAATCCTCCTTCTCGGCCGTTTGATTCTCGTCCATCCACTCGAGAGCCTCCTTAGTTGCTGTCTCGATTTTCTCCTTCTCGTCGGCCTCCAATTTGTCGGCCAGCTTGTCCTTGTCGTTTATTTGATTCCTCATGTTGTATACGTACGTCTCCAGGCTGTTGCGCGCGTCGATTCTTTCTTTGACCTTTTTGTCCTCCTCGGCGAACTCTTCGGCTTCTTTGACCATACGCTCGATTTCTTCCTGACTCAAACGGCCTTTGTCGTTGGTGATTGTGATTTTTTCGGAGCGTCCGGAGGCTTTGTCTTCGGCCTTGACGTTTAGGATACCGTTGGCGTCGACCTCAAAGGTAACTTCAATTTGAGGGGTTCCTCTGTTGGTACATAAAAGATACAATTAGTTAGCCAGAGTTTTGAAATGCCAGTAGAAATTTCTAAATAAAATACAGGGATAATTCAAAAAATGACCCCTGAGGTTTGGGTTAATTAACAAAAAACTAGAAATACTTGGAAATTACAAAAAAAAAAAAAAAAAAACTTGAGATTTGATTATGTGTTAAATGTAAGAGGGTGGGTGTCTGAAATGGTTTTGCTAGTGAAGGGGGTAAAGTGTAACACATAATCAAACATGAAGGATTTTTCATAATTAACCCAAACCTTGGGGGTAGTTTATGTAATTATCCCTAAAATATAATATAGGGGATATGAACCTTGGAGCTGGGGCTATTCCTGTCAGATCGAATTTCCCAAGCAACCTACAGTCCTTTGTAAGGCTTCGTTCACCCTCGAAGACCTACACACAGCAATAATTTCATGTTACTGTTATACACAAAAGGGTTGAATTACAAAATTACCATCAAAATTTAGCCTAACAACAAAAAACTCGAGTTATCTTTCAAAAGTACAAATATTTCTAATTTACCTAACAAATACTCGCCCTTTACCTAACAAATACCCCTTTTGGAGGATGGGATTAGTGAAAGAGAAACCAGTGTCGAGGGGTATTTGTAATTTTGAAAGACAACTTTTTTCTATAATGATTAGGCTGAACCTCATGGGTAATTCTTGAGATTGAGACTTCAAATAATCAAATTCTTATACCTGGATTGTGACAGTAGTCTGTTGGTCCTGGTAAGTGGTGAAAACTTGGGATTTTTTAGTTGGAATAACAGTGTTCCTTGGAATCAATTTGGTCATCACTCCTCCAACAGTCTCAATACCAAGGGTCAACGGAGCCACATCCAAGAGAAGAATATCTGATGCAAATTGCAAGGCATGGGATAAAAAGTTAGTAGCAGAAACTTTCAATTCCAAAATATTCGGTAGTAATTTACAGAAACTCAGCATAATCTATACTGTGTACAGACTATAAAGCACGGATAATTACAAAAACTACCTCGAGGTTTTGGCCTAATTTTAAAAAGCTCCATTATCTTTTAAAATTACAAATATCGTTTAGGTGAATGCATCCTTGAATTTTGTATTTTCTTAATAAATACGGAATTTGTAAAATTGAAACAAATATGTATTTATAATTCTTAAAAATTAGCTAGATTTTATCGTGTGAGACTAAACTCAAGGGTGTTTCTTGTGAATATAGCCCATAAAAGTGTGAATAAATTGGAATGTTTCTTGAAATTTTCAGTTTGGGAAAATGTCCTTTTAAGCATAATTAATTTGAAGGGCAAACTAGTCTTAAGAAAGGTCCGAAAAGTACCTTTGGTTTCATCACCTCCCTCTCCACTCAAGATTCCTCCTTGAACAGCAGCACCATAAGCAACAGCCTCATCTGGGTTAATACCCTTATTGGGTTCCTTACCATCAAAATAGTCCTTCAGAAGCTGTTGAATCTTGGGAATCCTAGTGCTACCACCAACGAGAACGATTTCATCAATTTGGCGTTTTTCCAGACCGGCGTCATCCATGGCCTTCTTAACTGGACCCATGGTTTTTCTGAACAAATCGTTGTTCAGTTCCTCAAAACGAGCTCTTGTGAGAGGCTCGGAGAAATCTACGCCGTCAAAGAGAGACTCGATCTCAACTCGGACCTGGTGCTGACTACTCAAAGCTCTTTTAGCACGCTCAGCTTCCCTCCTTAGCTTGCCAAGTGCTCTGTTATCCTTGCTGATGTCCTTTCCGTGCTTCTTCTTTATCAGCTTAATGAAGTATTCCATGATCCTCTGGTCAAAATCCTCACCTGCAGAGACAATGAAAAAAGTGGACATTAAGACAAGCGTGCAAAAGATAATCAAAGTTCGCATCGCATTAAGCAAAAAACATGTACTAAGCTGCCATCATTAGATTCATCAGTGTGAAAAGAAAGAGAAGATTTGCTCAAGAATAGTCAGCAGTAATATGTTACATGTTAAATTTTTGAACCAGTTAAGGTTATTCTTTACAAAAGTGAGTTTAATCTTTTTCACTACTTATATCCTCATCATGGAGCTGCTTTTTCAGATTTTTGTGGTCCTGAAAGACTACAGATACAACCCAGGGCCAGAAGTTCAAGTGGAGGGCTTTTTGGCAAATTAATAGCAATTCACAAGATTTAAAGATCAAAATCTCAGGTAACAGCTTGATATTGCTATTGTTTCAACATTAAATAAGAATGAAGAGATTCAACAAGTAGCTTACCTCCCAAGTGAGTGTCCCCATTCGTTGCAAGCACCTCAAAAACACCATTATCAATGGTCAAGATACTGACATCAAATGTTCCACCACCAAGGTCAAAGACAAGAATGTTCTTCTCACCACCTTTCTTATCCAAACCATAGGCAATTGCTGCTGCAGTTGGCTCATTAATAATTCTTACAACATTCAAACCAGCAATTACGCCGGCATCTTTGGTGGCCTGCCTCTGCGCATCATTGAAGTAAGCTGCAGAAGAGAAGCAAAAAGAATCAGTAACGGCATAAACTTCTCCATCTACTTAAAAAGCATTTGGCACCAAAAAATTTACCAGGAACGGTGACAACAGCATCCTTGATTTTCTTTCCAAGGTAAGCCTCAGCTGTCTCCTTCATTTTCGTCAAGATCATGGCGCTGATCTCCTCAGGACTGAAGACCTTGGTCTCACCATCTTTAATCCTGACTTCAATGTAGGGTTTACCATCCTTGTTCACAATCTTGTAGGGAACAAGCTTCATGTCCCTTTGAACTTCCTTATCCTCAAACCTATAGAGTAGCATTAGTTAGACTCATAATAATGATACACATCAAGCTTATATCATCAATAGGAAGGGAAAGGATAAATTACTTTCTGCCAATAAGTCTTTTGACATCAAAGACAGTCCTCTCCGGATTGACAGCTGCCTGATTCTTTGCAGCCTCTCCAATCAACCTCTCACCGTCAGTGAAACCAACCCATGAAGGGGTAATTCGGTTACCTTGATCATTTGCGATAATTTCAACATGTCCATTTTTGTAAACACCAACACATGAATAAGTTGTGCCAAGATCAATGCCAATAACTGTTCCAATTTTGGGAGCTTCCTCTTTAGCTATGGAAAATGCAAATAAACATCCTGTACGAAAGAATCAATCACCACATTAGTATGTTATTTCCAATGACTGTAAAAGGCAATACTCCTATTATGCAGAGGTTATGCAACACAAGTCAGGCGCATTTAAGTTTTTACTCACTAAATTACAATAAGCAAGGGTTTCATTCTCTTCATTGCAGAGTAACTCTGATATGCTATCTATAATCCTACAGCTTTCACTTAAAATACTCTTTGCTAATATGATTTTCAATTATCCTATTGCAGAGCTTCTCTTTAATAACAAGTACATATAACAAATCGGCTCTCTTAAAGAAAAAGGTCACTCATAATTTGTTAATGTCAACAGTTTCATCAACGAGTAAAGATTTCCATAAATCCACAACAACGTGAACTGTAATGCTAGCGCAAAAGGAGAGAATAAAAAACAAATCGGCACTCTCAAGTCTCATCTCTCCCTTTAGTAATCATACAATTACATTTAATAAGAACAAATGAAAGAAATCCGAACTCCATTTCAGGAAGAAAAAAAATTAGCAGATCTGAAAACAAACTACCGCGACATAAACTTCGATCCTCTTTCCTCCACACAAATACAACATAAACACTTTCAGCAAATAATAATGCTAGAGAATTCAGCTAAAAAATGTCCTAAACAGACATTCCATTCTTCACGAAAATGAAGCACAAAAACAAATCAGTTATCATACATACATACATACATAGAAAATAAATGAATTTCAGCTTAAAACAAACAATTTCCATAAATAAAAACCAAATAAATGCTCACCGAGCAAAACGATCCCCAACACAACCGAAGATGCGCGTTTCTGCAACGCATCAGCCATCGCTGCGAAGCTCGATAATTGATTACGCTCTTCTCCTTTTTCACTTTGTTGTTTTTTTAATTTTTTTAATTTTGCTTTCTCGCGTTTATGAGCTATAAATCTGAAACAGATACGTTGGAGCCTTGGAGGGTCAGAGGTTTATATACCAGTTCCCCTGCAGAGAGAACCCGTCATCGATGATGACGTGGACCAATCATCTCGCGAGTATGAATCACTCCTACCCCCCGCCTAAATGGGAGAAATCGTGTCACCGGTGCTCACGTGGGCCAATGGTAGAGGATTATCGTGTCACTTGTGGTGACGTGGACCAATAAGAATTCGGCCACTATAGGGCTGACCAATGGAGGTTCTTTTTCGCAGCTGGGATGATCCACACCGTTAATCGTGTTGACCAATAGTCATATTATGGCTTTCCTTTTTTTAGAAAAAAAGAAAAAGAAAAAGGAAAAAAAAAACAAATAGTATTTTCTAGAAAATTCCTGCAGTGTGTTGAATTATATATATTACATATATTTTTTATATAAATAATATTATGTATCATATTTTGCAAATAAATGTGAACTTGTTGGACATATCATTTTTTTTTAAAAAAATTTGGCCCTGTTATTATAGATACTCGAACCCTAACTAAAATTAATGTTGTGATTTATTCGATAGTTGGCATTGTTGTCTTGTCGTTATATTTTATCTATCAATTATGATAATCGCAGATTTTTTTGCCGTCACATTCATAATCTCTATCGATTTTTAGGGTTCGATACTTTATCAATTTCAATTTTTGACTTTCTTATTGCGAAAATGTAAATTTGGGGCAAAAAAATAGCAATAACAAAATTAGTAATATTACAATGAGGGGAGGATAAAACATAAGCCTAATGTTGATTGTTGATAATCTCTTTCCATTTTTTTTAGCAAGAATGAATTTCATTCATAAAACAGAAGAAACTTACAACCAGTTATAACAACAGATGTAAAACAATTGCAAGCCTATGGATAATAGATCTATACAGATCTAAAAACATATTTTAAACTGCAACAGATCTGACTAATCCATAGATTCAGAACTTCGCAAGTAGGCGCTAGACAAAACACGTACCAAAATTTGATCTTGTTTCTGTCACATATCATCTGATAATAGCACATCTGAGTCTTCTGAGCAAATCCACAAAGGGACAAATAAAACTGAAAACAAGCCACTTATTGGGACAAAACAAGCCACCTAATGGGGACAAATAGAAAACACCATTACAGAAAGACAAGAGATCAAAGACGAAAAAATCGGTCTCTCCCTCCCTCAGATCCACACCGTAGTCCATATCCGCCAAAGCCACATCCAAAACCGCCACTACCGCTCGCTTCACCTCTAAACCTGCAAGCCACATCCAAGACAAGATAATCTCTTTCCATTTTGAACTACTATTAAACGTTGCATTTAATTTTAGTCCACATCAAGGTAAAGGATTAGTACAATGAATGTCCATTCATTGCACGACACGTCGACACGTTAGGCTTAAGGACAGCAAGAGATATTTATGAGATAAAATATTGAAATATGTAATTTACTTCTTGGACTCTCTCTCAATAATATATATATATATATATATAAATATAGATTCTATGGTAAAAATGTTTTTTAAATCATTATTTGACTTGGCATATCGAATTAGAAATTTAAAGAAAAAAAAAAAGAATCACAGTGGGATTTGGAAGGAAGAGAAAGCAAATGTAGGGAGTGTTAAACAAAAAGCATTTCTTAGTTTTTGGTTAAAAAAAAAATCATTTTGTAGTATTTGCAAATGTCAACTTCGGCTTCATTTAATCAGAATCTAAAAATTGGGAGATGCATGCTTTAAATTTCTGCTTCTACTTCTGGTTCAACTTTTATAAATAAATAATCATTTTTTCAACCTAATAGGATTGGATTGACACATTTGGGAATGGTGAGTTTGCTTTGATTGATAGAATATTAGAGGTGGATGAGAAAAATGAGGGTTGGAGGGGCATAAGAGTTCAACAACTTGTTGATGGGATTAAAGAGCATGGACAACAAAGTTTCGCTAAAATATTAAGGTTTGAAACTCCATTAATGGAGATTTTAAGTTTCAACTCCGATATTCTTTTCACCTCTTAAAACTTTGGTTTTACTACAAAAATGAAGGTAAAAGAAGAAGAAAAATGAGGAGAAGACAAAGGGGATAAAGAGAGAATAAAAATGAGGAGAAAGAAATTGATAGTCGGAAACCTGAAAGTATTAAATGTTCAACTGAAAAGTATCAAATGTTGAATTGATAAGTATTACACATTTAAGTAAAACATATTACACGTTTAAATGAAAAGTATAACATGTTGAATTGGAAAGAATTATAGTTTTTAAATGAAAATTATTACACGTTTTTAAGTGAAAATATTATACATTGAACTAATATGTATTACTTATTTCTCAAAATTATGTCAATTTTGTTATTTTGAAAACGTATACTTTTCAGAGTAAAAATGATTCTTTTAGAGAAAAAAAAAACCAATACTTTTTTTAATTATGATCACACCCGCCTGTTAGCTTAATATTTACAAAAATACCACCAGTTTTTGGGCTGAATCACGAGTCATGGGGAATCGTCTGACATAACAGGATCATAGAACGGTCCTATATGAATTATTGCATTTGGAAAGATGTACTAAGAAAAACAATTTGAAACGAGAATTGATTTTAAAAAATGTACTCATATAATTAACAACAATGGTTAGCGTCAAATCTACTTGTCATAAAAATTATGTGACAAAAAATAGTTGAAATTATATAAATTATTCTGAAATATTTCTTTAATTGCAAATATAGGGTAGATGAGTATTACATATTGATGCTGCAAAAAAGTGTAGATCACTCTAGTTTCCATCCAAATATTTCATTAGATTTAATATGCTAAACTTTCGAACTGGAACAATTTGTGAACTAGATCAATTTCTGGATAGAAACGTGGACTTGGACATTCAGATTCAACTTCCATAACTCAATAGTGATGTACATTTTTTTTCCAGCATCAAGCATATCGGATGAAAATAAAAAACGAAACAACAACTTAGGCCAAAAAAAGAAAACCATATACTCCATATTCAAATTTGAACTTTTTTACAAAATTTGAACTCGGATCAAATTTGAATAAATTAGTGATAAATATGGATAAATAGATCAAATTACTCAACTTCCAATCGCATTCGAGTCGATTAAAAATTGTTCAAAGTTGATTAGATTATAACAAAGTACAAACATAATTTTTGGATAGAAAAAGTTTTTAACAAATTGGTACTGTATTATGTTCGGTTCGATTCGACTTATTCATGCCATAAACAACTAAATACAATATATAAATAGGGATGTTAATGGGTCTGGGTTACTCAGACCCGAACCAGACCCACCTCATTTTTGGGACGGGTATGAATCCAATAAATGGGTATTGGGTGGATAACATGCATTGATTTTTAGACCCGGGTGGGTATGAGTCGAGCAGCGGGTATGACAAGACCTGACACATACGCGACCCATAAATTTTTTATTATTATTTTATTTTATATATAGAAAGAATATATTGTATTATTGTTGTTCAAGAACTCTTGATTTATATATGTTGTTGTTTATTTCATAATTTATATAATATCTACAAAATTATATAAATATTATAAGTTTTGAGTACACTATTTTGAAAAAAACCGTACAAATTTGGCCAAATATGTGAAGTTGGCGGATCTAATGGGTCTTACCCACAAGACACGAGCATGTGTCGGGGTGGATATGGGTATTGTATTTCTTGACGGGCCGGGTCTCAGGTCCGGACGGACCCGACCCATTGACATCATTGTGTATAAACCAGTGTTCTAAAAGGCGCTAGACGCTAAAACTAGGGCCTAGCACCTAGACGGAGTTGGGCAAGGTTAGGCGAGATCTAATTGGAAGAAAAATCTAGATGAATAAGGGGAGTTTAGCTCCTAGGTGGGAATTAATTGGGCTTAGACGGAGATTATTAGAAACGAGAAAGAAAAAAAAAAGGAAAGAGGGAGAAAGTTCATCACATGGACCCTACCCTACATACCTTAACGTTAACCTGGTCTGCAAGACACCCAATAATCCCACCGAGTTTAATAAATATTAGAATAACAGCGATGGTGAGACAAAAAAGAAAATGATTATTGCAGATATATGAGATTTCCTCAATTCAAAGTCCAGCTCTTCTTCACTCTCTCTTTCTCTCTCTAAAACCACAAACCCAACTTGCATTTCCTCTCTCTAAAAATTATCCGTTTAGGGTTTTCGCAGACGCCGCTTTTTGAAGTTATCCGATCCGGTGGTGAATTATTTTATCCGTCTCTCAACATCCTTCTATTCTCAGGTGATTTTGATTTAATCGTTTTAATTTTTGTGTTAGTTGCTTGTTATTATTATTGTTTTTTCGTTTCTGAGTACGTGAATATACGTTTTTCTTATTGTTCTGATTGAGTGAAGTTTAGTGTTGCTGGAGGATTGCTTGATCTGCTTGTTCGATTGATTAATTAGGTAGTACTTGAAGGTGTTAAATGGATGATAATTACTAAATGTGAATTTTGGGATTGTAAGTTTTGCAGTCCGTGTTGAGAAATTAGAGGCTTTGTGGAGTCCTTTTGGGCGAGGTTATGTGGTTTAGCAGCTGGTGTTAGACATTCTGGTTGGTTCGTTTGTGCTTGTTTGAGCTGATTCTATGTGTTTGTTGTTTTGATTGTGATTTTGAATGTGGTTAGGTGGGTTTATAATTGATTGTATTGCTGTAATCCTTTGTCTTATTCGCAATGGAGTAGACTGCAACAATCAGTTGGGTCTTTATTTGATGGTTGAAGATGTAGGTTTTATTGAAGTTTGAAAAACTGGCATTGGATATGTTTTGTTCTGGTTCTATGTGTTGCATAGTGCAGTGTACTTTTGGAAACCAATGTACCTTTACCCCTCTCATCAACACTTTTTTGAAATGAATTTGTTCATACATGTTCATTGGTTGTGTATCTAAAGTAGCCAAGATGCTTATTTATTCAGTCTTCCTTGTCTTAGCTACAAGTGGCAATCTTTTGTTGTTTTGTCGTATGACTGTTTACAAAATGTTGAATGTGACACTAATTCTTTGGGGTTGCGAAAAGGAAATACTGTCTTTTTGATTATTTTACTGTCGCTGTCATGCTCAGTAATATTTCAGATGTATTGGCTTAATTTATTTTGATTTGGGGTACTTCATAAAGTGTATGTTATATCTTTCCCAACCATCATTTTGCAATTGGAATTAGGCTCCTTGAGAGGTGAACTTTTTCAACAAAATTGAATTCCTACTTTATTATTTGTCATGCGAACTGAACTAGTCCTAAATTTGTGGGTGCCCAGTTGTTATAATTTGTTCTACATGTTGGTGTCGGCAGGGAAAATATGGCTATGGAAGTCACCCAGGTTCTTCTAAGTGCACAAGCCGTTGATTCAACAGTAAGGAAACATGCTGAAGAAACTTTGAAACAGTTTCAGGAGCAAAATCTCCCTGGTTTCTTGTTATCCCTTTCTGGGGAGCTTGCTAATGAGGAAAAGCCTGTTGAAAGCCGTAAACTAGCAGGTTTGATTCTTAAAAATGCTTTGGATGCTAAGGAGCAGCACAGAAAGTTTGAGCTTGTGCAAAGATGGTTATCATTGGATGCGGCTGTGAAGAGCCAGATCAAGGCATGCTTGTTACAGACCCTCTCGTCTACTGCATCTGATGCTAGGTCAACTGCATCACAGGTCATTGCAAAGGTTGCAGGCATTGAACTGCCACAGAAGCAGTGGCCTGAGCTCATAGGTTCCCTCTTGTCTAATGTTCACCAGGTCCCACCTCATGTTAAGCAAGCTACCCTTGAAACACTGGGCTACTTGTGTGAAGAAGTTGTTCCAGATGTTGTTGATCAAGATCAAGTGAACAAGATACTCACAGCTGTGGTTCAAGGCATGAGTTCTACTGAAGGTAATACTGAAGTCCAGCTTGCTGCTACCCGAGCTTTATATAATGCTCTTGGATTTGCCCAGGCTAACTTTTCCAATGATATGGAGCGTGATTACATAATGAGAGTTGTTTGTGAGGCCACACTGTCACCGGAGGTTAAAATTCGGCAGGCTGCATTTGAGTGTTTGGTCTCGATTGGGTCAACATATTATGAGAAATTAGCTCCATACATCCAAGACATTTTCCACATCACATCCAAGGCTGTCCGAGAAGATGAGGAGCCTGTGGCTCTTCAGGCAATTGAATTCTGGAGCTCAATATGTGATGAGGAGATTGATATATTGGAGGAGTATGGAGGCGATTTTACTGCAGATTCTGATGTTCCATGCTATTATTTTATCAAGCAGGCACTCCCTGCACTTGTTCCTATGTTATTGGAGACACTTCTTAAGCAAGAAGAAGATCAGGATCAGGATGAAGGTGCTTGGAATCTTGCAATGGCTGGTGGAACTTGCCTTGGTTTGGTAGCCCGAACAGTTGGGGATGACATTGTACCACTTGTTATGCCATTTATCGAAGAAAATATAACAAAACCTGATTGGAGGCAGAGAGAAGCTGCCACTTATGCTTTTGGTTCCATATTGAAGGTCCTTCACCTGACAAATTAACTCCAATTGTCAATGTTGCTCTAAATTTCATGCTTACTGCTTTGACCAAAGATCCAAATAGCCATGTGAAGGACACCACTGCTTGGACCTTAGGCAGAATATTCGAATTTCTTCATGGGTCAACTGTGGAGACTCCCATTATTACACCGGCAAACTGCCAACAGATTATCACGGTTCTCCTCCAGAGCATGAAAGATGCTCCAAATGTGGCTGAGAAAGCTTGTGGTGCTCTCTATTTTCTAGCCCAAGGTTATGAGGACGTGGGCTCAACTTCACCCTTGACGCCTTATTTCCAAGAAATTGTTCAGTCCCTTCTTTACGTCACTCACAGAGAAGATGCAGGGGAGTCGCGACTTAGGACGGCCGCCTACGAGACACTAAATGAGGTAGTGAGGTGCTCTACTGACGAAACAGCCCGCTTAGTGTTGGAACTCGTTCAAGTCATCATGACTGAGCTTCACAATACTCTCGAGGCACAAAGACTTTCATCTGATGAGCGAGAGAAGCAGAACGAATTACAAGGCCTTCTTTGTGGGTGCTTACAGGTTATTATCCAGAAATTAGGGGCATCAGATCCTACTAAGTATGCTTTCATGCAGTATGCAGACCAGATTATGAACCTCTTTCTACGGGTTTTTGCATGTAGAAGTGCCACTGTCCATGAGGAAGCGATGCTTGCGATTGGTGCTCTCGCCTATGTGACGGGTCCTAACTTCGCAAAGTACATGCCTGATTTTTACAAGTATTTGGAGATGGGTCTTCAGAATTTCGAGGAATACCAAGTTTGTGCTGTTACCGTTGGTGTTGTGGGGGATATTTGCAGGGCATTGGAGGATAAGATTCTGCCTTACTGTGATCAGATAATGACCCTGCTTTTGAAAGACTTGTCGAGCAATCAGTTGCATCGATCTGTGAAGCCACCAATCTTTTCGTGCTTTGGTGACATAGCTCTAGCTATTGGAGAGAATTTTGAGAAGTATTTGATGTATGCCATGCCCATGCTTCAGAGTGCAGCAGAGTTGTCTGCTCACACAGCAGGTGCCGATGATGAAATGATAGAATATACTAATATTCTTAGGAATGGAATTTTAGAGGCATATTCTGGGATATTTCAGGGCTTCAAAAATTCTCCTAAAACCCAGCTCCTTATTTCATATGCACCTCACATCCTGCAATTCCTGGATAGCATGTACATGGAGAAAGATATGTGAGTATAATCTGATCTTATCAATGTTTTTTATGTTAATTACAAAAATGTCCTTGAGGTTTAGTCTTATTACAAAAAAACTCTAGCTTCCTATCAAAATTATAATTGCCCCCTTGATGTTTGTTTCTATTTTACAAATTGCCCCCTTGGTAGAGGGGTATTTTTTAAGAAAATGCAAATATCAAGGGAGTGTTTGTAATACCTTACGGCGGTATTTGTTATTATGAACGATAATTGATTTTTTTTGGTAATTATGTCAGGTCTCAAGGGTAGTTTTTGTAGTTATCCCTACATTTTTTATGTTTAGGTTCAGATCTTCTGTTAAGTTGTCGTTTGATTATATCATATATTTGGTTCCAGGGATGATGTTGTGATGAAAACTGCTATTGGCGTCCTTGGAGATCTAGCAGATACTTTAGGAAGTAATGCCGGTTCTCTTATTCAGCAATCTCTGTCGAGCAAAGACTTTTTAAACGAATGCTTATCTTCGGAGGACCATTTGATTAAAGAATCTGCTGAGTGGGCAAGATTGGCCATCAGCCGTGCCATATCTGTTTGAGGTGGTGTCCACTTAGTGCATATTAATTTAACCTGCATGCATATGGTCGTGTCGAGTCAGGGTCCTGGTTAGACATTAAGTTGTGTCGTTGCCATTTTCAGACAAAAGAAGCTTTTTAACTTCTTCATGTCACTAACTCATGCATCAGCATCATGGGGTCGGGTCTTTTTCCGGGGGTGGGGTGGGGGCGGGAGCGGGGGGGGGGGCGTTGTGAAGGTGGCTTCTTAAATTTCCGAAGGACTGAGAAATTGATGCATAATTTTTGGTGATTGGATGCTAAGCGAAAATGCATCATTTTCCGAGCTCTGCTTGATTGGTGTTATTGGGTGTTGGTGATGAGATGAGCCCATGTCATACCTGGTGCTGCCTGCTCGTCGGGTGGTAATGCAAACTGTACAAGCGCAATTTTGATTTTCATGATACATGAAGTGGGCCACCTCGTCATTTTTTTCCTTTCGTATTATACCCTTTTATATATATATATTTTTCAGGTCGGTCTTTGTCCTGCATTGGTATAAACCATATCACTCACAGTCGGGTTCCATACACTGTCATTTCATCTTCATCATCTATATCACAGGTTATTTAGAGTCGAAATATACTACACATCTCCGAGAACTTGCTTGCTGCTCTTTTCTGCTGGTAAAAGTACAGGTTTTTATTTTTTTGTTACTTCAATCTTGATTTTGAAAGTGTAATGTATTTTGTTTGAAAGCTTATTAAGTGTGGGATATTGGGATGTCATGATTGTGATGGCATCGAAAGGATTGGGATTTAGGATTGAAGAATTTTGTTGTCAAGAGGGCAATGTATTATTTGTGGTCTTGCCTTTGTAGTTTTCATCTCTGAAAGCTAATATAATTTTGTATTTTGATGGGTTTTTTTTTTTGGGTTTGGTTTTCTCTTGTATCATCATGCTCGATTATCATTGTAAAGCTTGTTTGTTGATGGTGATGATTATGGTTTCATTTTTTGGATGTTTTTGAGCTTTTGAGCTTATTACTTGGGAAAATTACAAAGACTACACCTGAGGTTTAGTCTAATTACAAAGAACATCAGTTATCTTTTAAAATTACAAATACTCCCGTATGGTATTACAACTCACGCTTGAGATTTGTGTTTACCTAACAAGTAGCCCACTTTTGGTGATGCAATTTGTAAAATAGAAACAAATGTCAAGGGGATACTTGTAATTTTGAAAGATAATTGTGTTTTTTTTAATTAGACTAAAACTCATGAGTTGTTTTTATAATTATCCCAATTACTTGGATCCGTGAATATTGTGTTTATAATTAATTTTGAAAGTTGATATTTGCTTCTACTTTACAAAGTACACCCTCAAGAGGGTATTTGTTAACCAAGTACATACCTCAAGGAGTCAAGGGGTGTTTGTAAAATACGTTAGGGGGGTATCTGTAATTATGTTGGAATTTTTTTTTGTAATTAGTTTAAACTTTAAACCTCGTGGATAGCTTTTTAATATACTTTTATTTTTTGGAGAAGTCTTCACATGTTTCGATATATCACTTGGCTGCTCAAAATTACGTCAAAAATTTTAAAAATATTAATTGTATGTTATTTTTTTTTAAGGTAATTGTATGCTAGGGATGGCAATAGGCGGGGACGTGGCTGGTATAGAACATCACATCCCCGTCCCCAAATCCCATTTCAAATACCATTCCCCGTTTTGGGCATCTGGTGCGGGGATGGGGAATTCCCGTTCGGGGAATTGGGTCCCGCAGGGCGAATGGGATCTTCTATTCCAAGATGATGTTTCATCTCCTATTCCACCGCATGGATGATTGTCACGTGTATGGAAGTTGCTATAGTAATTTTGGAACATAAATCACGCCTAAATTGTGGGATTTTAATATGGTAACTTTCATAAACGTGACAATCATCTGTGGGTGGAATAGAGATGAAACACCATCTTGGAATAGAAGATCTCATCCGCCCGCCGGGATTCTGAGTCCCCGTTTTGTATTAATTAATAAAAAAATATATTTTTTACTTAAAATAGTTAATAGATAAAATATCACAAATCACTAGCCAATTTTATAATAACTCCACAATATAAAATATTTTAACAAATTGAGTTAAATACAACAATTTTTAAAATAAGTTAAAAATCATTACAATATAAAAACACATATATGCATATATATTTCGGCGAATTGGGACGGTGACGGGAAATTCCCATTTCATCTAATCGGGGGCGGGGATGGGACGGGAGATAAATACCGTCCCCGATTTCAGAAAAGCAGTGAATCCCCATCCCCGCTCCCATCCCCGAATTAATCGGAATTCCCGGTCCCAATTTATTCGGGTACCAACGGGAATGGTTCCTTGTGGAGATTTTGCCACCCCTATTGTATGCTATTTTTGCTTGATTAAATGCATATACAAACATCTGGAAAAATGTGGAAAATAACATTCATCACAGAAAAAAAAAAAAAAATTAAGGTCGGCATTTCAAAAGGACAACATGTTTTCCACACAGAACAGTAGTTTAGTGACCTCAACAGTCAACTGCTCTTCAATGCACTTATCACTTTCCTTTTTCAAACCATTCAAACTTTTTTTTCAAATTTGCATCTACTGTTTATTATTATTGCATATTTACCACTTCTTTTATGCAATATTTAAATTTTTTCATTAACAAGTATAGTGCATTTGTAGATGGAACACAATGTCATGTAATGTTTAAACGCAATGTTAAATTTCATAAGAGGCTCAAGTAGTCCAATACATTTGATATCAGTCAAAAGAGGCATAATAGCTCAAGAGACTTGAATTAAATCAAAGTCCCACGAGGATAAAATATTTTAACAAATTGAGTTAAATACAACAATTTTTAAAATAAGTTAAAAATCATTACAATATAAAAACACATATATGCATATATATTTCGGCGAATTGGGACGGTGACGGGAAATTCCCATTTCATCTAATCGGGGGCGGGGATGGGACGGGAGATAAATACTGTCCCCGATTTCAGAAAAGCAGTGAATCCCCATCCCCGCTCCCATCCCCGAATTAATCGGAATTCCTGGTCCCAATTTATTCGGGTACCAACGGGAATGGTTCCTTGTGGAGATTTTGCCACCCCTATTGTATGCTATTTTTGCTTGATTAAATGCATATACAAACATCTGGAAAAATGTGGAAAATAACATTCATCACAGAAAAAAAAAAAAAAAAAAATTAAGGTCGGCATTTCAAAAGGACAACATGTTTTCCACACAGAACAGTAGTTTAGTGACCTCAACAGTCAACTGCTCTTCAATGCACTTATCACTTTCCTTTTTCAAACCATTCAAACTTTTTTTTCAAATTTGCATCTACTGTTTATTATTATTGCATATTTACCACTTCTTTTATGCAATATTTAAATTTTTTCATTAACAAGTATAGTGCATTTGTAGATGGAACACAATGTCATGTAATGTTTAAACGCAATGTTAAATTTCATAAGAGGCTCAAGTAGTCCAATACATTTGATATCAGTCAAAAGAGGCATAATAGCTCAAGAGACTTGAATTAAATCAAAGTCCCACGAGGCATAAATTCGAATATTTTAACAGTTTTTAATATTTCTTTAAGAATCATTACTGACTTGAGCGTCGAACTGAAACCTCATAACGGTTAGTTCGTAGAACCTCCTAATGATTAGTTCGTGCTGCAGTGACAAACCAATTTTATAACAATACGTGCAGGGAGAGTTGCTTACATCTCAACATGTACGAGTTAATTTAAGAGTTGCTTACACTTATGGACTCTTGATTTGAAATTTTGGATGGTGTAGATCATTTTAGTTAATTTAGGCATATAAGGATATAATTGTACTTTTATATTTAATTAGTTATGTTAATTGGACGGTTATTAGCTATTTTTAAGGAAACATAATATTACCTTTTCAGTTACCCGATTTTTAGGGAGGAAAAATCATCAACTTCAAGCGTTTTTTTCAAAATTGATACTTTTTTCCGTCATATTTGTGAACAGTCGTTTTATTGTATACTTAGTTCACTGGACTTGTATACTTAGTCATGTTTTATTGTATATTTAGTTCAGTGGATTTGTATACTTGGTTCAGTGGAATCGTATTCTTAGTTATATAAGTAGTTTAGTGATTTTGTATACTTAGTTCTGTGGATTTGTAAACTTAGTCAATGGAATTGTATACTTAGTTATATAAGTATTCAGTGTAATTGTATACTTAGTTAAATGTTTCTGTATACTTAGTATTATTTTAATGTATAGTTAGTTCAATGTAATTGTATACTTAGTTAAATATTTTTGTATACTTAGTAAAATTTTAATGTACATGTAGTTTAGTGTAATTGTATACTTAGTTAATTGTTTATGTATACTTAGTAATATTTTAATGTATAGCTAGTTTAGTGTAATTGTATACTTTTCATTAATTGTTGCACGATTTTGTCGCCATATTTGAATAATTTGCAGGTTCAAATGGGAAGAGAGAAAGGAAAGGTGAATCGCTTGATTATGGGGACATGATCAATACAACATCACATCCCCAATTTTTAGGAAACAATTACTATATTTAATTTTCTGGATTCCTATTTTATCCCTTCTGTTGTATACTTACTTATGAAATGCTATATATATATTGTAATATATCTTGGCCACCGATTTACTATTTGGATGGTGTAGATTTAGTCCTATGGACTAACCTAGGAGGGTGGTCTCACATGATTACTATTTAATTTTTTTTGTTATAATTTATACGATTTTCTTTTAGTTTGTTATTCAGTCCACTTTACTTTTGTGTATCGATCCACCTTAATTTTTTTTTTTTGGCTTCGCCCTTGGTTTTGTCCTTGAAAAAGATATTACCCAGATATTATGGCCTTGTATGGTTGTGTTTCCAACACCATTTTTCCAATTTTCAACTATTCCGGAAAATGAGTTTATGTTTGTTTCAAAAAATTTCAGTAGAAATGTAGTCATTTCCAGTTTTCACTTTTTTATGGAAAATATTCTTTTGAAAATACAACCAAACAATTTTTCATTCCAATTACGCAAACCTGTGTAAAAATACACTACAATCACACAAATCTATGTCAAAAATACATTTGAAAAACTATAACCAAACATATTCTCATTTTCAAATAGAAATTCAGACAACAAACCAAACATATTCCCAATTCTCACACGAAAACCAATAAAGTTTGAAAATTCATTTTACAACACTAGAAACTGGAAATTGGACTTGGAAATACATCCATACAAGCCCTATATTGTACATATTTCCAATCAGAATTTGGAATTTCGCTGTAAATGCCAAATGGACCCTGAAAACACAATCAATTATGATACAACAACATAATAATTATGATTAATTATTATTTTGTTAGAATAATAGACAGCTGTTTTTCTGTTCCCCGACAACCTTAAAACATTTGTGGAAAACAGAGGTTTTAAACTTTTACTATAATTACCACATCAAATAGAAAGAATAAACAATTTTTTATCATCATCATTACATTTATTTTTGGTCTCCCAGAAGACTATATTAATCTACTCTCCTTCAATGAATTAATGAACCAGAATCATACACCAGAGCTTAGCCCATCGGCCACTACAAGGGTCAAGGGACTTAAACTCTATTCCATCAAATTGCTTCCAAAATTATACGAGAGCTGATAAAAATTTAGTGAGAACTTAAACTGAATAGCATCCATATGAATTCGATTTCAGGAGAGATCTATTATTATTATTATTATTATTATTATTAGATTGATTTCAGGAGAGATTTACTATTATTATATTGATTTTGGAAGAAATCTACTATTATTAGATTTGGGCGTGGAATATAATTGTTTTGTTTACCTAGGAGGATTTGATTGTACGTCAGCAGCAGACCCTCTCATAACATTCGCCAGTGTGTGTACATCCCTACCTGAGAGAATTTAGTTGTATGTCAGCAGACCCTCCTATAACACAAGTCAATGCAGTGCGTACACCCCTTGCAATTTAATTTGGGCCATTTGGCGGCAGACTGGAGCTACTGTCCTCAGTATAATCACGTGTAAGCAGCCTGAGTTCAAAAAAAAAAAAAAACAGAATAATCGGTAAAAAAAATAGTTTTTTTTTTCTTCAGTATTGCTGTCTACCTTTTTGTAGTGCTCCCACTAATGGCTCTCAAAAATTCAAACCATCAAACCCATACAAAAATAAATAAATATATAAAAAAGAATCACTCACATTGATTTCACGGGTAGGCCACTGTCCATTTCTGTCTCCTGAAAAAATTGATTTATGAAAAGTGAGAAAAAAGCTTAAAAATGAGGACCAGAGGCACCATGAGCTAAAGATGGAGTTTGGTACACTTAAGGAAGTCAATTTCCACCAATAGCTTTGAAAAAACAATTCATAGGTTCATTTAATCTTTATACAATATTGGATAATTAAAAAAAAAACACTTGAAGTTTGGCTAATTACAAAAAACTATAGAGATTTTTGAAAATTAAAAAAAAAAAAAAACCTTCGAGGTTTGATTTCGTATTACAATTTCCCTATTCATAAACAAAAAACATTCCAAAAAGTCCCTTGATATTTATAGAAATATTAATGTTACCCCCTCAAATTTAAGACAGAATGAACTTGAAGATATCTTTTTGTAATTTTGAAACATCTTTGAATTTTTTTTTTTGTAATTAGCCCAAACCTCAAAAGAGTTTTTGTAATTATCCCTAAACCTCAAGGAAAATAGGTTGAATTTGGACCATCCCCAGTACTCTGCACTATTTTTGTGCAGAGTTTACACTACTTTGGCGCAAAATTTGCACTTCATCTCCAGCAGTCTGCACTATTTTTTGCACTGAAGAGAATATTCCATAAGATTCTTTCTTTTATTTTGATTTTTATTATTTTATAAATGATACAAATAATTTATAAGTAATTTTATTTAATATTATATTTTTTAATTTTTTTATCTTCAAAATTAATCAAATTGACAAAAATATAATATAATATAATATTAATTTTATTTATTCTTCCCAAAATGATCAATGAATATAATATTTATTAAATGTTTTGTTTTTAAAAGTAAACAAATTCAAAAAAAAGTTAAATTTAATGAAATTAGCGTAACAATAATTTTAGTATAATTTCTTATTAGATTAACTAAAATATAATTATAATAATAATATTTAGAGTTGTAATTTATTCATGTGATTAAATTTATTTTAAAATCTAAAAATTAAAATATAAGAACTATAATATTTGTTTAAAAAACTAAAAACAGTTAAAAATCTAAATTACAATGAAAATTGTTAAAAAATTAAACTTCAAAATTAGATACTCTTTCTTAAACATTTAAAGTTTATTTTTATAATATTTTTAAATTCTAAATAAAAAAACTCAAAATTATTTTCAAAAAATTAGTTTTAAAACTAAATGATGTTTTAAAAATCTGAATTTTTGTTAAACAAAAACTCTGAAATTTTGTAAAATATAAAAATCTGAAATTTTGTTTAAAATCCCAAAGCAAAAAAGAAACTCAAAACTCTTTTTAAAATTTTGAAAATTGTTTAAAAATTCTGGAAATTTTCTAAAAATACTCACATTTTAATAATCCGATCGCATTTATAGTTCGTTCTATTACCCGCTTACTTAAGCTAATATCTACCCCAATTTTATTCTATTTGAATTCTATTTGAAATAGAATAAAATGGATACATTTTATTACATTGAAATCTGGCAATAGCAACATAGTCGTACCAATTCAATGTGGCTAAAAAAAACAAAGAAAGAGGTGGTAAAGTCATAAAGTCAATTAAAATAGTCTTTTTCAAACTAAAATCTACCTATTATGACTAGGAATGGGATAATTCTAAGACTTTTAAGCAAATATTGGATTTTCTAAAAAGGAATTTCATTATTTTCTTTAATTTTTAGATTTTTTAAATAATTTTAGTTTTGTTAGAAAATTCTACGTTTTACCCTTTCTATATTTTAAAAAAAAAATCAGATTTTTTGGTAAAATATTTCAAAAGTCTTCAATAGTTTCCAGCTTTAATCGATTTTTCAGTTTTTTAGACAAATTCTCATACTTTAAACAATTATACAATTTTTTTAATTTTTATTGAATTCATTTTTAATATTTGAAGTAATTGACAGATTTTTAACACACCTTTTAATTTCTAAATAAAATTTCAGATTTTAAAACATCATGTAGTTTTTAAAACGACTTTTTGAAAATAATTTTGAGTTTTTTATTTAGAATTTTAAAATATTTCTAATAAATTTTAAAAAGAGTTTTGAGTTTTTTTTGGGGGGGATTTAAAACAAAATTTCAGAGTTTTTTTTTTAAACAAAATTTCAAAATTTTAAAACATCATTTAGTTTTTAAAAACAACTTTTTGAAAACATTGAGTTTTTTATTTAGAATTTTAAAATATTTAAAATAAATTTTAAATATTTAAAAAAGTGTATTTAATTTTGAAATTTTATTTTTTTTACAATTGAAATTTCGGATTTTAACTATTTTTATTTTTTTAAACAAATAATTATATTTTTATATTTTAATTTTTTTAGATTTTAAAAAAAATTTAATCACATGAATAAGTTTCAAATTGAACAAAGTAAAAACTCATTTTTTAAGAGTTATAATAAGTTATAGGACCAATTTTGCCAATTTGGTTTTTTGTTTTTTGTTTAAGAGTTAAAATAAGTTATATTACCAATTGTGCGAATTTGGTTGATTAATTTTGGTTTTTTCTTTTTTTTAAGAGTGAAATTAAGTTATACGATCAATTTTGCTCATAATGAGTTCAAGTCAACCTCATAACGTACCATGTGTCAATCACGTGACCTTTTGTTGCCGGAATTTATAGCTCCAGACAATTGAGGGCCAAAATTGCGACAATTTTAAAGTTCTAGGACTAGATTTGTAAAATTCAAATAGGACAGTACCAAAATTGCCAATTAGATAAAGTTAGAAGACCATTTTTGCATCTTTTTCTCTTTGATGTCACATGCATATATATTGTGAAGTTGACTTTACATTTTAGTAATGCAATTCATCATAATTAGATTACCTATTGGGTGAGTGGGGTGCACTAGAAGTAGCATTTCACATAGACACTTTTGCTTATAAAACCATGCCCCCTCTAAATCTTGAAAACCATAATTTTGAGTTCAAATAAGGCTAAATATATATTTTTTATTTTTGTTAAAAAAACATGAATCCAAGAATGAAATGTTCTCTTCTAATTTCCATCTTGTTGTGTTTGTTCCTATTTCCAGGTGATTAAGCTGTATTTTTTTTCCTTTTCCAAATCTATATTGTTTAAGAAATTTATTATCATAGTTGTTTGTTGTTCTCTTTGCAGGGACCATTGAGTGCTCTGGCATTGGTATAAATCCTATCCACTCCATTTACAAGGTAATATGTCCATTATTCATTTGGTTTTGGGGGCATACGCAGCACGTCGGACTATCTCTAATCCAAACACATTTATTTCTCTAGCCTAAACAAGAATTTGTTGATTCCCGAAAGAAAATTTATAGTCTAACCCAATTTTGACCGCGTTAGGGACCAGGGGGAGCACTCTTGGCTACGCCCCTGTTTGCTTTTCGAGAAGCTATATAGATATTGTAGCAATGTACTAAAGTTAAATAGCAATGTACTAAAGTTAAAGTTAAATTGCAATTTTAGTCTTGTAGTTATAAATAATATTTTTGCATAAATCATGATTTGCAAAAAAAAGGAGTTTGGTAATTTTCAAAAGACTATCGAGTTTGGCCCTTTGGTCGCAGAAAATTTTATGTTTTCTAAGGAAAAATCCACGTATTCACATTTCTGGCAAAATTCACTAAAGTGGAAACCACTTTTTTGCTCATTTGGACATCCTGCAAGTGAATCGGCACGTTGATTGAAACAAAACCCTAACCTACATGACAATATGACCTAGCTTTTCTGATACTTAATTTTGCAGTCAATATTGCAATTTTGCTAATGTTTGATGCCTATTTTTCTAAAGGGAGGAGTTGTCCAAGCAAATTCAAGAAAGCTTCTGGACTTCAATGCTGTGCTAGATTATGATTATGCAGGGCCTAATCCAAGGCATGATCCAAAAGGAAAGAAAGGAGGTGGTGGGGGCAAAAACCCCTAAAATTATTATTGTATATAGCACTTATTATGTGTTAATTTTCTGCCAATAATATGAAATTGCATGGTGTTTGTGAAAAAAGTTTGTTTTTAGAAAGAAGTGATTTATTGTAATTGGAGATACAATAAGTTTAAAGAAAATATTTGGTAAATAAGTTGTAAAAGTGAATTTGTTTGTGTGTAAAGCCCACAATTACTTTTCAATTTTGAAATAGGAATTTGTGGGCATATAAAATTATTTTGAGATTAAAAATGTCCAAAAGAACCTTTACATAATTAAAATAAATCTGGAATCATAATTAGAAATGTAAAGCACTTTTCCCTCTAGTTTTTAGATTATGATTAAATTATATAAAATTAGAAGCGGAAGCAGACATTTGAAAACACTGAAAACTATATATATATATATATATATAAGGATATTTACAAAAATTACCCCTGTGGTTTGGGTTAATTGTAAAAGAACATAAACATTTGAAAATTGCAAAAAAAAAACCTTGAGGTTTTGATTCTATGTTAAATATAAGTATATAATAGGGAAATTGTAATATGTTTACAAATATATGGAGGGTGTTTGAAATGTTTTTGTTTATGAATGAGATAAAATATAATACAGAATCAAACCTCACGTTTTTCTTTTTGTAATATTCAAAATATGTGGTTTTTTTGTAATTAACTCAAACTTCAGGGGTAGGTTTTGTACTTATCCACACACACACACACATATATATATATATAGTTTATTAATAGTCAGAAATTGATAATCATTCTTAAAAAGTGTTTGCAAAGAGTTATTAAGATTGGGAGTCAAATATTGCAGCAGGAAAAGAAAGCAAATCTCCACTCAAAAAAAAGAAAAAGAAAAAAAGAAAGCAAATCAATTTGTTGTTTCCATTATTTTCCTCTGTGGTTATGTAGTTATAAACCATTGACCTCTTTGATTGATTTAACTTTTTAACCACTTAAATCAACTTATTACACTTTTACTCATACTGTCAATCACATCCCACTTCAGTTAAATCAATCACTCTTGTTTCTCATCAACCAATCCCACTTCAGTAAAAAAAAAGTTAACAATAATTATGAAAACGTGTTTATATGTATTGGCATAGTGCTGTAAGAAATTAAAATGATGCCACCATGGACCTATATAGGAGCGTAGCCAACCCATATGGTTATTCTCCTTAAATATATATATATATATATATATAAATTTTTTTCATTTTTTCCATGGTAAAAACAGGACAAAAAAATTCGGGATACGTGGGCCCCCTGGCTACGCCCTTGCCTAA
Source organism: Rehmannia glutinosa (assembly GCA_016081115.2). Taxonomy (NCBI): domain Eukaryota; kingdom Viridiplantae; phylum Streptophyta; class Magnoliopsida; order Lamiales; family Orobanchaceae; genus Rehmannia; species Rehmannia glutinosa. The sequence goes on from JABTTQ020002837.1 coordinate 302,991, forward strand.
ATACAAAGCATTTGTGTACGATATGAAGTGTAATCCCAACTACTGGCCAAATGTTATCTACTAGCTGATAGTGATAAGTGATCGGTCCGATGGGTTCAACTGGGAATCGATAGTCAGATCGACCCGATTAGACCTTGAAAACCATTTTTACGACTGAACAAGTCAAAACTGGTTGTCCTATGATCTTGACCTCTAAAGTTATTTCCAAAGCTCCCAATATGTTAGTCGTTACTCATTAGATATTTTTTTAGTTGCTTATTTATATATTAATTTTCAAAATGCATTACATAATAATTAATATATTACATTATTATTTTATATAACATAACAAAAAGATAATTAATTTTCATTAAACTGATTGGACTGACAGCTAAACCAGTCCGACCAATTGAACCGTAAACAGATAGCAAGATCTATTTGCACAAAGGTTCGATATCTTAAACATTGCCACAAAAAAACTTTTCTTGAGACAATGACACAGATAGGAATACATAAGAAGCACTTTTGTGCAGATTATAAGAGATTGTAATAAATCATGATGCTTAAATCGAAACAACAAGCCATAAGCAAGTCGTATACGCCAAGAATAGGCCGATGATGACAAAAACATCGTAAGATATACAGTCGATCAGTGTAATAACTACTCAGATAAGCTAGGCTTGAATCTACAAAGCACAGGGCAAACAAGTGATTATTATGTTCACTTGTTATAGCATCTATGTACAACTAGAAAGATTTTTCGTGTTTATGATGAGAGCAAAGTTGTCATCCATATTCCGAGTGACACTAAACTGACCGTCGCTAGAGCTTGGCCAAATTCGTACACAAAGTTTTGTTGCTGCACGGGTAAATTTTTCCAATCCGTTCGCCTGTGCACGTATTTAAATACAGAACAAATACTTAGTACGGTCAGACGAAAAAAAAAACGTACATTAGGATCAGGTGCAGAAAGGCGAAAATGCAAAATTTGTCCTGCAACTAATGGAGTGTGTTAGAAATAGTCCTATTCGAATCTAAAAATTCAATTTAGTCCTGTAACTAATGAGAAATTTCAAATTAAGTCCAAATTTGTTCGAAAGTTTTACAATTGTTCAGACATTGTCACATGAAATGCACTTAAGTTGACTTGAAAATACTGGTTTTTTTTCCAGATTTCTTGGTCAAATTACTTATTTTTTACTTCCCTGCAGAGATAGAATGCTAACAAAATCAGATTTAAATGCCATTTAAGTTGTCGCTCAAATAAGGTAAATAACATTTTTAATCCAGTCTCGCCAGCAATGCTTCCTTAGCTATGAGGGTGAAAAATCATATATGAAAAAGTAGGCCGAAAAAACAAAAAATCCTCAATATTTTCAAGTCATGTATGTTTTACGTGACAATATCGAGTTAGTTTTAAAAATTTAGGCCAATTTGGACTCAATTCGAGCCATTTAGGCCAATTTGGACTCGAGCCATTTAATTAGTTACAAGACTAAATCGGATTTGAACTCAATTCGAGCCATGAATTCGAATAGGACCATTATTGACACCCCCTATTAGTTAAAGGACCAATTTTGCATTTTCACAGCTGCAGAAAAATCACCATGGAAATAATAATAATAATAATAATAATAATAATAATAATAATAATAATAATAATTTAAAAAAGAAAAACAGAAGTCTATTTACCCGAGATCGGCAATAATAATGCTGATGTTATCTTGTGACCTTTGGTTCTGCAAAACAATTTTTGGGTAAAACAATTCAATATTGTTTTCATTTTAGGTTTCGGAAATGGAATATGAAGTTTGTCCGATTCATTACCAGAGCCATCTGGGCAAGAGCTTCAGAAGCCATCTATGAAAAAGAAGAAACAAATCATTTTTTTGCTTGTTTAGGAACTACATCAACGGTTAATTACAAAAATTACCTTTGAAGTTTAGTCTAACTACAACAAAAACTAATTATCTTTCAAAATTACAAATACCCCCGACATTTGTTCTAGCTAACTGCTTATCAGTTGTTAATTATGGTAAACCTCGGGGTTAATTATTATATTAAGTATGATCCTTACCTGAATATCTCCATTTTGTCGAAGGTGATTTCTAATGAAATTGACAGCATCCGAGCTGGAAAAAAAATGTTATAAGATTTTAACCTTATTGATAAAAATGAATTGTCGTATAAAATCATGAATGTTATACCTGTTTATGTAATCCCACAAGCCATCAGATGCTAATACTATAAATTCAGCATCTGATCCAAGAACTACTTGTAAAACATCAGGAGATGCTGTAACCAAGTCTCCTTTTAATTGTACACTGGAAAATATAAGAAAAACTTGACATTAAAAAATTAAAATAGTAGTTTAAGGTAAAAAAAAATAAAAAATTGCAAGTTATATATCAGAATTACAAATACACCCTTAAAGTATTAAAAATACCTACTTGAGGCTTGTATTTAGAGATAATTACAAAAACTACCCTGAAGTTTGGGTTAATTACGAAAAAAAAACAAAGGTTTTTGAAAATTACAAAGAACCCTGTGAAGTTTGATTGTGTATTACACTTTACCCCTTCATGTGCAGAAATATTTCAAACGCCCCTTACATTTGGAAAAAAATTGCAATTACCACTTTACATTTAACACATAATCAAACCTCGAGGTTTTTTTTTGCAATTTTCAAACATCTCTGGGTTTTATTATAATTAACCCAAACCTCAGGGGTAGTTTTTGAAATTATCCCTTGCATTTATTTAACAAGTATTCATCTCTTGATAAGGATAGAATTTGTAAAATAGAAGCAAACTTCAAGAAAGTATTTATAATTTCGAAAGATAACTATAATTAGATTGAACTTCAAAGGTATCTTTTATAATTATCCCTTACATTAATGCAACATATTTGGAGGCAATTTTTCGCCTACACTTTTTCGACTTACCGAGAAGCAAATTTTTCAGACCATCGGCCTTCCTTGACTCCTTTCTTCACCATCCTTTCCATGTAAATGAACAAGGTTTAACAGACAAAATAGTGAAAGAATCGTCATTGCATTTGTGAAAGACAAATATTAGCTTACTCATTCTTCTTGGTCTTAAATCGAATGTCACCAAAAGCACGAGACACAGATATGTCTCCACAAATCCTCCCATCTGTAATCTGCAGAGATGAAACAAGATTCAGTGCCATTCTACTATCATACTATGAGATGAAATCCATTTGTAGTGGAAATGCATAATTAGTGATAATTACATTTTTCAAAGATACAAATACCCCTTAATTAGGGTAATATAAAAATCCCTTCAGGTTTGCATTTATTTAACAAATATTCTCCTACCGACGGTGCAAATTTGTTGGGAAAAAAATATCATGGAGTATTTGTAATTTTTAAAAACATGTGAGGCTTTTTGTAAAAAAATTAAACCGCAAGGGTATTTTGTAACATAACCTATATAATTTATGAGAGAACGCCAAAGATGCATTGTAGTTTCTAAATATATTTTGGGAAAAAGACTTTAGTTCAACTTGTGGTTATTAGAGGGCTGAGCACGAAAATTTGTGATTTTCGACAATCATAACACATGAAATGAGTTTCGAGTGAGGAAAAAGGCATAGAGAAAACACACCCATCCACCAGCCTCTCTAATTCGCCTGATTTCTTGTAGTGAAGCTTTCTTGTTTCCATAGGGCCGGTGAGAATCGGTTAAGACTTCAGCTTTTCCAGATCGTGAAAGAACCTTCATTTGGAGAAGCGAGAAACAAAGAAATCAGTAGTTGATGAAAAATAATAAAAGTCTCTTGCGATTGAATGCCACAAAAATCTCATTTTCGTTCCGTTAAGAGTTTTTTTTTTACCCAAAATGCGATTGCTTATTGAAATTTTCAGAAAATACAATATTCACTCGGTTTCACTTTTTTCTCCTACCAAACACTTCTACTCAATTTTCCTAAAAAAAACATTATTTCATATTTTCCCACAAACTATTTAAGGATAATTACAAAAACACCCCTGAGGTTTTGGCTAATTACAAAAACACCCAGAGTTCTTCAAAAATTACAAGAAAACCCTTGAGGTTTGATAACATCTTACATTTTCCCCCGTGATTTTCAAAAAAAGCCCCTGACATTTACAAAAACATTACAGTTACACCCGTTAAATTTTAGACAAAACGAAACCTGAAGGGTTTTTTTATAATTTTGAAACATCTCTGGTTTTTTTGTAATTAACCCAAACCTCAGGGGTGTTTTTGTAATTATCCCTACTACTTACTCACCCAAATATCTCTAACTACCAAACATTATTTTACTATTCCTATTATTCTATATCAAATCAACTTTCATCGTTACATTTTCTTCTCTATCCAACCGCAACATCAAAATTCATTTTTCTTCTTTCAAATCATGGGGTAATAAGCATACCACGCAAGAATCACCAACATGAGAAACAAACAACACATCATCCCGAACGAAAATAGCAGTAGCCGTCGAACCAGACTCATCTTCTTCCTCGCTCGCCTCAAGCCTTTACAAAATAAAACCTTCAATACAATCACATAACATATATAATCATATTGAGACTATTTAGACATTTTATCAAACACATGATACCCTATAACAGAATTGCACAAAACTTGTTACCATTTCAAGAGGTTTGCATCGGCGCTCTCAAAAGCGTCTTGCAGTGCTTTTTTGATCGCTTTGAAATCCTTCCCATTAAACAGCTGCCCACCTTGTAATGCAGCAACACATTCTTTATATAATTCTTCCCTACAAATACAGAGTTTCAATGGCTGATACCAGTTCGCTCAAAGTAAAATGGTATTTAATGGAATTTCAAGAACATAATGTAATTTAAAATGGATAGTCGGTAATAGAATAAGAGATACAGCGTAAGAAACTCATGCAGCTAATGCACCTTTACTTGCAAACACTTAAGAAAAGTGATCGTCAGCTTTTGGTTGAAAAAAGTTAGTTTTTGGTGTGTGTTTTTCAAATGTCAATTTCTGCTTCTAATTCTGCTTAGTTCAATCGAAATCCCAAAGGAAGGGGAAAAAGTGAGGAGAGGTGTCTTAAGGCTTGTATGGATGTATTTCCAAGTCCAATTTCCAGTTTCTAGTGATGGAAATGAATTTTCAAACTTTATTGATTTTCGTGTGAGAATTGGGAATATGTTTGGTTAGTAGTTTGAAAATGAGAATATGTTTGGTTATAGTTTTTCAAATGTATTTTTGACATAGGTTTGCGTGATTGTAGTGTATTTTTACCTAGATTTGCGTAATTGAGATGAAAAATTGGTTGGTTGTGTTTTCAAGTGAAAACTGAAAATGACTTCATTTCTACTGAAAACTTTTTAAACAAACATAAACTCATTTTCCGGAATAGTTGGAAAGTGGAAAAATGGTCTTGGAAACACAACCATACAAGGCCTTAGATTTCTGATTCTGCTTTTGGTTTCACTTTTCAACACAATTAAAACATTTTTACAACTTATTCACCCACTCTCTTTTAACTTGTTCAAATTTTAGCTTATATTTGTAATTACTACCAATTTCCGATTCTCAGTTATTTTCCGCTTCTGCTATGTTAAATCACTTTCTCTAAAGGCATAAGTTTTTGCAAACACTCCCTAAATAGCCTTCATTGCCTAAAAATATCAACTAGATTGAGTTATTTGGCCACACTAATTTATAGAACAACAAACAACAAACTTTTGACAAAATAAGCAAAAAGAGACAAGCTAGTTTGTTCTTACTTCCATGATTCTATGTTTTAGCCCCCACTCCCACAGCCACCCCCAAAACAAAAACAAAAACAACATTAGAATAAACCCCCACTCCTCAAAAAAAAGAAATAAAAAGACACAAGAATAACATTAAAGGTTGGCAAAATTGTAAAACTAGCCTCTTAAGTTGCCTTACACATAGGGCTAAAAATCGAACCAAACCACTCGATACTCTGACTCGAGATCGACCTCTTGAAGCTCGTTTGTGCTCGGTCCGTTAACATTATCAGCCAACATTGAATACCTTTTTTCGTTTGATAAGCTCGGTTCGAACTCGAGCTTGACTCTATTAGAAAAAAATAATCGTAATATATGTAAAAATATCAAATTAGTCAAGCTCGATTCATGTCCAGCTCGACTCGATTAATAATCAAACCAAGCTCAAACACAGTTCTTGATACTCTATTACAACTCAAACAAACTTGACCAATACTATATTCGGCTCTACTCGATTCGTTTACACCCCTACCTATCTACCTACAGTATAATAAGCAGATTTTAAACTTTGTTGCAATTTACAGGCAACTATAACTTTTCAAAAATTACAAATTTAGTCCCAATCGCGGAAATTATTCTAAAGTTCACCCTGAAATTGTTGACAAACCTGAGAAACTCAACCGAAGAGAATCCAGCATGTCCATCAAAAACCGCAGCATAAGAAAACCCATCAAGCCCATCATCATCATCAGACCCAATAATCACAACATCATCCTCCATTTCATCGCGGGCCCCCTTCAGCTTAACCGAGCCCCATTTAATCCCCGACACAACTAATGAACTCGGCGCGTCTATTGCAATCGCGGAGCAAAATCTCCTTCCTTCTCCACCGCCTTTTGCGATGGTGTTTTTCTTATTAGAGGTTTTATTATTATTGTTATTATTACAGCCATAATTGCAGGAAATTTTGCTTAGCAAGAATTTCTGAAGCTGTGGGCTGCACAAAGCCATTTTTAATTGGGGAAAAAAATGAAAATTAGAAGGGTTTGTCAAGGATTAAATAAAAAACCCTTTTGCTGGGGACTGAGGATATTTTGATTGGTTGAGGGTTAGGGAAGATGATAGAGGGGGAGAAGTGAAAGACGGGCAGAGTTCTAACTGAATTAACGGCTTAGATTTCTTGGTCTGTCTACTTTAGCTTACCATCACCACAAATGTTTAGTGGGCCGTAATGGATTTGCTGGGATGGGCTCGTTGTGTGGTGGGCTTGGGAGACTTTCTAATCTTTTTTTAACAGACTGTTTCATGGCCCACAATATAGTCTTATACTCTTATGGGTTTTCAGAATCTCTTTGCTCAATATTGGGGATGATTGTTTGTCTTTTCATTCCATCCATCTTTTTAAAGTGGCAATAATCTTTTAGAGATATTGGTTGTTTATGAAATTTGTTGTGAAAATAATAGTGTAAAGTATAATGAAAGAAAATTGAATAGAAAATAAGAAATTAAACAAAAAATAGGTAGTATAGATCTCCATTTATACTTTTTATAATCAAAACTAAGAAAAAAATAAAAAAGTAATGACAATTAAAAAAGAGAAGTGGGAGAGATAAATAAATAGTATGGTTGGGGTATTGAGAAGTGTAAGAGAAAAAGAGAAAAGTGAGTTGATTCTTCTTGAGATATGTCACTTGTGAGTTGTCCCACGTGAATTGATTAAGGGAAGAGACTAGACTTTATAAGTCAAATGAGTTACTCCTCCTATCACCAATTGGTTTTAGGATGGAACCTCACTTGGTGGGTTTGAGTTCTCTCCCATATTAGGTACCCTTCATGTGTGGGATCGTACGAAATCCCCCCGAATTTAACATGGTATCAGAGCAGACCCATGATCGGCCCGAGATTGGCCGTATCACATGATGTGATTGAGCATGGTGGATCTTGTGATGATAATTAAATGATTAACATGGAACCTCACTTGCGCTTCATGTGTGGAACCGTACCAAATCCCCCAAATTTAACAATTCTAAGGGAAATGATATATACTTAAAGAATTTTCATTTACTGTACTAACAATCACATTAAATTTTTCGCTCAAAGATGAAATTTTTAGGTTTTTTTTACAATCAATCACAACCTTTGTTTTCGTGTTTTCCATTCAAAATCTCAGGATTCAAGAATAATTTGTAGGCTCTTAAAATTCGTATATGTCAATTATTAGTTAGGATAATTCGACAAGATCTCAATTATAGGACCAAAGTCATACATATAAATTATAATACACAATTAATTTGGGAAATAATGTACATTTTAGCGTGAATATTCTCAATAATTTCGTTAACAAAAATATTTTAAAATTAGAAACAAATTATAATAGTATAATTTTGTTAAATTAGGAAAAAAATGTTAATAATTCCTTTTATTAATGAAAAAATTCGAAAGATTTTGTCACAATAATACTTATGAAAGTTATGTGCGAAATTTCAAAGCTGTATAAAAATAAATATAATGCTTTATTCAATTTGAGGAATTTTGTTACTATGGTTTTAGAAAGGGAAAAAAAAAACAGGCTTAATTGCAAAACGAGCACACTAACTATAACCCAGTGGTAAATAAGGACACTAAGTTTGCGGGCTTTCAATTTAGGACATTAACTTTAAACTTTTGGCGAATTTAGGACAAATTGAGCTCGAATTGCCCAATTCGGACTAATTGTCATGTAGACCTCAATTTTGAGCTCGAATTGTCCAAATTTAGGCTAATTGCTTATGTCACGTAAAATAAGTCTAAAGTTATTTTAAAAATTTACAATAAAATATATGAAACTCTTAAAACCAATTTAAAAATATAAAATTAATAAGTAGAGTCAAAATATATAAAAGTAAATGTGATAATTATTTTAAGAATTAACAATTAAAATATAAATATACGAAAATAAATCTGGAAATTCAAAAAATAAAATTTTAAAAATTATTTAATAAATTTTAAAATAACTAAATGAAATCTAAAAGTGTGAAATAAGATTTAAGATCAGAAAAATACCGATTAAATCTTGAAATTATTTGAATAAACACAAGATTTTATCAATGTATAACCTAAACATTATTTTTTAAATCTAATTTTTATAAAGATGTAAACATTATTTAAAGTAATTTCAAATTACAAACTAATGCTTCAAAAATACTTAAAGAAACAAAAAAATTATATTTTTTTATATGTAACTAAAATAAAGTTTTGGGTTCAATTATAATACATTAAATAAATTTTTAAATGTGGTTTCACATTTTCAAACTTCAGTTAGTTATCTTTTGATTATTAAATATTTTTTATAATTTTATTTTTCATATTTTCTTGATTTATTTTTGTATATTTGCATTTTAATTATTAATTTGTATACTTAAAATAATTATCAAATTTATTTTCTTATATTTAGACTCCAGTTGTTAAATTGTAAACTGCTGTTAAAATTTTCAGATATATTTACAAATTTTCAAAATAATTGTTAGGCTTAGCTTACGTGACATAAGCAATTAGACTAAATTTCTGCAATTTGGGCTCAAAATTGAGGTCTACATGGCAATTAGCCCAGAATGAGAAATTCGGGCTTAATTGTCCTCAATTCGCAAAATTTTTAAAGTTATTGTCCTTAATTGAAAGCTTGCAAACTTAATGTCATTTTTTGCCACTGAGTTATAGTTAGTGTCCTATTTTTACAATTAAGCCAAAAAATCAGCTAAACTAATCAAAATATCAAAATGGCCCAACTTCATTATCAACGCTTTTTACGGAAGATTTCTCGAAAACGCGACTTCAAGGGTTCAGCGCAGATACTAAATTAAAGCTTCACCAATACAGCAAAGCTAAAGCCCTAGGCGTCGCCGTCGTCGCTGCCCGCCGATTTAATCGCCACCGCCGGCTCCGCTGCCACCGGTGTTTGTTGAGCTTTTTGTAATCGTCGTTGTATCCGCCAGCATTTCTTCATACCTATATAGGAAAAGAAATGGCTTGTTTGCATTACGGAAAAAATATCATGCGGCGGAGCTCGATGCACCACCCGCTGCTCTACGCTGCTCAAGGCGTTCGATATCGCAAGCTTGAAGTTATTCTCACAACTGTTAGTGCCTCAATTTTCGCTAACTTATTTTTCTAAATGAAATTTTTGGAAAATAATGTATCGATTAATGTTCTTTTGAGTGGATTAGACGATTGGTAAGCTCGGAAAAGCTGGGGAAACTGTCAAGGTTGCGCCAGGGTATTTCCGGAATCATTTGATGCCAAAGTTGCTTGCTGTACCTAATATTGACAAGTTTGCTTATCTCATTCGTGAGCAGCGTAAGGTATTTAATTATATTCTTTCTAACTTGATTGGATTATTGTTTTGGACTTTTAGTGTTTCGTGGATTGTGTATAGAAGTATAAGATTCCATGAGTATTGTGGACTAGTTGAGCGTCATTGCATATCTAGTGTTGTTATATGTTTCCTTCAGGATCGTTTTTTAGTATTAGTTAATTGTTTACGGGAGTTGTTATTTTTTTTTAGGAATTTGTGTTGGATCAATTGGGTTTAATACTTGAATGAAGTTATGGGGTTTTGAACTAATATGCAGGGGAGTTTAAAGGGATCTTCTTTAGATGGTATATAAACTGGTGTTTTTTTCCACCTACAACTATGTAATTTAGGTGTGAGATTGATTGTGCTAAAATGTATCCAGAAGCATGGAGGGTTATTGTGGGTATTGCTGTAGAGATGTGTAATCACCGTCAATCTGATTTCATTATATTCCCCACCTATATTTCAGTCGCAAGATCAATGCATGTATACCACATAGATGTGATAGCTTTTTAACATCTATATATTTGGTCTATAATCCTTCTTTCAAACACATTCATGTGCACTGATACAGATGTTCATTGCCTAATGAAAATGGAGATATATTATTCTTCCGATAAACACTCTAAGGGTCCTTATATTATCCATTTCTCAAAGTAATTGGTACTCTCATATACTGTCTTTTTATCTATTTAATGCCTGAAAGTTCATCAGTTTACGTGGTGGTGTTTATTTTTAATCTTTTCTAATATGGCGATGATGTTTGCGTTCATTTCCATCAATTGCTTCGATCAGATTTACCAGCCTAAGGAAGTTGAAGAAGTTAAAGTAGTTTCAAAGACAGAGGAAAACAGCATGAAAGAGTTTGAAGCTGCAGCAAAGCGCCTTGCCAGTACAAGACTGGTTCGTATTTCAAATTTAAAATTCTAATCTGCCAATATGAAACACTGGAGGGGTTTTGGCAATTGTGAAATTCTGAGCTTTATCCTTTGAAGTTTACTATCTCTATGTATTCTTATGAAAGTAAACTGCTTAATCACTGTTTCATTCTTTTTTTTTTTCCAGTCTCATAACCTTTCATAACCGTAGGATCTAACTGTTGGTTTAGCTCTGTTGTTTCTCCCTTTAATGCTCCACTACGTAATTTAGAAGTTGTTGAAAGCTTGGTTCTTGGTGTTCATCAAAATGATAACATTTTACTATTAAACAGTAGAAACTGAACATGTAAATCTATCCACAATGCTATTGTTGCAACCTTGACCAGTTTAATGTTGTGTCATGATTGTGGAATGAAAACCTAGTGCAATTCAAGTTCAACTTTTGTCTTTCAAGAATTGTCTTTATACTTGGCATTCCTAGTACCTCATATAGGCTGGAAGTAGCTAGTTGTTAGTTGGGAAATTGAGGCGAAAAAGCTTTATAAGTTTTATTACAAATGTTGTTTCTTAAATTTTTTGTTTGTCATGAACTCTTACTTCAATTTTTCCGGTCGTTTACTGCAAAATGCATAACCATTATAAATTAACAAATATGTTCTTTCTTTCAGAATATAAGGAAGTTCATCATAGAGGGCAAAGGTATTGAAGTGCGTGATCCAGTGACCAAAGAAGAAATATTGGCTGAGGTATGATTTAATTCTTTTACATCTGCATGTTCATTTTTTTGTTTGTGTGTGTGCATGTGTGTTTAGTAATACTTGTCTCATTTAAATCCATACTTAATAGATTTATAAAAGTTGGCTCGTAACCAGTCAGTTAAACGATTATGACAGCTGTGAAGCCATTAAAAGAGAACAAGTTGTTTGGTGGTTGATTTATTTGACCCTGGATAGTTTCCAGTTTAGAACTGTGAAGTTTGAAGTGTTTCCATGGCCAAAAGTTCTTGTTTAATGTTGGGCTTTGCCATTTGCTCTGTAGAAACCATGTGCATTCTCTTACAGTTACTGACGAGTTTTTCATAAACATTTTCTCAAAATGCTCGTTAGACGTTTGTATTATTGGTGGCTGCCATAGGTAATGTTAAATAAAACCATCCTGGAAACTTACAAGCTAAAAATTGATTCAGTTCATAATAAGGGAATTTTAATTGATGAGCGTGCTTCTTACCTTCTTGGGGTTGAAAAATCCCTAGACTTCTAAGCGTGCTTGTTCATTTGCCTTCCTGTTGGATGCTGCTTTATCTATTCAGTTTCTCCATGGTTAAACTGGCTATTAATCAAAGTATTTCTTTAGAACTTGTTTCACTGATGCATCAGCATTCATGACGGATTGCCTAATCAGTTTTTGTTATCTTAAGTAATGATAATCAAGCCCTCGTTCACTTCCATATATAAACCCAATTTCCGGAATCAGATTTGATTTTACTCTTGGTGTCTCAGTCCCATTTATATTTTTTGGCAGAAGCTGCTTTCAATGTTTTAACTTTATGGTATCATTACAAAAACACCCCTGAGGTTTAGCCTAATTACGAAAAACTCCAGTTATCTTTCATAATTACAAATTCCCCCTTTTAGTGTTACAAACACCACCTTAGGGTTTGTATTTACCTAACAAATACCCCCCTCTTGAAGGGTGTTTTGTAAGAGAAACAATTGTGAAGGGGGTATTTGTAATTTTAAAGATAGCTAGTTTCTTTTTTGTAATTAAACTAAATCTTACGGGTGTTTTTGTAATTATCTCTAACTTTTCAATAACATGACCCTTCTTTTCTGGCTAATGTTATTTGTAATGTGTGCGCCCTTCCTGTGATAGACATTTTTATTGTTCCTTAAATCAATACTTAAACGATAACCAATCTAACCTATTCATTCTCCAAAAACAATCAGGTCGCCAGGCAACTCCAGGTGCAGATCGAACCCGAAAACCTACATTTACCGGCTCCTTTATCATCTTTGGGGGAGTACAAGGTGCCACTCCGCCTGCCAAAATCTATACCTAAGCCAGCCGGAAACGAGTGGATTCTTAATATCAAAATTCGGAAAAGGTGAGGGACTTAGCTGCAATTTCCAAGCTGAATGCTTCAAGAAAGATATATTTTTATCTCAGGCTGGAGATAATTATTGCCGAGTAGTCAGATGATCTGTTTGTGATCTTGTATTTTTGGACGTAGACAAGTTTTTGTCGTGTTTTTGTGAGCCAGATAGCACTTTTTGCTGATGCATATATCCAGCTATCATTTTTTTTTCCAGTATTACAAGTGCCTCTTTGATGATAAATATTGCAAGGCTTTTGTCGTGGTTTTTGATTGCACGAATAAAATGTTGTCCAAATTGGAGGTAATGCTATCTTTGTTCTTCATTAGTTACTCCCTCTATGTCTTATCTTTATGTGGAGGTTGATCAAGAATAGATTACCAGTAGACCAAAAGCTACTAGGGGATTTGCCCTAGCATCCAAATGCCGGTGCTGTTCCTCTTCTCCGAGTACTCTTCTAATGCTATTCCTAGTTTTTCTGTTGAAACTCTTGGAAAAACCTCACTCCTTTTGCACACACTGCACATATCTCATTTATTATTCCCCGTGTTACTTTGTGGTTCATATGGCTTGAAAGAAACAAAAACAAACACGAAGACAAAGGTTTTTCTGCTCACAGAATTATAGGGAGGGTTATCTTCTGAAATCTTGTAAACTATTTCAGAAAAATACTTGGAAGGGGTATCGGGACGTAGCTTCTACTTTCCGATTATATTTCAGATTCACTGTGGTTGAAAAATGCATCCCTGTTTTGTGGCAAAAGCCCGTTCTTGGTCAATACAAACTGAATATAGACGGTGCTAAGTCGTCCAATGTTGCTGGTGGGGGGATTGGTGGTGTCGTTAGAGACTGGCAAGGCAACACTATTATGGCTTTTGCAGATTATATTGCTGAATGTCCAGATTGCTTGTTTGCCGAAATTTCTGCACTTCACAAAGCTTTGCAGCTTATGAAAGCATCCACATTTCAAAACCTATTGATCGAAACAGACTCCATGGCGCTATATCAGATAATTTCTGCGCAGTTGCAAGGTAAACGGTCCTACCGACATATGCTCTATCAGATCAGGTTATAGTCGAGGGGTTTTGACGTAAAGATCTCTCATATCTTTAGAGAAGGGAATCAAGTTGCCGACAAGCTCGCTATTCTGGGACTCTCATCCCGAACTTTTCTGTACTACACTGATGCTGATTTGCCTACACAGGTTAGAGGCTTAGTTCGAGTAAACTAATTAGATCGTCCCTCTTTTCGTAACATGAAACTGTAAATGGTTGTTCATAGGCTCTCAGTTTCAGTTTTGATGTCACGCATGTAAATTTTTCGTATCTGTATATGTTGTAAATATACTAGAGCCAGTAAAACGGTAGCTACTAAAGCGTAAACTGCTCGTTTTTCCTTCCCCGCGAGTATAGCATGATGAGCCCAAGTTTTTCTCTTCAATAAAAACATGTTGGAGGTAATGCTATTTTACAAAAATCAATCGTATGTAAGCGGCTTATATGCGCCTATGGACATGAGAAAATGGATGGTTAAACACTTAAATCAAGTGGGTAATAGGCCAAATTGGCCACATATGTTTTGTAAATGAAAAATTGTCATATTTTTAAAAAACATAGTTTTTTAGTCATTTTGACTAAATAATGATGGTCATACCCTTCATGTATTCTCTGGTCAGTTGGTGAGGTACTTGGCCATTTTTCGATTAATTGATGTGGTGCATAATTCGATATCGAGAGGCAAAGTGGACATTTCAATTCAAAATGACTAAAAAATATTTTTGATATGGAGAAAAGATCAAAAATCTAACGGACCCATCAAATTGAGAGGGAGAAATTTGTACCTTTATGAGGCTTTTTTGGTCAAACAAGAAAAATAAAATGTTTTTTTGGTATTATGGGGGATAGTATGAGAGGGGATGCACATATTTATATGGGATCGAATTCGTATCAATCGCTTTTACAGTACAAGTCTCTACCACTTGAGCATAAGATTGATTCCTATGAAAAGAATGTTAACGTGTATAATGTTAATTTTAAATAGCTTATGTGATTTTACAAATACCCTTCAATTTTATAATTGATTTTTTTTCAAAATCAATTCATTGAACCTAGCAATCTACAAATCTCTTCGAAAAAACATAATGGAGATGCATTGTTTGGGAGCACTTACGCAAAACTCTATTAAAAAAATGGATTTTTTAATAATTGATTTGTCAAAAAAGTCTCAAATTATGACTTTTCTAGGATGGACTTTATGAAGAAGTGACTTATCCAAAAATCTATTTTAATTTAACCACCAAATAGAGATGTAAACGAGTTAAGTCGAGCTGAACTTAATATTGTTCAAGTTTGTTTGAATTTTAATCGAGCTTTACAAATTGTGTTTGAGCTAAGTTTAATTATTAATTGAATCGAAAGCAATTTAGCTAAAAACGCTTGTCACTAATAACACGACTCAAATGTGGGGAAGCTAAAGGAACAGATATAACCCAAAGACCAAAAAAAAAGCAAAAATAAGAAAAACTAAAGAAAAATGAATAATTAGAACAAAATGAAACAAAATAATAAAACAAAATGAAAAACGATCGAGTCCGCGAAGCATGCCGATCAGGTTTGTGTCAAAATTTCCCTTTTTACTTTTTGCTCTTCATCTATAAATCATAACCTGTCTCGTATGATCTGTAACTAATTGTTGCTTTGTAGTTCAATTTGATAATCGTTAGATGATTCACAGATGATCAGTTTTTTTTTTATAGGTATTATGTGTTAAATAGTTTTTGGAAATTTTTGCTGTGTGAAAATATTTTATAAAATTAATTGGTGTATAAACTAATGGGTTGTTTTGCAGAGATGGTATGGATTGCACGCTTAGTGATGATATTCTTGTTTGTTCTTTGTTTTATTTGCAGTAGTAAGATTATAGTGAGCTTAATTTGACTTTTTCTTTTTTTGTTCTTTAGAAAAAGTGAAATTCATGTAAAGCAGAGTCCTAGTGTATTTCTTTGTCCTTAGAATGAAATGTAGAAAATTTACTAGTCAATTTCATAACTTGATTTGGCGTTTACTGTATGCTTTAGCCTATGTAATCTTGCTTCTGTTAAGAATTGTTTGAGGATAATTGAAATATCCATATGATAAAAATTATCCAGTCTCATCATTTATGATAAGTACTTAAAATTACAGGAGTCTGTTTTTCAGAATTATTATACTGGGTAATCTGAAACAGAATAGCATATTAGAAAGCTCTGTAATGAGCGAGTGTTGAATGAATCGTTGACATGCTGATCTGAAATCACAATGGAAATATATTTCATGATGAATTTTGTTCAGATCTTTACATTAGCGTCTGTTTTTCTTTATCGGCTGCATTCTTACGACTTAATTGCACTTTTAGTCCTGTAATTCTTAGGGGTTAGGAATTTTAGTCATGTAACTTTTTGATGTGGCAGTTTCGGTCATTAACGATTTTACCCTTTAGTCACAATAACTTTTAATGGTCATAGGTATTTAGAAATTAGGATATTTTGGCTAAGTGACAAGGGTATCGTGGGAACAAATGGAATACTGAAACACCCAGTTGAGACCAAAATCGCATAAAATCAGAACTTGTAGGACCGAAATTGCACAAATTAGAACATGTGGGATCAAAATTGCACAAAATCAAATTCTTACTGGACTAAAAATGCCACCTAAAATATTTAGAGGGACAAAACTGCTAGCCCCATATAGTTACGGAACCAATTTTACAATTAAGCCTCATTCTTACATACGAGAAGTAAAACTCAAAGTTGATGTTTCTTTGCTGCCTTAATTTCTGAAATTATGAATTTTGAGTTCGTTTTCCGTTTTCTTATCTGTGTGTGTGTCGCATACCCTGCCCTTGAGGTTAACGATTTTCCGAAATTTCCAGTTCACTTCCTATGAAATAATGGGCTGCAGCTGAAATGAGGCTTATGTGACAGTAACCTGCTAATTGTTGCTTTCAACCGCAAGGTTTTAGCAATGTCTACACTGAAATCAGACTGTGATGGCAATTCTAGTGAGTCGATATATAGATCATATAGTTTCGTCCATGATCACAAACCTTGTAAAGGCAATTCTTCAAGTTTGGATTCATTACCTGAAACAAAATGGTGGTTAAACGGTCACGGGCTTGGGAGAGAAAACCAACTCATTGACGAATATTATACTACTTACGCCAAAAACGATACTGCTTTTTGTTCGGACGCTCTATTGATGCATTCTCATTCTCATAGCAAAAATAATGGAGATAGTTGGTTGCAAGAATTTGAATCCACATTTGACGTCGATTTGCTCTCTGAACGGCCGAAGAAGCTTTGTTCTGATTTGGATTCAAATTGGATTGGACTTAAGAAGATTGAACCATGGTGGGATGCAGTTGATAAAGATGAGTTAGCGTCCTTGGTTTCTCGGACGTCATCTCATCATATTAGAAATTGTGATCGTCCAGGACTTCGGTCTATGCATGTTGAAAAGGTTTCAGATAATCGTCAAATTTATTATGACAAAATTGAAGAACAAATGACATATCATACTCAAGGAAATCTTGATTCGGAAAGCATGGATAAATCAGTGGGTAAACGAGGATTAATGGACTGCATGCTGCCAGAGTCAGATGGAACTTTCAGGTATTGCTCTATTTAGCAGTATGCATTTTAAGTAATAGTTTAAGCGTTTTTTACTTTGTTTATAGAGTTATCTGTTTGTTATTCATCATCTTCTGATGTGAAATATGTAACGAACAGGTATGAAATTTTGTCGTAACATTAACTTCATGGAGAGTTTTGCATGGCTTCCTGCAAAATGTATTAGCTGTAGTGTTAAAGGATTCTCATGCAGAAGTCATGTAGTGTTAAAAGTTTCTGCGTGAGTGTAGACAAATTAGTATTTTGAGCAAACTGATTTTTTAAGGTTAATTTCAACAAAAAATCTTGAGGTAACTCTAATTACAAAAAAACCCAATTATCTTTATAAATTACAAATACTCCCTTGAATTTGATATTTGTTTCTATTTTACGAATTGCATTTCCAATAGGGGTGGTATTTGCTAAGTAATTTCACAAACCTCAAAGGGTTGTTCGTAATACGTTAAGGGGGTATTTGTATTTTTTTTTTTTTGTAATCAGACCAAACTTCAAGCGTATTTTTTGTGCAAATCCTTTCTTTTTGGGATAGTTATAAAAACACCCCTGAGGTTTTTGCAAATTACAAAAAAACCCGAAGATGTTTCAACATTACAAAAGAATCTCTCTTGTTTGATTATGTCTTAAATTTAAGAGGCTAGGCTAACTGAAATATTTCTATAAATATCAAGAGGGTTTTTGAAATCTTTTTAGCTTATGAAGGAAAATATTTAAGACGGAATCAAACCTCAAGGGCTTTTTTTCAACTTTCGAAAAATCTCCAGGTTTTCTTGTGATTAGCCCGAACCTCGGTTTTTTTCTTTTTTTTTTGGTAATTATCCCTACTTTTTCTTTTTCTTTTTTTATCATAGCCAAAGTTACAACTAGTTGTACGTGCTTTACTTTCAGCAGCGGAGACAGTCACAATACATCCAAAGTGGATTCGTCAGATACCCTTGAAACAAGTAATGATCTCAGCAGGGCTCAGTTGTTAGAGGCGCTCTGCCATTCTCAAACACGCGCAAGAGAGGCCGAAAAGTTTGCACAAGAAGCCTGTGACGAAAAAGATCATATCATCAATCTCTTTTTCCAACAAGCTTCGTGCCTTTTCGCTTATAGGCAGTGGCTCCGTTTACTGCAGCTAGAAACATTATGCCTTCATCTTACGAACAAAGATCCGTCCAGTTCTTTTAACTCTCCAGCTCTCTTATCTCGTGTCCAAAATATTGGAATGCCGTTAAGGAAAAACAGACGCAGGGCTGCGAAAATGAATAAGGGCAAATCGAGATGTTATGTAAGTAAATGTGCTATTGCTTTTGCTGTTGGTTTGAGTCTTGCTAGTGCTGGTTTGCTCGTTGGTTGGACGATCGGATGGCTTTTCCCTGCTTTATGAATTGCGCGTGTTTTTTGTCATCGCTGTTTGTGAGCAATGTATGTAATATAAGTTTATGGGATAGTTACCAAAAAATACCCTCGAGGTTTAGTCTAATTACAAAAATGACCCAATTATCTTTTAAAACTACAAGTACCCCTTGACATTTGTTTCTATTTTACAAATTACATGCTCAGCGCGGGGTATTTGTTAAGAAAACACAGACCTCAAGGGATGTTTGTATTTTTGAAAGATAATTGGCTATTTTTGTAATTAGGCCAGACTCTATGGGTAATTTTTATAATTATCTCTAAATTTATAGGTTAAAGTGTTTTTTTCATTAGAGGGGGCAATGTGTGTGTGAAAAATTTGTCTGTAGAAGTTGTGTATATGTCCAGATTGCTAGATTTCTTGTTCTGTACATATAGTGGGTAAGTTTGTGAAATATCTTGTTGTAAATATAGGACTATGGACCTGTATATATGTGTAAATTTGTAATGTATAAATAGTTGGTGAAAGTTGTGGTGTTTTAGTGAAAAGACACACTAATCTTATCTTTGATTTCATAGTATCTGAAGTGAATTCTTATTGTGGCAGATGGTGAACCTCAAAATTTCAAATATCAAACTAATTTCTTTGTTGTATTTGGGATTTACTTATCTGTTTGAATTAGGGAACTTACAGCTGTGATTGGTTGTGTTTTCATTCCATCCATTTTCATTTTTTGAGAGAATAGTGGTGAATTGTTTTTTTAAGTGAAAGTTGGATGTGTAGAGAAAAAGTAATGATTGTGTTGTGATGAAGAATCTTTTAGAGATGTTGATTGTTTGTAAAAAAATTATGGAATAAATAGTATAAAATATAATGCAAGAAAAATTGAATAAAAATGAAAAATTGATCAAAAAATAGGCAATATGAATCTCGTTTTATACCTTTTGTTATCAAAATTAAGAGAAAAATAATAAAAATAGTGATAACTTAAACAAATTATCGAATGTGTTAAAGAAAAATAATTAAAATAGGCAATATGCTTCTTGGCTTTGGAGAAGTTGGATGAAAGCTAGATATGTGTTAAAGGAATGGGCTGACTTACTCAATTGATAATGGTAAATCTATTATAATCTGGTAATCTCCATGGATTAATGATTCTTATCCTTTCAAACCTCTTACTGTTGTGCCTATGGATCAATCACCTTTTTGGGTAAGTGAACTTATTCTCCCGGATGGGAAAGCCTGGGATTGTGAGCTCATTGATAAGGTCCTTTGTGCTGAGGATGCAAGATTAAAGCATTAAAGATCCATGATGAGAGAGACAGAGATAAGCTTTGGTGGCATCTGGAGAAGAAGGGCTCTTATTCTGTCAAATCAGCATATGCAGATGCATTCAAGAATCAGAGAAATTTGGAAAGGAGAGCTGAAAGTAGTTATGTTGCTGCTAATATGAAGTCTATGTGTACAAGGAGCTGGAATGTTAAGACTAAGGGTAAGATCAAGCATTTTATTTGGAAATGCTTTTCCAACTGCTTACCTACATCAGACCAGCTTATAATAAGAGTTGTTTTCCCTATGGTTCAACTATGAGTTGTTCACTTTGTTACAGCTTCAAGCATCATTTTGTTGTTGGGAAGTGTTGGTGTGATGTATGTTTGGGAAGTGTTGGTGTGATGTATGTTTGATCATGTGTGTGTATATATATATATATATATACACACACATATATATATATAGGGGGAGGATCAAGTGAGACCATGTCTTTAGGTGAGACGCAATGGACTAATCTCAACCATCCCCCACTATTAATCAATGGTATGATTTGATGGATAAAAAATATATTAAAATATTAATTTAATCAATATAAGGGTAGTAGGGTAAAATAACATAACAAGTTAGTTACAAAAATGGAATCAAATCTCTTTCTCTCTCATACTGTCATACATCTCCCAATCTCTCTCTCTCTCTCTCTCTTTCCTCCATCAACGCAAATAAAGAAAACTGTGAAGAAATTGAAAATTACAGTTCATGAAAATTACAGAGAAAAAACAAGAAAAATCGGTGCAATATTACAGAGAAATAACGAACAGTAAGTTCGAAAACTAAATATGCAACAAAACTCAACTAAATATGCATTATCTGAAAACTATCTATGCAACGTAAAAAAACTAATATGCAGTATAGTATATCCAACTATGCAAGACGTCATAAACTATGCAACAAAATCAACTAACTACGTATTATTTAGAAACTATATATGCATTGTGGAATAACTAAATATGCAATACATTATGTAACATCTCATTTTTATAATTTCCAAAAGCAACATCCCATTTTCATAATTAAATATACATTATATTGAATCTATTTATGCAGTGTAGTATAACTACATATGCAGTACGTTATATTCAATTATGTCTTGTTTCCATAAAACAGTGCCAACAAAATAACTAAATATGTATTATTTGATGTCTAATTATGCAGTAGAAGAACCCTAATTGTGCTGTAAAATAAAAATATTTGGAAAGAAAACTGGTTCCTTAAATTTCGCCACAAAATCCGGCAGTGTCAATTTCAACCCATAAAATCCGCTGGGACCACTAATTTGAAATACAAAATTACAATCTTACCCTTAAAATCAGAGAAAATTAAGAAATAATTAAAAAAACTGAATTAATCACATCCCTTCATTTTTTAAGATCAATGGGTAAGATGAGTCCACATTGTCTCACCTAGGGAGGGTGGTCTCATTTGAACCAAATCCTATATATATATATATATATATATATATATATATATATTTGGTGTTTCAGTTCGTCCAGGATGGGGTTATTACCCTGTGTTAATCCTGTAGGTTTAGGCCATTCAATCTTGAATGGTTCTCTTGTTCCACTCTGGATGTTTTACTTGTATCCGTTGGAATTTGGGTTCTTCAATCCACGATTGTACTTTGTTTGAGTTTTAATATATAGCTACTATTGTTTCGTAAAAAAAATATCTAAATTGTTTATATGAATAGGGGAAGAGGAGATAAATAAATAGTATAAGTGGGTATAGGCCCTATAGGGAAGTGTGAGAGAGAAAGAAAAAAAATGAGTTAATTTTGAATAGAAATGAGATTTTATTTGAAATTTTTTTCATTTCTTCCACAAGCAATCACACCTCCAACAAAATTTTCACTCAAAAATGAAAATTTCGGAAAAAAATTCACGGCCAATCACAACCTTAAAATTTCAGACTATGCACTATTTTTCTTATTTTTCAAATTACAAATCGAATGGGCAAAAAAACACAATAGTATTAAACGAATCGAGTAGAATCCGCCTGTCAAATTTTCTCCCAATGTTTGCATGGCAAGGGGTGCACATTCGGTCGAAACCGAACTGAACCGACTGAAATTTAACCAAAATTTTGGTTTTATCAAAATGTGAGACCGAACGTCGGACCGAACTACCCGGTTCGGTTTCGACCGAAAATCTACTGACCGAAAAAGGGGAAAAGAAAAAAAAAGGTGTAAAACAAGAAATAAAAATAAAAAAGGGGTATACCTGTAATGACGGGGCCGAACTTTTTATTATAAAAAAAAGGGATTTTCCACATTTATATTCAATAATTCTAGAATATTAATATATTATCAGAAAATCCAAAAAAAAAAAGAGAGATTCTCCATAATTATACTTAATTTTGACACATTATAAAAACTTCTTTCAAAAAAAAAAGAAAAAAAACATTATCAAAAATCCACCGATTGATTGGAACATACGCCGAAAGCAGTGTGAGTTTGTGCCCGCATCTGGTGTGGGGATACTCTGGTCAAACAAAAAAAAAGAAAAAGAAAAGATTGGAACATACGCCGCCACATTCCAATACACGGGACTATGACTTGTACGTATCAATATACGGTAGAAATGCACGTGAGTCTAATTGCTAAATACCACGCTTTTGACCTTTTATTTAAATTATTATCTTCACCAAAACCTAAAAAAACCAGGCTGTACTCACTACTCTATCCATATATGTTACATTAAATTCATTTTTATTGGTGTCAAGTGTTAATTACATTTTTAGTCTCGTTAATTGTGTTACAACCTAGTATTTTGACTATGGTTATATATGCATTGAGAATGTTGGAACATATTGTACTCCCTCCTTCCCAATTATACAGTCCAGTTTGATTTTCCACACAGATTAAAAAAAATATTAGAAATTACAAATATGCAAAATATTTACTTGTTTTACACTTATTTAATGAATAATGTAAATTATAAAGTGCATATTAAATAGGGTGATAACAGTAAAAGAATGAAAGAAAAACTATTAAATATTGAAATTATTAGGAATTAAATAATAACATACTATATATTTGGCACTACAAGAAAAAATCAGTTTACCTATAGAAAAATATGTAGGTAAGTATTGAGAAAATTGTGAAGTGTAGGTAAAATTATTGTGGGAAAAATTATTGTAGGCCAAATATTTACCTACAAAATCTAAAAATATTGGAAAATACCTACAGAAAATCTGTCGGTAATTGAAAAACTATCGGTAATATGTTGGTATAATTTGGAAAAAATGATATTTTTTATTCTGTAGGTATTCTGTAGGTAATTGTAAAATTTAGTGATAAAATTATTTTTATCCGTAGATTTTATCGGTAAACTAGAATTTTCTTATAGCGTGGGACGGAGGGAGTATGTATCAATTTTGTTACTATATAGCCATTATTTTCAAAACAAAAAAAAAATAGTTAAAAAATGATTACAAATTTCTAATGCGTCCTATTGACTGAGTTGGATTTCCAAAATTTTAAATTGGAACTATATATTATTTGCATCAATGTGAAATCATCATCTTATTAATTTACTAGTTTCATAATCAGATTTGACCAGTCAATTCAATCGATAATTTGTTGGCTTCGATTAATTAACAAGTAATCGAATTTTTCGATTTTTTTCCCAAGAAGATTTAATTTAATATATTTAATTGTTTATTATGTATATATACATATAGTTATTTGAAATGAACTCTACTAAATTTATTTATTTATTTAAGTTGGACCAGCAATTAAATTAATTAAACAATTATTTAACAGAAATACCAATTTAATCACTACGAAAATATTATCGTCTTGTGTTTCTGTGCATATGTTCGTGCCAAATGTTTTTCCGAATTGATTTTAATTCACATACGAGGAAGAACATAAAAATCATGCATCCTAATTTATTCTCATTATTGGCCTCGTTTTTTGGTCACTTTGACCATATATTTGTAGTATAAATTTTCACAAATAAAGGTGGAGAATCAATGAAGTAAATTAATTAATTAAATTAAATAGATTAAAAGTATCAATATTTTTATCAACATTGAAAATAGTCCTTTGTCACACCTAAATTTGAGAAATTAGTAAAAGTATTGGTGGATTGAATATTGTCACATAACAAGAACGACAAATAATAATAATAATAATAATAATAATAATAATAATAATAATAATAATAATAATAATAATAATAGTGGTGAATTATGAATTTTCACCACAAGAAAAAAAGAAGTTTACCTACAGAAAAAACTGTAGGAAATTATTAAGAAAATTGTAAAGTGTAGGTAAAATTATTGTAGGTAAAACCATCGTAGATAAATTATTTACCTACAAAATCTAACACTGTTGGTAAATACCTACATAAAATCTGTCTGTAAATTGAAAAACTATCGGTAAGTTGTCGGTATAATTTGGGGGGAATAATACATTTTATTCTGTATGTATTCTGTAGGTAACTGTAAAATTAGTGACAAAATCATTTATGTCGGCAAATTCTATCGGTAAACTGAAATTTTCTTGTAGTGTTTTTGAATATTGTAATATAACAAGTGGTAAATAATAATAATAATAATAATAATAATAATAATAATAATGGTGAATTATTAAAAAAAATTATAAAGTAGACTTGTTAGAAATATGTACATATAGGTACGTATACATAAAGTTCATCGCTCGAAAATGAACTTATACATGTATTTTATTATGCAAACTCTACTTTCGTATGTATCCAAATACATGATTAACATGAAAAAACAAAATAAAAAAAAAACATAATTAATAAATGCAAAATACATGATTCATCCCCCCATTTTACTGATTGGTAATTGTTATGTAATTAATACACCACATTAAGTGTACTCTATAATAATTCTACTAATTATCGTAACTCCCATAATCGTGTGCACGAACTTTAATCCATTTTTTCTCCACATTTATTAATCCTTTTTTCTCAATTTATAAGCACAATCTGGTCATTTTTATTTTGTTAATTGAACCAAAAAAAAAAAAAATTACTCTCTTTTTACCTTTGACAATTTATAATTTATACGCAATGGTTTACACAGGACTTAAGTTGGAGATTCAGAATGAAGTTGATAGCTTATTTTTTCAAGAACATGCTTCTTTCGGGTAATAAAGTTGTAAATTCTTGCATTTTTTTTTTAGTAATTTTATGGATTATTGTCATTATTATTTGTTATAGTAAGAAAGCTTATATTTTGACGGGCCAGAGTAGGGACAACGCCAGAAAATAAAGACTAGGGTGCGATATTCCTTTTTAATGTTGAAAATAATAGATAAAGAGGTTAATTTTTTTTTTCAGGGGTTAAATTTTTGAGAGTTTAATGATGATATATGTGTAATTATAGTAAATTATATTTATGAAGTTGATATTTTTGAAGAATTTATATTAAAGATATGAATTTTATGAAGTTGAGACGGGCGGCCGCCGCCAACCCCCCTTTGGTTTCAGCCCTAGGTGGAAGAAAACGCGATTTCGGGTGTGTTTGGATTGAGTTCATTTAGAATTGTTCGTAATATTGAAGTGTAATAAATTCACGTGAATCGCATGTCGACCCCACATAATATGGTAGTCGTACATGAATTTTGACTTAGGGAGTGTTTGCAAATTCTAAAAAACAAAATCTCATCTTTTAGATTGAGATTTTATTTTTTCATTCTACAAGTTGATAATAACTTTATTTTTCTTTATTTTTACCAAAAATTTGGTTTTATCAAATGTTTGAATTTTCCATGAAAATATATATTGTGTACTTATAATTTCTTGCAAACTTTATTGTTTTTGTAGGTCATGGGAACACCAATATGCATATCCAGAAGGGTTCAATTTAGGTCTCCCTGATTTGCTTGAATTTGAACCATTTCCATTGTCTCATCAAATGTCTATTACTCCCTATGTTGAGTTGAACAATTTTGAAGACATTTCTGGAGATTTGGGCTTGTGGGATTTCGACCAACCACCGTTTCGCGATAACGTTATCGTTCCGAACCCTACTCCGATCATGACCGTACATAACAATCATATTATCGGTCAGGACGAAAATGTTGGTACTGAAATTTACGATTCTAGTCTACCGATGAACGTGACACATCAAATGGAACTGTCGAACTTTGATGTGACCATGGACGAGAAAAGAAACGGGAGGTACAAGTCTTCCGCATTGCAATTGGAAGAAATTCAAAAGTACTTCGACGTCCCGATAACTAGGGCTGCAAAAGAACTGAACGTCGGGTTGACTGTTCTGAAGAAACGATGTAGAGAGTTGAATATCATGCGATGGCCTCATAGAAAAATCAAGAGCTTGAAGTCCCTTATCCATAATGTTAAGGTAAGTGCATATTTCAAAACCTTAATATATCCAATAATTTTTACTTTTCTTAGGAGTGTTGGGGCTAATTATAAGAAAATCAGATGGTTTTGAAAAAAAAAAAAAAAAAAAGAAGAAAACTTTTTGAGGTCTGATTCTATTTTATATTTCCCTTCTTCATAAGAAAAAAATTCACCCCCCCAATAGTTACCCACTAAATTTAAGACGAAATCCAACTTTAAGGGGTGTTTTGTAATTTTTAAATATTCTGGTTTTTTTTTTAATTACCCCAAACATCTGGGAGAATTTTGTAATTATTCTTGTTTCAATTGGGCAATGATTAAATGTAAAAAAAAAAATTGCATTTTTAGGAACTGGGGTTGACCAATGAGGTTGAGATGTTGGAGGAACATAAAAGAATGGTGGAAAAAATACCAGAAATGGAGTTGACTGAAAGAACCAAGAAATTGAGGCAAGCTTGTTTCAAGGCCAATTACAAAAAGAGAAGGTCCATGCAGCAGAATATAGCTTAAACTAATTAATCCTTTATTTTTGGTGTTTTAATTTGAGAAAAAAATGAATTTCTGGTTATATTATTTTCTATCTTATGTAATGCTGATGGAAAATTAGTAATAATAATTCTCTATCCTGTTTTTGTCTTTTATCGAACTTGATTAAGTTTTGTGACCATTTATAAATTCTAGTAACATCTCTAGTTAATTTTCAGTTTTCTTTTAACTCTTGAGTTCAAAATTTATGTTGATTGCAATTATTGCATATCTCAATTTCATAAATTAATAAGAGGGATAATTACAAAAACATCCCAGAGGTTCGAAAAACACAGAGATTTTTGAAAATTACAAAAAACCTTCTTTGAAGTTTGATTTCATTTTATTTCTTCAAAAAAATACATAGTAACGAGCAATTAATCTGTCTTCTCTCTCTAAAACCTAGATCTAGCTTTTGAATATCTTCTCTCCCTCTCCTCTACAGTGACTCCGCCCCACTTCTCCGGCGGTCTTTGGCCGCCGGTGACCAGGCTCCCGATGCAAGATGGTGAGCCCCTCTCTTCTCCCTTT
This sequence comes from Rehmannia glutinosa, assembly GCA_016081115.2. NCBI lineage: Eukaryota > Viridiplantae > Streptophyta > Magnoliopsida > Lamiales > Orobanchaceae > Rehmannia > Rehmannia glutinosa. The sequence continues at coordinate 330,724 of JABTTQ020002837.1, forward strand.
TCCTCTTCCTTCATTTCCACCATTGTTCTGTTCATGTGTGGGCTTTTTCGGCCCGATTTGATTGTTGGTGGAGACGTTGGTTGCTCATGCTCGAGGGGCAACGGCTTTTGGAGGTTGCTTCGGAAGGAATGGTTGATGGGCGATTTTTTGGAGGTTGTGGTCAGTCCGGGAAAGTGGGATTGGCGATGAGTGCTCTTTGTGGGATGGAGGGGGAGAGGTTATTCCGTCTTTCATATTGCTTTTTCTTTTTGTTTCTAGATAGTTTTGTTAGCATGTGTGTTTTTGGTTTTTATTTCTTTTTATTGTTGTTGTTTTGTTGTTCGGTTGAAGAGGCGAAACTCGTAGGTGGGGCGATTGTTGTCCTATAGTGCGTGGTGGTTGCTCGTGCGGGTGTTTAGTGTTTAGTATTTAGTGTGTTACAGTCTCCATTAAGGAGTGCTGAAGTCTCCCGGCGTGGAGTGGTTTTAGTTTGGGGTGGATAGTTTTTTTAGTCCATGTTGTGAATCTGAATTGGTCTTACCAATTCCCCGCTTGGCTCTTAGTTAGTCTTGTCGGCTCTTAGCCCGTTGGCTACGATTGTAGTTGTAATTTTAGTTTTTGAGTTGTTATAATAAAATACTATCGTTCGAAAAAAAAAAAGTTTGATTTCATTTTACATTTTCCTTTTTACAAACAAAAAATATTTCAAAAACTCTCCTAACATTTATAAAAATATTACAACTACCCCCTTAAATTTTAGACATAATCAAACCTGAGGGACTTTTTTGTAATTGTGAAAATATCTTTGGGTTTTTTTGTAATTAGCCAAAATCTTATGGGTGTTTTTGTAATTATCCCTTAATAAGATGTATCTATAGTATGAAATTTTGCAGCCTTGGCCCCAAAAACAAAAGATTACAATAAAGTAGTAGTAATTTGCGGAAAATTGGCCCGGTGGGCCTAAACCCAACTTGAATAGCGTTGGTTACTCATGTAGAGCTGACAAAATGAAATTTGATTGGCCCAATCACTCCGAGATTTTGGATGAATTCGGCCTTGATTTTCTAGTCTTGAAAATTCATTCTTATTTAGTCCGGCCTGATTAGTTCATGGGCTAGAGTTGGACTGATTTTTAGTTCGACCTGACAGTTTTTTGTACAAAATACACACAGATTGGACCAAGTATTTTTAGTGACCCGCGGGTTTGTCTGACCCGACCAATTTTTTCAAAAGTTAAATGGGCTTGCGGGGTGGAGCCAGAACAACTAGTAAGGGAGGGCCAAAAGTAGGGGTATCAATCCTGTGTTCGTGGGTCGTGTTCTCACACAGATATTACAAGTCCGATATGAACCCGAACATGACCCATTTAATTATTTGTGTCTAGATACACGATACGAACATGACTCATTTATGACACGGGTAACCCGATACGACACGAAAAATCTAAAAGTTGACACAAAAAAATGGAGAAAAATTTGAAATTGTAAATAAAAAATACATAAAATATTAAAAAATATTAAATTCGTGTTAGGTTCGTGGCGAGTTATCGTATCGTATCACAAATTGACACCCCTAGCCAAGAGTAAAAAACAAAAGATCACAGTTGTGCATATATACAAGATAATAAAGTTTATATATATTGCATATTTACATTTGTATCAAAAAGATTATATTAATATTCATTAGTAAATATTTACAAAATACATCATCAAATTCTTAACTTGTTTAGATTCCCTTCTGCATATCGCGAAAACCATCTACAATTTAATTTATCCTTTTTGTAATTTTTTTTCAATATACATTAGCAAATAATTATGAGAAACCCAGAATATATATATATTTTTAGACATAATAGAGAATATAATTTTAAGATGATAATAAGATAAAATAAGACCTACAAAATCTTCAATTTAACTTACTAAAATTCATGGAATAATATTTATCCAACAAAATAATGAGGAGGGGCAAAGTAAATACAAATATAGGTACTAAAACGACAAAAATAAGAAAAAGTTAGGGGAGCCACTTATCCACCATGTGACTGCGCCACTAGGGATGACAATGTGGCGGGTCGGCCAATACCCATACTCGCCTCGTGCCTAAAACTGGGCGGGGGCAGGACGGGTCGACATGTTCTACCCCGTTTTAAATTAAATTAAATAAATAAATAAAAGAAAAATATATTTGTAAAATATCATATATAAAATTTATTATTATCAATTTATAAATATTATATATAATATATGAATACTTAAAAAAATATTATAATATATATTATATTTATTAAAATATATTTTAAAAATAAAAATAATAGACGGGGCGGGGCGGAAACGATACACAGGCCCGTCCCGCCCCACCCCGCCCCGTGATCCAAACGGAGCAGGCTGGGGTGGGTACCCATGGGCCGGTCAAAATTGTCATCCCTATCCGCCAGTGGGCTTGCCATCTCTCCGCATATGTCAAATATCATTGAAAATTATGACTTCATATCTTATGCTTGAACCCAATTAATTAATAAAGTGGGCTTAATGGCTTATGCTTGAATATTATGACTTCATATCCTATGCTTGAAAATCCAATTACTTTACAATTTAGTCAAAAATGAAAAGTTGTCATTTTGGGATAAGTAGTTATACACAATTAAAGTTTAGAATGGAGTGGGCATCGAGCTTATAAAACTTTATATCAACTCCATAGAATTTCACAATTTATGTAAAATTAAAAAAATACCACTAAAAATTAACATATATCTCTGTGATAAAAAAAAAATTAGCTCCCAACTTTTATGTATCAAAATTAGTTTAAAACTGCAAATACTGGGTAATTAATTTGAAGTTATTCATGGTATGGTTGTTGAACAATTTATGAGAAATGAAGCACAATCGCATTCACTAGTCAAAAAGTAGTATTTCAATGTTTAATATTAATGCACTTTTATATATGTTGACGTGCGTTTTGGTCAACAAGTAGAAATGTGTAAAAGATTTAACACGTGGGAATGTAAACGTGCGTAACATGTGTTTATTTCCGGCTAATTCTGCCTTTTCTGCATAATACCGAGCCGAACTATTGGGGTCGGTCTTTTTTACAATCGTGCTCTCTTCTTCCCCTCTTTTCCTTCTTTTCTCTATCAGACTTTTTATACCCCTTGAGTCAGTGGGTTTACAATAGTCATCTTTGCACTAACTATTCATTAATTAATAAAATAATTAAAGAAAGACACATGTCCCTCTCTAACTGTGCGTGTCAGTCAAAACTTGCCACTTGTCGACTTCTCTTTGTAACTTTCTGACATGTGGCAGTTTTTGATACCAATAAAGCGTTAAGCATGGGCGTGTGATTATTTTTATGAGTCTGTCGCGCATGCGTTTCCCGTCGAAATTTGGGCTCGGGGCTCGGCAACCGTGTTGCGGTTTGGTTTCGTAGCGGGCGAGCCTAATTCGTGGACGTGTCGCCGCCAAGACGATTCTTGGCGTCACCCGCAGTCTCCTACTTGTACGTGTCTTTGGGATGATGACGTGGATTAATTTCTTCCCGGCTCGGCTCAAGGCGTCATCAAAGGCCCCCAAGTTTAGTTCGAGAGAAGAATTTACAAGTCGGAGTTAAACTTTAATGCCAATGATAAATATTAAATGGGGAAACGGATTTCTCAAAGGTTTTGTTCATTCCTGACATCTGTCGCGTAGTGATTAATGCCTGAAACGGCGCATTAATTGGGTTGCCATAATGACAGATACGTGGCATCTTGTGGTTGGACCCGATCTCGCGTAGGAATCGAAAAATACGTCGTTCTTCTATCGGGCGTGGGGACGTGACGTTTTCTGACATGTTTGACGGCTTTTGAGCTTAAAAAAGCGCGTCTTTTCGAATAAACATTTCGTTTATCGAGGGAACTCCGCCTATAAATACCTTTGTTTCCCTCCATTATCCACTTTCGCAACCATTAACTTTTGAGCTAAAGTAACTAAAACCGAGCGAGAAATTTGGTCGGCTTCCAAAGTTCGAGACTTGAACTTAGGTATTATTTCAAATACTCTCCGTTACCTATAAAATGTCTTCTTTTGAGGATAGTAGAGTCGTAGTTATAGTGTAGAGGTTGAAATCGAAGATCCTCCTCTCGAACCTTCTCGTTTATTTCTCACCGGTAGCGGCGATCTCGTCTCACAAAGACGAGCATTATTCAGATATCTTCTCCAGATTCTTCACGAGGTGGAACATCTTTGGAGCGGACGCATACTATCTTTGATCCGTCGCCAGTGACCATTTTTAGAGAAGGAACGTGTATCGGCCGGATCGCACAAGAGAGTTCGACGAAGAATCGCCAAGTGTTGATTTTAGGCGTACACCAGCCCGTAAGAAGAAGAAAATATGGACCCATCGGAGCCGGAGCGTGATAACGTGGAGCGGGTAGATGAACCCTCCGGTGATTCGAGGACGGAGAGGCCACTAGGGCCCATGGGCCACCGTAATGGCGACGGCCGGCAAGGAGGAGGCCCTCATCTTCATGTCGAGCCTCGGTGGACGCCGAGTGATATAAACGATATCCCGAGCATGTTGATGATTCGGGAGGTGGAAGAGTTCCATGAGGTACCATATCCAGTGGTATCAATTTTTGGGTACCGGACGACGACACGAAGTTCCCCAGTACCCACCGGGTTGCATGGCATTTGTATTTGCCTTGACCTTCTATACGGTTTGAGATTTCCACGCCGACTTTCCTTACGCGGTGGTTTTGCAAGTGGGGCATGCATCCGACCCAGTGCACCCTATTTCTTGGGGCGGGATTATCGGCCTTACGGTGATGTTTCACCGGAAAAATATCCTCGCCCCAAATTTAATGAGATGAACGAGCTCTTTATATGGCGGCGACTCCTTCATCTCGGGGGGCGGCCGTCGGGTGGTATTATGTCTGCACCTCTTGGGGTATCGGACGGCTTGGTGGAAGGTCTCCTTCGTCTTTGAAGGAGTGGAAGGATAAGTGGCTCAGGTGGTGGCGAGTGGCAAGCTCGCGTGGGAGATGGAGAAAGGGAAACCGTTCTTCATCCCCATCAAATTTTGTTTTTGGTTACTGATAAGTCTTATCTTTTTCCTTTCTCTCGCTTTTTTTGTTGTTTTGTTTCCTTTTGTGATTGTCTTTTGTCTTTTCACCTTTATAGAGGAACAGGGCATCAAAGGGGCCTCTGTCCGCCACCTTTATTCGAAGGTCGGAAAACATCCAGGCTCGGGCGTCATGGACAGCGGATCGAGAGGTTGGCTACCGAGGCCAACTTGGCCGCAGTTGGCTTGAGGCCTGTTCTGCCCGCCGACCCCGAGGCCGAGAGGGCGGCTCGGGACGAGGTGGCTGAGCGGGAGGTGGAGGTTGAGAGAGAGCCTCAGCAGAACCCTCCCTGTAATGAAGAAGACGGCCCCGCTTCTTCTTGGGGAGCCGGCGAGACAGAGCGAGCTGCGCCGTTTTCGCGACGGTTAGTCTGCAAGGCGATCATCCGCACCCGTCGGGCAAACGCAGACTCGAGTCGCTTAGAAGGCTGCCGCTCGAGGTAAACATTGTATTTTTTACACTTCCTTTTGAAATGTTATTTCGTTTTCTTTTGATCTATCAACGGTGGTTGTTTTTTGTAGGGCGCGACTTGGATTTGCGTGCACGCCTTCGCATCGTGAGGAACACGGCCACTCGGCGAACTCGGGCGATCACGGTCACCTGTAGATGCGGAGGCGGCTCGGAGAGGCGATATCCGGCCAGAACGCCCCCCGATGGAGTGCCGGAGAGGTGGAACCTCCTCTTCAAAGGAGAAGATGAGGAATTGTGATAGAGTAGCCCCGATCTTGAAGGGGTTGGTCAACGGTCTTAGGAACATCCCGAATGACCCCCGAGGAAGAGGAGGTCCGCGAACTTTCTCAGATGATCTCGGCAGGGAAGGTCACTTCATCCCTCCAAGTCAAGTGAGGGATGAATATTGCGAGGGAATGATTGGACTACGCCCTCGATGGTTTGTGGAATTCGTTCGATGTGCCACGCCGACGGAGGAGCAATCGAGAGTTTTACCGGAGGCAGGTCGGGCCGCGATGAGTGTCCCAGCTCGTGCCTGGACAAAAGGCATCGAGCAATTCTGCTCGGAGACCGGCTTCGAAGAACAAATTCAGTACGCCATGGCAATGTCTGGGCGGATGATTGGGCTTTTATGGCATGCAATTGGGGGTACTCGCGAGCTAGAGAAAAAATATGCCGATCTGGAAAGGCGGCACGGGGACCTGCAGGAGGCCTATGCTACCCTTCAAGGGGTACAAGAATCGTTAAAGACCCCGATGAGGCTACGGCTCGGGCCAACTCGAGAGAGAAAGCTGCAGCGAGGCCGAGGCGGAGCGAGATCAGGCCCGCAGGGTTGAAGAGGAGCTTAGGGCTAAGGTTGCCGAGTTAGAACGTGTTGCCGCTGCCCGGGCCGAGGAAATGGAGAGACGTCTAGCCGATGTGCGCAGAGAGGCCGAAGAGACTACTCATCGGCAAATTGAGGCGGCTCGCACACAGGCCGTCGAAGCTTACAAGGACTCTGAGGAGTATGCATTTATGTTAACCTGCGGCCACACGACCAGCCTCAGAGAAATTCTCGATTTGGTTGAGGGAGGGCGTACTGTTGCTCAGCTTGAGGAAGATCTAGCCCTCCTGGAGGCTGATCTCGATGCTCTTCGGCCAAACTTTGCCGAGGCTCCCAATGCTCAGGGCTCTCATCCTCCGGACGTGGAAGAAGTCGCCTCCAGCGGTGCCGTTGAAATTCCGCCCCCTGCTCAGTCTTGATGTTTGGCTCTTTTTATTTACATGCTTTCATATGTACTCGTAGGTAGGTAACTTGGCTTCGTGCCTTAAGATGTAATGGGCTCCGGCCTCCCTTATGTAAATACTTTTGAAGTAGAAATGAACTGTTATTTTCCTCACCTGTGTATGTATTTCAAGCTTTTTGTATATGCTTGGCTCTTCTCCTTTTTGTAAGATTGTTGCCTGTCTTCTTTTTCCTTTTATATTCCCAAGTATGGGGCTCGGTTCCCAATGCTTCTGTATAAGGGGCTTTACTTGCTTTAATTGATTCTCGTATTCGGTATATGAACCTGATCTTTATTTTATTTTTGGTACTCGGTGTATAAACCAAGTCTGCATTTTGTGCCCAGTGTGTACATCGAGTCTTTATTTTGTGCTCGGTGCGTAACCAAGTCTTTGATTTGTGCTCGGTACATAACCAAGTCTTTGATTTGTGCTCGGTGCGTAACCAAGTCTTTGATGTGTAAGGATAGATGCGCTTGTGGGCGTGTTGCCCTTTTTTTCTTCGTGCAAAGGGCGCACCGAGATGACGTTTCGCCCGGCTTAAGCCGAGGCGATTATTATCGTCCTCGGCGCATAACCAAGGTGAGTAAAAACTTCATTTCCTTTAGAGATCTCACGAAATATCGGATGAAAGGATAATTCCTTGGAATCCTATCGGATCATTAACCGAGATCTTTATTAATAATACCGTTTCGGGTATGCTACATTCCATGGATGCATAAATTTTTCTCCACTCAAATATTCTATTGGTATGCCCCCGGATAAGGCGTGGCTGACCGAAATGGGCCTCTCCCGGGTTGGCTTCAATGGGTCATTTGAACGCCGTTATCTTTTTCAACACAAGATCGCCGACCGAAATCTTTTTCCTTACTTTCGAATTGTAGTACCTTTCACTCCTTTGTTTATACACTGCGTTTTTCATCTCGGCATTGCACCTTCTTTCTTCGAGCAGGTCTAGCTCGGCTCGGAGCGCGACCTCATTGCAGTCTTCAGAAAAATTTGCAATTCTGAAGGTAGGGGCTCTAATCTCAACAGGAATCACCGCCTCGGCTCCATAAGCTAAAGAAAAAGGTGTTTGTCCAGTAGCTGCTCGATGCGTCGTTCTATATGACCATAGTACACCGGGTAGTTTCTCCGACCAATTACCTTTAGACTCCTCCAATCTCGCCTTCAAGGTATACTTGAGTATTTTATTAACGGCCTCAACTTGTCCGTTCGACTAGGGATGGTATGGAGTTAAGAAATAGTTTTTTATGCGGAAACCTTCACAAAAATTTCGAAACCTTCGGTTATCGAATTGTTTCCCATTGTCTGTAACAATCGAATGTGGTATCCCGAATCTACAGATAATGGATTTCCATACAAAGCTCACAATCTTTTCCTCATCTATTTTTGCCAGAGACTCTGCCTCGGCCCATTTTGTGAAATAATCCACCGCAACAATGGCATATTTGACGCCCCATTTGCCAGTGGGGAGTGGTCCGATGAGGTCCATTCCCCATTTGGCAAACGGCCATGGGCTAAATACGGAGGTAAGTTGCTCAGGATGATATCTGACCTGCGGCGCAAACCTTTGGCATCTCTCGCATCTTTTGACGAGGTCGGTTGTGTCCTTTCTTAGGGATGGCCAAGAGTATCCTTATCGTATTAATTTATAGGCCAACGTCAGGCCCCCAGCGTGGTTCCCGCATATTCCCTCATGAACCTCTCGAAGTGCATAATCTGCATCTGTCTTGGAAAGGCATCGTAGGAGTGGGACGGAGTATCCTCGTTTGTATAGGATGCCATCTACTAGCGTAAACCAAGCCGCTTGGGTTCGTAGTGTTAAGCCGGCTTTGTTTTCGGGTTGAACTCCTTCTCTAAATATCATCGAACGATTGGGGTCATCCAGTCCATTCGGTGGTTTGATTGTATATATCTTCTTTGCGCCGAGTGATGGGGCAGACAGTTGTGTGATAGTGACATCCGCGATGGCATCCATCCCTGGGCTGGAGCCGAGCCGAGCTAAGGCATCTGCCTGCATGTTCTCGGCTCGGGGCACATGTAAGACTTTTGTCTTAAAGTGTGATAATCGCTTCTTGACCAAGTCCAAATATTGTGCAATTTTTTCCTCTTTTGCTTCGTACTTCGCCGTTGATTTGATGAGCGACCACCGAGAATCTTTGTGTACCAATAGTTGTTTTAAGCCCATGGAAGCCGCCATCTCTAAGCTTTCGCGAGAAGTGCCTCGTATTCGGCCGTTGTTCGTTGCGGGGCGAAATCGTGCGGCCGAGCAAAGAAGACTTTCCATTTGGATCGATTATCACGATTCCGCCCCTGCTCCACTGCGGTGGAAGAGCCGAATCAACGAACAACTTCCATTCTTGGTCTTCCATAACTTCCAATCGTATGGAAGGTGTGAATTCGCCACAAAGTCGGCTAAAGCCTGTCCTTTTATTGCGATGCGTGGTTCGTATATAATATCAAACCGACCGAGTTCGACGCCCATTTGATCATCCGACCCGTAAGATATCGGGTCGGTGTAGTACTTGCTTCATGGGTAGTTTCAAGACTATAACCTTGTGCTCTAGAAAATATGGGACGGAGTTTCGCGCGCGCGATGACTAGCGAATAAGCCAATTTTTCCATTGGTGGATAGCGAGCTCGGCGTCATGTAACGCTTGGTGGTGTAATAGACCGGTGTTGAATAGGACCATCTAACATGATTAACACCAAAGCGATAGCGTATTCGGATACCGCTGGTACAAATACAAGCCTCCCCTGGGTAGGTTTTTGCAATATAGGAATTGAAGAAAGGTGTTGTTTGAGGATTCAAAGCGATCTGTGCTCGCTCAGTCCACTCAAAAATTTTACTCTTTTTATAATTTCAAAGAAAGGTTTGCACTTGTCCGTGGATCGTGAAACAAATCGGTTAAGAGCGCCAATCGGCTGTTAGGCTTTGTACCCTTTTTACGAGTTCGGGAGTTCTAAATCAATTATGGCTTTTATTTTGTCAGGTTGGCTTGATTCCCCTTTGGTGACCATATACCCTTTAAATTTACCCGAGCCGACCCCAAACGTACACTTTCTCGGGTTTAACATCATCTTGTACTCTCTCAAAACAATGAACATTTTATTAAGATCGTTCGGATGATCGGATATGTACAAATGATTTTACCAACATGTCATCTACATAGACTTCCATAGTTTAACCTATCATTTTTTCAAACATCTTATTTACTAACCTTTGATAGTCGCACCAAAGATTCTTCAAGCCGAAGGGCATCATCTTGTAACAGTAAATTCCACAAGCAGAGAAGAATGATGTATTTTCTTCGTCTTCTGGGTGCATTCGTATTTGATTGTAACCCGAGTATGCATCCATGAAGCTCATCAGTTCGTGCCCCGCCGTGGCGTCCACCATATAATCAATATTTGGCAATGGATAACTGTCCTTAGGGCATGCCTTATTCAGGTCGGTAAAATCCACGCACGGCGCGCCATGGCCATTGCTCTTCTTTACCAAAACAGATTGGCAACCCATCGGGGATAGAGGGCTTCCCGGATGAATCGATTGTCTATCAACTTTTTTACCTCGGCCTCGAGTGCTGCTTGTCTGTCAGGGCCGAGCTTACGCCTTTTCTGGACAACTGGGAGGAACGTTAGATCAATATTGAGGTGGTGGCATGCATACTTAGGGTCAATTTCGGGCATGTCTTCATGAGTCCATGCAAAGACGTCAAGATTATTTTCCAAAAACCCAATCAGCTCGGTTCGATATGGTTCTGGGAGATCATGGCCAATACGCAATTGGCGCCCCTCGCTTGGTCTTCCAACGTTGATTGTATCAACCTGTTCTACTGGTTACACCCGTTTTCTTTTCTTGCTCTGCCCCTCTTTGATCTGCAGGGGCAATTCATCTTCAGTGGTCGGCTCGTTCTCGACTGCCGGCTCACCTTCTTCCATCATCGGTTCCTTCCCGGGTCGACGACCTGGGTTATCCTCCTGAACGATCACCACTTTCCGCTCGGACTCCTCCTTGGGCATGGGATCGCCTTGTGTGATTCCACTGGTTTGTCCTCGTTCCGCCACGTTAATCTCTACCGGTCGGAGTTTGAGAGAGCATTCTCGTGACTCCCTTTGATTACCTTTATGTATAGCCTCACCATCAGATGTTGGGAATTTTATACAAAAATGATATATCGAAACGGCTGCTTTTATATGATAAAGCAATGGCCTCCCAATGATAGCATTGTACTCCGAATCGGCATTGATTATTTTGAATGTTGTCATGACGGTCCATTTATGCAACCCTTGTCCCATTTGGATGGGCAAATCAACTTCTCCGAGCGGGACTATCCTTCCTCCTCCAAACCCCATGATAAGGGTCTTTTTATGCATGTTTTATGTGTATATTTGAGTAGAATTCGAGTTATTTTATTGTTAGTTTTGTAAATTTTTGATTGTACATAGTTCATACTGCTCCGAGGTGCTTTTATTGATGTAGATTGACCATTCGGGGCTAATTTTGGTGAATTTCGGACCATGGATTCATGTCAAAACATGCCGGGGAGTTTAAGGATACAAAAACGCTCAAAATTCCAAGCCAAACGCGTCATTTCGGGGCCTTTTTGGTCCAACACGGGCAGGGGGTGTTGGGCAACACGACCGTGTTCCGTCGGGAGCCAAAAACTCAAAAAAATCGCACAAAACAGCCCCCAACACGGCCTGGCCGTGTTGGGGCGACATAATGTCGTCGGACAACATGGCAGGGTGTGTTTCGCGACATGGCCATGTCGGGACTTCCTTTTGCAAATTTTCTATGAAAAACTCACCAACCAAGCTTTTTTGACCACTTTTGTACACCTTTAACACCCAATTTTGCTCCACCATGTCTCCATATTCCCTCAATCATCAATTGAGTACAAGAATTCACCAACCAACAATGAAAGTGGAGGCAATTATTTAGCAAAAGATGGCACCATCAATGTATTATTATACAAAAATGGTGTCTATAAAAGCCAAGAGTTGAAGTTGGAAGAATCATCATTCATAATTCATTCATGTATTTGATTAGATAATTCATCATATTCATAATTGGGATCAAGGGGTCTTGGAGGAGTAAGCTTGAGGCAACATTGGGGAAGAAGGCTTGGAGCAACATCATCATTCAAGAAAGAAGTCAATTGAGATTTTGAGAAAGATAAGTACACCATGTCTATAATATTTACATCTTCTTGTGTAATTTACTCTTTTGTCAAGATCATGAGTAGCTAAACTCCTAGTGTTTGAATGTAATGAACTCTAGAATGGATTTGTGATTAAGGTGTGTATTTTTTAATAAAATCTTCATATTTTGTGTGATTCACTTATATTATGCTTCGTTCATTCGAATTGATATATGTGCAATATTGATTTGAAGTTTATTTTTCATCCGGGAAATCGAGAGATTCATGGTGAAATAGAACCTATATAAGTGAAAAGAGTTGCATGCAATCCTAGATATAGGACGACATAAATCTTCTGGATTAGGGTCAAACCTAATATGGGAATTCACAAATCGTTATAATGCTGTCTTGGGGTTTTAACTAGAAAGAGATTTGAGTTAATCAACTTGAGATTAGAAGTTTTTCGCCTTGAGAAAGGGTTTAACTTAAATTGGGAATTTCTACGGTCCACAAGACATGAGATTTTATTAAAAGAGGTTGGTTTTTGCTTAAGGGCTTACGGTTGTATTTTTAACTTGTCAAATCACAAAAACATTCTAGAGGGATTTACATTCAAACACATTTCTATCTCTTGATTTCTTATTTTACAAATCTTCCTTCATTTTTACAATTTATAATTTGTTTTCCATTTTCATCAAACAAAAACTCTGAAAATTGTTAGATTAAATAACAAAAAGACGGTAATTATTAGTACTTACAATCCTCGTGGGAATGACACTCGGTACTCAATAATCTATACTATAAAACGATAGGTGCACTTGCCTACGGTTTTAGAGGTAGCTTTTGAGCCATCACCCCAGAATGTTATCGTTGCACGGACGGATATAACTATCGTCCACGTTCAATCTTCGAAAAGCTCGGACATAAATGACTGATGAATAGCTTCCAGAGTCGATCAAAATTCTGTGGAGCGGAATACCTAAAATCGGTGCAGTAATGACCAAGGGGTCAGAATGAGGATGGACCACCTGGTCGACATCCGCATCCGAGAACACAAAATGGCCGGTGGGTTGGCCTTCCTTGATTTCCGCCACTCGAACTTGCTTTTCGGCGTTGGCTACCTGTCTAACATCAGCTTTCCTTTTTCTGTTGGAGCGGTTATCCTCGGCTTTATTAGTATTGATTCGATTTACACTCGACATCATGAGGATCTCCCTACCATGGTTTTCGGGGGTGGCGGGGAGAGAATTTGGATTGGTTACGCGGCCCGGATTGACACTCGAGCTAGTGTCGGTGGGGGCGGTAGTTCATGAATGTATCTTTTAAGGCCGCCTTGCCGAACAATCCGCATAATTTCTCTGATTAGATCTCGGCACTCATCGGTATCGTGACCTATTGATTTATGATAGGCACAATATCGACGTGAATCTAATTTTGTCGGCTCGACCTTCAAAGGCCGATCCGGAGGTAACAAATTTAGACCATGTACTTCATTCCATATGGCTGATGGAGTGTAGGTCAAAGTACTCCTCAGTGCGGCAACTTCGGCTCGCGCTTCCTGGCGAGCCCTAAATCCGGTGGTCGGGTTTTCCGAGAATGGTCTAAATCTCGACCCCGGCCCAACTGCTGGTTCTTTCCTTCCGTCCTTTCTCACGCCCCCTGGCCGGTGCTCGGGGCGGTTACTTTCCATGGCTTATTCCGCGCAAATATGGCGTTCCGCGCGGACCAAAAATTCTTGGTACGAGGTCACCCCCGATTCATGGATGGAGTAGTTAAACCAAGTCTCGGGAGCAAGTCCAGCCATGGCTGCAATTAAAATGGCGTCATCCGACACCGGATCCATCTCTCGAACTTGCTTGTTGAACCGAGAAATATAGCTTTTCAGGGGCTCGTCCTTCCCTTGTTTGATGTTCACGAGGGAGTCCTTAGGTGCGGCTCGGACTTTGGACGTTAAGAAATGCGTCGTAAAAGCGGAGGCCAGATCCCCACATGCCCGAATGGATCCCTTTGGTAGGGTCCTAAACCAACGGTGAGCTCGGTCGCCCAGAGTCAGTGGGAAGGCCCTGCAGAGGATGGCATCATTAGGACTGTACAGTTCCATCCATGCTAAGTACTTGTGGACGTGAGTGGTCGGATCGCTTTCCCCATTGTAGAGACCGACCTGGGGGATTTTCAACTTTGGCGGTAATGGGGTCGCCAGGATTCCAGGGGAAAATGGCGACATAACAGCTGGTTGGTTGATTGCTTGGGGTGGTCTTCGAGACTGTTCGCCTTCCGGACCGCCTTCCAATTCGTTCAAACGACGACGCAGGCGGTGTATTTCTACATCCCGTTCCTGCCATAGGCTAGGGCCTTGGATCTGATTGACCCTAAGCTGCTCCCGCTCATCCGGAAACCTGAGCCGGGAACTTATCGATCGAGCTGGGCGAAAAGGATCAACTCCCAGTCGTCCGGCGAACACTGAGTGGGCATGGCGATGTCGTGTTGGCTCCGGTAGTGACTCTACTATATGACTTTGCCCTTCCTCATTTTCTCGAGGTCGTCTTCTGTCACGACGGACACGTTGTTCATTACCTGAACTGGCTTCTTGGGCTTCATCATGAGGAAGCCCGGGAATTTGAGGATTAATATTAACATTTAGTTGTGGGTTGAGTGGGTTAGTATTTGCAAGGAGTGGAGGAGGTGCTTGAGAGTTTGTGGTAGCGAGAGTTTGTGATATGAGTTGGTTCATTTGCTGTACAAAAGTTGGGTTGGCAATTAGCTGAGCGAAAGGAAATAAAGTAGTGCTCCCGCTTCATTTTGGAGCATATTTTGGCCATTAGTAGTCGACCGGTTTGGTTGTTCAAATGTTGCTCTTCAGTAAAACGAGCATTTCTCGACTGTTGACTCATTTTGTTATGAAAAGATTAAACGTTAAACTTTACCTGGTTTTCACTTAACTTGTTTTTGCTTGGAATTCTGACTGGACCAATACGGCCCTCCTTCTAGCGCCAATTTGTTGACGTGTGTTTTGGTCAACAAGAAAAAATATGTAAAAGATTTAACACGTGGGAATGTAAACGTGCGTAACGTGTGTTTATTTCCGGCTAATTCTGCATTTTCTGCATAATACCGAGTCGAACTATTGGGGTCGGTCTTTTTTTACAATCGTGCTCTCTTCTTCCCCTCTTTTCCTTCTTTTCTCTACCAGTCTTTTTATACCCCTTGAGTCAGTGGGTTTACAATAGTCATCTTTGCACTAACTATTCATTAATTAATAAAATAATTAAAGAAAGACACATGTCCCTCTCTAATCAGCGTGCGTGTCAGTCAAAACTTGCCACTTGTCGACTTCTCTTTGTAACTTTCTGACATGTGGCAGTTTCTGATACCAATAAAGCGTTAAGCATGGGCGTGTGATTATTTTTATGAGTCTGTCGCGCATGCGTTTCCCGTCGAAATTTGGGCTCGGGGCTCGACAGCCGTGTTGCGGTTAGGCTCGGTAGCGGGCGAGCCTAATTCGTGACGTGTCACCGCGCACAGTTGTTGACGTCACCCGCAGGTCTCCTACTCGTACGTGTGATGGACTGATGACGTGGATTAATTTCTTCCAGCTCGGCTCGGGCGTCATCAATATAGTCCAACCAAATATTACATGTGATTACAACTACTTTAGTAATAGCTATAAAGGAATAGCTAATCATCACATTTTAATGGCCATATTTATCATTTAACAATTATCAAAATATTAATTTTCCATATTGAAACCAAACTTTTGGAATAAGAATTATTTGTTGTAGGCATAGATCACTTCTATTTGAGATTAGTGTTTCGTTTCCTATTTATGTATCTCACTGCACGAATGATTGTCATATTTAAAAAATGAAAAAGCATACTAATTTTCAAGCTTTTCTTTAGTAAGGTTGGAGTACTGGTTGGAAGGGAGAGGATAAATTTCAAAGAAACTGAAAGAAATAGAGTTCGAACCGTGGTCTACATCCTTACAAATGGTGAGTGATACCACTTGAGTTACAAACTCCTGGTAATTTTCAAGCTTAAAATGTAGGTTTTTTACAAGACAAGTGATAACCGTTAAAAAAAACACGTGACAAATACTCTTGCTGTGAAATAGAAGATAAAACATTGATTTGTATTAGAAGATAAATAGAAGGTGAAATATCGATCGATATGGAATAGAATTATCCCTCCAGGGAAGGCTTACAACATCGATCACCCCTTCAATTTCATATTTTTAAAAAATTCAATACTTTATATTTAATTATCAAATTTTAAAAAGTTTCCCTTCTAATAATTGTTATATATGTTTTAAAAAATTGTCTTCCCAATCATAGTTTTCTGGCGATTATATGCGGATGGGATCTTCTGTTCCATCAAGTTTCATCTCCTATTCCACCGCACGGATGATTGTCACGCATATAGAAATTAAATATTAATTTTGGAGCATAAATCATGGCTAAATTGTGGGATTTTAATATAATAACTTATGTACACGTGGTAACCATCCGTGCGTTGGAATAGGAGTGCATTTGGGTTATATAGATATTTTAGTTCACACACTAAAATAATTTAAACAATTTCAAATATTGAAGATAACAAAAAAACTGGATGTCATCACTGTCATGTAAATCAAATATAAAGATTATAAGATAAATTAAGCAGTCCATAATAGAATTAATTTGGTTAATTCCAATTTTAGTAATTTATAGTTAAATTTAAAATAATAGCAATTATATAAAACCTTCAAAATCCATTAATCACTCCAAAAAGCAGTACTACTTTCCATTTGAGAAAGATATAAATTGAAGGACTGAAAAGTGAAAACATAAACGCTAATTCTAAGATAAGCAAATTATATGATTTGAAGTGACCAAAATGTTAATTAATCCGTGGTAGAAATGCAAATATGCAGTTTCGGAGTCCCTAAGTGAAAATTCAACCAAAGGTTCATATTTCAGCAAAATAACTTTCTTGACATTTATCGGCAGCGCCTCCAAGGAACCACTTTCTTTAAGCTTGCATAAATGTCACCCTGCGTTATTAAAAATTAATTAAGCCACCCATAAATTAGCAAATATTACACTGAAATCTCCTTAATTTCACATAGTAACACGTCACACTGTGTGTAAAGATATTGTAAGATTAGAGGAAATTGATCAAGCTAGTTTGAACAAGTTTAAATTGTGATAATAAAAAAAATTGTTTTAAATTTTGTGATTCTTTTTTAGTTTTAGATATTAAATAAATCGACGAGTTCAATGTTTTACTAAATAAGATCATATGATTCATTCGTAAGAGATTTGTCCAAAAATTGTAATTTTTTATTTCTATTAGTTTTCATCTATGCTAGTTTTTACTTTGTAAGTCGAGTAGATTTATTGATAATTTTATTTATCAGATTTGATTATTTGGATTGGTTCGTCGTTTCCAATCAGTGCTGGCTGTTTCCAACAATTTTAATGAAAATTCGTACTTTTTGGAAGAAAAAAAAAAGATGTTATGTTTGCAATTCATTTTCATTGAATTATAGTTGTAGTTTATCTAACATTATAAAAGTGAGTGGAGGTCTTGTTAGTAAAAAAAAAAAAGATGTTATGTTTGCAATTCATTTTCATTGAATTATAGTTGTAGTTTATCTAACATTATAAAAGTGAGTGGAGGTCTTGTTAGTAAAAAAAAAGATCTAAAATAATAACTACATCTAAATATCAATCAATAACAAAAAATAGGGATAAAATTGAAAAACACCCTGAAGTTTGGGCGAATTAAAAAAATAATCCAGGGAAATCTCGAAAATGCTTGAGGTTTGATTTTGACTTACATTTTGTTACAACTGACGGAAGATGAAATTTGCTGATGTTATCAAATATTTTACAAGCTACATCCCTCAACTTCTCTAAAATTACAAATGGCTCAACTTTTCATCTGTCTATTTGTAAAAAGTTGGGGATGTAAAAGTAAAATGTAAGACGGAAATTTTAGACTATTTATAATATTTTGAAAAGTGGAAGAATATAATTGTAAAATAATTGATAATGTTAGCAAATTCCATTAGTTTAACGAACTACATAAAAATGTAAGATGAAATTAAATCTCAAAATTCTTTTGTAATTTTGAAACTTATATGGATTTTTTTTCCTCACCATCCATAAAAATATAACAACACAAGTGGATTTATAGGAAAACATAAACCCAAAATCCCATAACTTTGAGGTAAAACAAGAACCAAAATTTACATTCTCAAAAAAAAAAAAAAAAAACAAGAACCAAAATTTAATTAAACAAAAATCAATTAATTTCTATAAAATTACTTGCAAATTAAATTTAAAAAAATTGAATTAAAGAAAAACTTACCAACATATTAGAATTAATGCTAGACAAATTGAAGAATCTCCTCCTTCCAAATCTCTTCACATTCTTCTCTCTCTCAAAAATCTCTCCCAATGAACGCGAAATGTCCAAACTGCCCCTAACAAACTTTCCCTCATCCCTGAAGCTCCCCCATCTCCTCTTAGTGGGCCTCAGCCCTTTCTCCCGGCCCACCACCGGCCCTTTCCGGAAAGAAAACGTGCAGGCCAATGACAACGATCGGCCCACATAAGGCCCATCCAGAACAGTATTGGGCGAGGGCATTACGGTAATTTTGGCATCGTCGTGGAACATTAATAATCTTGGGGGCAGGTCCAAACACGACCTGGCCGCCTTGTTGGCGGAAGACGGAGGGATTGCTCCGTCGTACGCGGTGGCTCTAGGCTTTCCCGGCGCCTCCTCCCACCGGAACGGGATCGAAACCGATGGGCGGAGCGGCGGCGTTTGCATCGTGTGCGGTGGTGGCTCTCTTGGCTTGGTGTATGGGAGTTTGGATAAAGTTAGTTTTGGTGTTGGGTTTGGTTCGTGGCGATCGTCTTCTTCAAAACCCATTATAATAACAGACTAATTTTTCTAGCTCTTTTTTGCTTTGGGTGTATATATATATATAGAGAGAGAGAGAGAGAGAGAGGGAGAAAGAGAGAGACACTTCTATATATGTGCAATGGGATGGGAGGGTGGGGTGGGGTAGGGATGTCAATGTGTCCGAGTAAGACCTAGACTCGCCCCATTTTAGACGGGTTATAATAGTATGAAAAAAAATTGGGTAAGATGGTTAAAGTATCACTTTTTATATTCAAAATATCATTTTTTTACACTAAAAGTGCAATTTGTCGCATTGTGTAACTGTTTTACAAGAGATATGTTGTAACAGTATAAATGTCTATGAGTCTAAGTACTGATACAAGTATTAAACACAAATACGTACATCGTGTTTTGAAATTTTAAAAATGCAAATACAATGTATATATATAATTATATATATATATATATATTTAGTATTAAAAACATATACATATTAAATATAATTAAAAAAATCAATGTTTCAACCATAAAATTCTGAAATTCTGTGCATACCCAAATCTCAAACGTGAAAAATCACATACACACAAATAACCTGCTCAAAATCACAATAGGAAATCAATTACTTTCTTCTTAAACCATAAACATTTGTACTACTCACTACTCCACTATACACCTCTTCTATTTGCTCTCTCGTCTGTTTTCCTTAATTATATCTCGTTGAATATGTGGATTTATAAGGGTTCATATGGAACCCTTCTATTTGCGCGTTCAATATGTTTTCCTTAAATTCTATCACTTTCCATGTGTGGATCTATAAAGATCATATGGAATCAACTTTGTTTTTTTTTCCCCTTCAAATGGGATGCCTAGAATGTATTTCTTTTTTAATTGGACACTTTATGAGTACATACATACAAACAAATATACATGAAATATCGTATTCGATACATATCTAGTATGGACACGTCATCCTCACAGAAATATCATGCTTCGTATAAATATCTATTAAACATTTTTAAGGGGTCTATCTATTAGGATTGGATCTAGGCTCTACAAATCTTAACGGGTCGAGTATCGGGTTTATTCAAACCCCACCCATTGTGGTGGGGAGTTAATTGTAGTTGTCTAGTTGAACATGAAAAGGCTCATTTGTTCAACTCTTCAAGAGTAAAGAAAGTAGTGGATAGTAATTAGTAGTAACGGATTGTCCAAGTGTCCAACATCTATTGATGTTTAAATGACCATAATGACCTTTAATTACCACACACTTACTAGTTACTATTTGGTCAATATGAATAAATGGATCTTCAACTGTAATAGTTGAAGAGACTTGGGGTAGGTGTGTGAAACTTACATATTAATGGGTTTTTTTAAGACTTGAATATTTTAATGAGGACCAAGTTTAGTGAGTTATATTTGTGCAAGAAAATTCACCAATGGGATCTAATTTCTTTATGTTTTTATGACCAAGTAAAGCAATTAAAACACTACTTGAAAAAAAAATTAGGTGAAGTATAGTAGGGAACGGATATAGTAGGATCCGGCCCATATAATTAGTTTATGTATAGAATGTGTATATTGTTGTTCAATCGTTCTTGATTTTACATATGTTGTTGGTGTTTATTTCATAATTCATACAATATATACAAAATTATATGAATGTCATATTTGACATAATTTTTTCCCTCAAAAAAAAAAATAAAATATTTGACATAATTTTTTATAGCACTATTCTGAGTAAAAATCATATAAATTTGACCAAATATATGAAGTTGACAGATCTAATGGGTCTTACCCGCTAGACATGGGTATGGTCGGGGCGGGTATGGGTCTAAGGTGAGTCAGGCCAGGACAAGTCTAGGGTCTTATATTTTCTTAACGGGCCAGGTCTCGAATCTCGGGCCTAGGTGGACCCAACCCATTGACATTTTAGTTAGGTGCACCGTGTTTATTTTTCATTTTTTAGCCTCTTGCCATCCCGCGTTTGGTAATATTAGTCGTTATCATCCAAATTGTCCACTTCATTTAAGTACCGGAAAAAAACTAAGAAGAAAAAAAAAAAGAAAAATTATATTATAGTTCGGACATGGAACGTTTTTTTTTTTTTTGAGTACATACTCCTAGGAAAGGAGGAGCCATGAGAATCGAACTTGAGAGTCTTAACCACTTGATCAATATCCGATTCGCGGTGCAAATGTGATTTCATCTTCTATCTCACCGCACAGTTGATTGCTAAGTGTATAAAAACTATCATATTAAAAATCAGCAATTTAGATCTGATTTATACTTCAAAATTAATATATTAACTAAAATATACATGTCAATTATTCGTACGGTGCAATAGGATATGATGTAACACTTTGGAACAGAAGATCCCATCTATTTGGAGAGACATGGTACTTTGGCTTTAAATATTAAACATGACAACGGATAATGTGCAACATTGTGGTTTAAGTTTTGTACCTCTTAGCCCCATCCATAGATGGGCTGGACACAATTTTATTGGGCATCTGAGGTCCAAAATCAAATTCTAGCCCAAGTTTATGCCAGTCCAGTTTCTCATTCTTTTTTTTTCTAAAAGTTCGGCCCGTCATTAAAGGTACTCGAACCCAAACCTTGTTACGAATAATATCCGTAGCTACTAGACTAATCCCAGTTGTTAGTCTAGTTTCTCATTCGATAGTTGAAAATAAATTTAATTTGATGGACATATAAAATTAAAGAGATAACCAGTAAAAAGGCAAACATAGATTTAGATTCTTAAAAATCCCGAAAAAAATCCCGAAAGGGCAAGTTTCCGATTTTGGTAGACCCTCCCATATTGCCAACCTATATATTCCTTGGCTCTGTTGGAAACATTCCCCACCCCCTTGCCCCATGAACAAGAAACCAGGGTTAAACCCCCGGGGCATAGCTCAACTGGTAAAGGACTTGAGTGATGTGATATCTGCTTGTTGGCACCCACAGTATGGTTGTTCGAATACCTCTGGTAACAATTTAAAGGGTGGAGGATAACTTCTTGTGTGATGACTCAGTCTTCGACAGCCCAAGGATCCTGACTAGTTGAGGCATAACCCGCGCTTCACATCCTCCACGGTTTCTGAAAGGGGCGGGAAGCGTGGGAGCCCTCAGGGATGTGGTTCATCCTTTTTTTCTTTTTTAAGAAACCAGGGGTTAACCCTAGCTGGCCACCACAGGGGACTTAAAGTCTCTTGAGGGGTGAATGTGAGGGGTTTCAAATCCCTACTCCATCAAATTGCTCCCCGATGCATATGCGAGTTGGTGAAAATTTGGTAGAAACTCATACAAAATAACATCCGTAAAGTTCTATTCAAGAAGAGATCAACTATTATTAGATTCGAGGGGTCTAACATAATTGTCCTCAGACATTGTCAGACGTAAGCCTTACCCCGAAAAAAAAAAACTAGGACCAAATTTGAATATTGGGAAAGTAGAAGCGAGTTGAAATTATTCATTCAAACTTGCTTCTGTGTAAACAAAAGAGACAAATTTAAAAATCACCCAGATTGAATTTCCATTCATACAGCAATAAATGAAATTCCTTCTGCATTTTGGATAAACACACAGCAAAAAATCAGAGGAAATTTGTAATAAGACAACTCAGCAAGAATCAAACAGAGAAACTGACAAAACAGAAGTCAAAATTGAATAATTTGTGTGGTCCAACCAGAATGGAGAGAATGACTTTTTTTTGTTCTGATCATATATACAGTATACTAAATTATGATGATGTTGCTTTGAAAGAATAAGAAGGCATCTAGATCTTGGAAATGATTCATATATTCTCCATTACTAACATTAACTTCTCCTCAAATGTCAGAGTTGATTGAATTTTCTATTTTTTCCACAGATCAAGTTGTTCTCAAGATTACCAGAGAACCAAGGGGGTCCTGTATTTCAGAAAATAATACACAATGAAAAAGAAACCTAATTGAGCAAAAATGGACAGATATGCCACCAGTAAACAAATTTAACAAAGTGCACTACACTAGTTTGACCATAAATTTTAGGCTTAATGGCAATTTCAGTCCTGTAACTATAAGGGGTTGCCATAATAGTCCAGCAGAAATCACAATTTGCAAGGAAGTCTTGTAACATTCAAAAAACTCTCGATTTCAGTCATTTTGTCGCTGGAAATTAAAAAGTTCGTCGGAAAAATCCATTTTTTCACATTTCTTACCAACCTGTTGAAATGGAAAACAAATTCACTTAGACATCGGCCAAGTGAGTTGGAATGTTTATTGGGACAAATAAAAACTCACTTGGAAGATGTCAACACTAGCGAAATTGGTTACTCCATCAGCGGATTTGGTCGGAAATGTCGAAATGTGAATTTTTCCGGCAAATTTGTCAAGTTCGGGTGGGACCGAATGATTGAAATCGAGAGTTTTCTGAAAGTTACGAGACATTTTTACAAATTGTGATTTCTACAGGATTATTGTCAATCCCTATAGCTACAAAGACCAAAACTGCAATTTAGCCTAAAATATTAATACAAACATCAAACAAGATTCAATCCTATGAGCTATGACTGCTAAATGAATTTTGAAAGCTACAATTAGACCTCACTTTCTGCCATTTTTGGATGCAAAAACTAGTCTATCTCAAAACTTGTTTGATGAAGAATCGCAGTAAATTTTGCGGTAAAAAATGTGAATTCCAAACAGTTGCCATCAATATACGCACCCTACCTATGAGGATTATGTTCACACCAACAATAGACATAATTCAAGAAAACAAAGAAACACTTTAATGCATGCCGGTAAACATTCTAGCCATTTCTTCGATCCATTTCATCCACAGAACCTCTATAAAAAACATGAATCCTATAAAAATGTGTATATATGCACAACTTTAAAGCATCCAATATATTGGCCTATTGGGGAAAAAAGGGTATACAAATGAAACGACATCTCTTATCTATTAAGATATCATGTACTATAAGTCTATAACACAGGATTGATTGGAAAAACAAAAGGATCTCAATCAACATTACCAGAAGAGGCGAAACCATACAGAATTGCAAGTTCCGAAAAAAGCCAAGACAGCTTAAAACACATCAATTTCCAAAAAAGAAATATGCATCCCATAAAAATGTGTATATAATAAATTGAAGAAAAAAGGTATACAAATGAAACAGCATCTATATCTATTAACAGATCACACATGATTGATTGGAAAAACAAAAGGATCTCAATCAACATTACCAGAAGAAGCGAAACCATGCCGAATTGCAATTTCCGAAAAAAGCCAAGACAGCTTAAAACAAATCAATTTCCGAAAAAGAAATATGCATCCCATAAAAATATGTATATATGCACAACTTCAAAGCATTTCAATAAATTGAAGAAAAAAGGTATACAAATGAAACAACATCTCTATCTATTAACATATCATGTACTATCACACAGGATTGATTGGAAAAACAAAAGGATCTCAATCAACATTACCAGAAGAAGCGAAACCATACCGAATTGCAATTTCTGAAAAAGCCAAGACAGCTTAAAACACATCAATTTCCAAAAAAGAAATATGCATCCCATAAAAATGTGTATATAATAAATTGAAGAAAAAAGGTATACAAATGAAACAGCATCTATATCTATTAACAGATCACACATGATTGATTGGAAAAACAAAAGGATCTCAATCAACATTACCAGAAGAAGCGAAACCATGCCGAATTGCAATTTCCGAAAAAAGCAAAGACAGCTTAAAACAAATCAATTTCCGAAAAAGAAATATGCATCCCATAAAAATATGTATATATGCACAACTTCAAAGCATTTCAATAAATTGAAGAAAAAAGGTATACAAATGAAACAGCATCTCTATCTATTAACATATCATGTACTATCACACAGGATTGATTGGAAAAACAAAAGGATCTCAATCAACATTACCAGAAGAAGCGAAACCATACCGAATTGCAATTTCTGAAAAAGCCAAGACAGCTTAAAACACATCAATTTCCAAAAAAGAAATATGCATCCCATAAAAATGAGTATATATGCACAACTTTAAATCAATAAATTGAAGAAAAAAGGTATACAAATGAAACAGCACCTCTATCTATTAACATATCATGTACTATCACACAAGATTGATTGGAAAAACAAAAGGATCTCAATCAACATTACCAGAAGAAGCGAAACCATACCGAATTGCAATTTCCGAAAAAGCCAAGACAGCTTAAAACACATTATGACATCAATGCATCTCTATCTATTAACATGTCATGTACTATCACACATGATTGATTGGGAAAACAAAAGGATCTCAATCAACATTACAGAAGAACCGAAACCATACCGAATTGCAATTTCCTTAAAAAGCCAAGACAGCTGAAACACATCAATTTCCGAAAAAGAAATATGCATTCCATAAAAATGTGTATATATGCACAACTTCAAAGCATTCAATAAATTGAAGAAAAAAAGGTATACAAATGAAACAGCATCTCTATCTATTAACATGTCATGAACTCTATCACACAGGATTGATTGGAAAAACAAAAGGATCTCAATCAACATTACCAGAAGAAGCGAAACCATACCGAATTGCAATTTCCGAAAAAAGCCAAGACAGCTTAAAAACACGTATTCAGCTAATCGATGCATTTGAAACCACTGCAAACCCACAGCCAGACAGCAAACAAGATCACACAAATGATCAAATCAAGTGACAGAATAACCCACACTTGCTTTTTCCACACTTTCTTCGCCTTTTGGTGGCCCGATAATTCTCCTGAATACAATCCGCCATTTTTATGCATAATGAACTCGCGGCTCAACCCGATCCCATTCCCACCGTCTTCATCGTTCTCCTCCTTCTCCCCATTTCTCCTTCCGACATCGAATTCGAATTCCCCAAGCAACCTATTCTTCATCTTCTTCAACCCCTTCTCCCCACTGGATTTAGGTCTCCCTCTAATTGGGCCCGACCCGGATTGTAAGATCCCACTCTGGCTTAATCTCTGCCCTGTGGGAGACCCTATTCCCTCCATATGATACAAACCTGATCCCAACAGCTGACGGAAAACAGGGTTAAATTCCCCCTGAAAACAATGAGAACCCAAACTCTCTAAACTCTTCTCACCCTTAGAAACCCCACCAAACGCGTGCCTCACGCTCCTCAAAAACGCCAAACCCTCGGGCTTCTCCAATTTCTCATCGAAAATCGCGAAATAGACGAAGTGCTCGTCGATCAGAAACGTGTAGGTCCTCGATCTGACGGTGTGGGTAAACGTGGCATGAAACGGCGGGGTTTTATCGAGGCATTTGGCCGCGATTGCGCCGAGCGCGGCGTCTTTGGAGTTGAATTCAGCTAATACGATTGTGTCTTTCGCAATGCAGGCGTAGTGGATCAGATCCGGATCCGAAATCATTGTTTTGAGCTTACCAGAACAGGAAAAAACATCAATTTTTTTCTTTTTTTTTTCCTTCTCTGTATTCTCTCCCTCTTTTTTGTCAGGAAACTTTGAAATTCAAAGATTCATAAGTTGAATTTGAATGTTTGTATGACTGTGTCAAACTCTGTTGCTTTCAGATGAAGAGAAAAATAATCGAATGGGGATGAGAATTGGGAGAAATGTCTAGGGTTTTTTGGGGAAGGGACCTTCAGCCATCGGAGAGGAAGAGGGAGAAATTGGAAAATATCTCATATTCTTTGCTTACATGGGTTTCTGTTGTTTGGACTTTTATATATATATTTTTTTAAATTTGAAGTGTTAATTGGTTTTTGAATAATTGAATGATAATACATATTGTTATAAATT
The DNA here is from genome assembly GCA_016081115.2 of Rehmannia glutinosa. Lineage (NCBI taxonomy): Eukaryota > Viridiplantae > Streptophyta > Magnoliopsida > Lamiales > Orobanchaceae > Rehmannia > Rehmannia glutinosa. The sequence goes on from JABTTQ020002837.1 coordinate 357,350, forward strand.
TATTATGGTTTTTATTTTATATGTTAAGGGTTATTTAAAATATAACTATAGGAGAAATAAATGGAACCAAGATTATGGAACTAGTATACTATTAATTAGTTTCCAATGGCTACGTTTGGTTGGGGTTTATGGGTGGGATATCACACCCTTTTATATTATTTCCCTCCCTTTTTTTTGTTTGGTTCCAACACCAAAGGCCTTGGAAATTCGTAAGACCCGGTTAATTATCACACCTACAAAATAATAGCACATCCCACCTTGGAGGTGGGATGTAGATTCCATCTCATTTACTTGGTTCTTGAAATTACATAACTACCCTTTTAAACAATTCTAGTGCAGTTGTATGGAAGATTCATTTTACCCAGCAAAACTCAAACATATCCATTAGAAGCTCAACATTTACTAAGCTCGTGCACGGGGCTAATAAATTAAATAATTTACCCATTTATTTTAATTTTCTCTCATAATTATTTTGTTGTTCCTATCGTGATATATTCAACATAAATCTTAACTAAGTTTTTCACTTTTTTCATATTGACTAATTAGCACAAGTTAGAATGGTACCTAAGAGGTTAAAATATAGATACTATTATATGTCATCGATTTTATATTACAAAAGAGTTGGGAAAATAATAACAGAAGATTGATGATAACATATTTTGAAAAATAATAACAGAAGATTAATGATAACATATTTTTAATTTGAGTGAAAATAACTTTTATTTATAAAATTGGAAAATTTTATAAATCATAATAGCTACTCATGTTCCAACTTTAAATTTAGTTACTAAATACTATCATTGTCAGGTGAAGATTGAATTTGGTCCAGATGATTTCTCTCATGTAAATTGAGTTTTTAGGTTGAATCTTTTTTTTGATCGGTATTTTTTAGGTTGAATCTTTGTTATATAACGTATGGTTGCAAAAGAACATATATTTTCAACAAAATAGTCCAAAGATTCATTTCTGGAAAATTGAAGTTGGTCAGTTCTAAGACAAAGGAAATGCATTTGTTGCTATGGGGTAAAATTGGGAAACTAATTCTAAATAGAGGGTCCAAAAGTAATATACCACCATTTGACTATTATTATTCAACCTATATCAAACTCATTATTACAAATCTCACACATATCCAGCACCCCAATCATTCAAACAAACATTTTATTAGGTCTTAGTGTATCCTTTAGATAAGGTCAAATATTAACTTGGGAATTAATCAAACCCAATCTCAATCTTGAACCAAACATAGCCAATTAGTATGGCATAATAAAAGTTCTTCGATTTTAGCTTTTTCAATTTTACCACCAAGCATTAGCTCTCCTTGAAAAGAAGGTGATCCAACCGCACCTTCCAGTACGGTTACCTTGTTACGACTTCACTCCAGTCACTAGCCCTGCCTTCGGCATTACCCTCTGATATGCACATATCTAAAAATTATTTATTTACCCTCGCCCAGTAGAAGAAATGGCTTATGAAGGCTAAGATCCACTGATTATTGAGGTTCAGGTCGCACCCGAACCGAGGTGACGGGTCGGGTCGCCTGCCTGACCCGACCCAGAAGGAGAAGACGGATTGGACAGGTAGACCAATGTGAGGCCACCACATGGAGCGAGGTCGTACGGCTCCGTACGACCTCGTACGGTCAGGGATTCAACACCTATAAATACACCACTATTCCATTGCTACATGTATCACATTTATTTCTATTCACCTCACTCTATATTTATTAGCGACCTTATACCTGTAACTGACTTAAGCATCGTAGGGTCTTAGTTGGAAACCCTCCCGGCTAGCCTAACGTTTATCTCTCTTATAGGACCCGAACCGAAAGTACCTAGGCTCGAGACGAACCGACCTGAGCCGAAGTCCATCTGATTTGTTCACACCCAAATCACCCTCCTTGCGATTAAGGTAACGACTTCGGGTTGAGAGCCCTCACAGTCCAGGCACAACGACATTATTAGGGGCGTACTCTACCACTGAGCTAATAGCCCATCGTGCGAGCCCCTCAGTAGGGCCCGCTATGCCAAAAGCGAGAGCAACCCCATCCCTCTCTTTCCTTTGGGACATGTGGACGTAACAAAGGGGATCCTATCGACTTGCCAAAGTTATTAATTGAAAGTAAACTGCGAGGAATCGAAGAATTGCAGACAAATCTACAAAAAGAATTTCATTATGTGAATCGAAAACTTAACATTGCTATCACAAGAATTATAAAACCTTACAGAAATCCTAATATTATTGCAGAATTTATAGCCGGACAATTAAAAAATAGAGTTTCATTTCGAAAAGCAGTGAATTTTTTTTTCTTTTCTTTTATCTGACATGTTTTAATATATTATGTTTATAGAAAGAATCTAGTATCGATCTCCAAATCTTGTTTGGGAGTGCAAGCAACACATTCCATTGTTTACATAACAAGTTGTGGGCAGCATGGACACAATAGACAGACATGCATGAATCAACCAAAAACAAGATGCATTTAATAAGAACACATTCCATTGTTTACATACATGTCAAGCAAGACAGATTAATACAATGGAACATAACACAATTGTTTCAATAAAAACTAATTCATGTTGCTTTCTTGTTTCTTATATGTTTCCGATATCTTTGCATTACTGCACATCCTGTAAAACACAAAAAACAAGCATACAAAAACTAGAAAACTAAAACCTTGCAAACACCCATGAATGCCAAAAACAAAATCATACAAAATGTTCCACAAAACATCATAGTCATTCAGATTCTGTCACATAGATACTTCAAAAATACTAAAGAAACTAACTACAAATATAGACAGGTAACAAAATAACTGTACTATCAAAGCATTAAAATAAAAATAAAAAGCATATTGTTCGATGTAGCCATAACACAAGTATCATTAAGAATTCTTCTTCAAACAACAATGTCCTCGCTTCATTAGGGAGTGGGGGGGATGATTTCAATGTCACTGTCGTCTTCATCTCCGTTCTTCTGCTTAACCCTTGCGTGATTGTATAGCAAATGATTATACCACATCCGTTCTCTTTCAATGTCAAAGTCTTCCACCCGCATTTCCTTCTCAGAGATGAAATACTCTGCATAGCAAGCTACGAATACTCCGCAATCACTAACAAAAAAGGGGGTGGGGGGGACATGTTAAAAACATAATATAAATACAAATAAAAAATAAAAAAAATAGGACATAGACAAGAATATTACTTTTTCAGTTGAACAGGAATTTCCCTAACAACCAAAACTTTGAATGGACCGTTAATGTCACCAGAGTAAGGGCCAGAACCAAGAGCAATGTCCTGGCGCTCTTCATAAAATGCAACCATTGAAAGAAAACGGGGCAATAGCACGTTGTAGGCTTCAATAGCTTTCCTAGCTATCTTAACAGAGTCCGGAGTCAACAGGGAATTGTACAGATAAATAACCTTCTCTTGAAAGCTCAGCCTCCCTAGGATCCAGTGTTCCATGTCGACGCAGTGAATCGGAAACAAGACATGATCAACCTCAGACCACGGTCTTCCACAGCCAATATCAAAACAAATTAATATAGTCAACCATAGAAGTATTCAAGTGAATCATAGAAGTGTCAAAAATTTTCTTCTTCCTCTTGTTGACATGGGTGAACCGGCTGTGGATACTCTGGATGCATCTATCAAAGATCAGGTCCGTGGTAGTAAATTTCACAGCACAATGCCCGTACAAATACTTCTTCCGTAAGTAATAGAACAACACATCTATATGCTGAAAATCAACCAAAACAAAGAGTAAGAACACAGAAACAAAAATACAAAAACAGAAACTTAAAAAATAATAACTTACTGAAGAAGACAGGTACTCATCCACATAGTACAGGCTGTGAAACCATGACTTTTGCTTGACCTCGCATACGCCAAGCTTCAATGAGGGATCAATCTTGTCATCCTCTTCTGAGTAACATTTCGGCCTAAAACAAAAATAATTTAAAAAATTACAATAATATTTCGTAATCATTGCCAAAACATAAATAGAAAAATCTTACCCTTGAGAAACAAAACCTTCTGAAAGTCAGTCACTCAGACCACCATTTAAATCTTCCAAACCATCATAGCCTTCACCAAGGCTATCATCCAATGGACACATTCCCTTAACCAACACTACAGGCTGTTTCTTGCCATCATCCAGGGGTGCATCTTTCTCCTGAGGGGTCGATTCCAAATAAATGTCCCCCAACTGAAAACCCACAACTAGTTTCCCACTCAAATCACCAGACGATTCAAAGACAGTGGTGAAAGGACTTATGACAGCAACAGAGGGCTTTGAAACCCTCTTAGCAACAGGGGATTCATGGTTTTTGACAGGTGATGCATCCGACCCCTTGACACCAGCCTGCAATAAAAAAGGATACAAAACTGTAATAAACAAAATATAAATGACAAATTCAATGTCAAGAAACAAACTAGAGGCAAAAATATTAGGAACCAACCATTCCAAAGAATAAATGAGCTTGAGTTCTTTGCATTAACAATGGAATCAAACTGAGATTGGGTAAGATCATCAAATTCTCGAGAGCCAGTAAATCCATGTTCAGCATGAACATTCACGCCCTGATATTCAACCCCAACCTCTTTTGGAACATTACTTGTATCAACGAGAATATTCTCGGTATTTTCTGCAAACTCCATCAACCCGCTCACAGCAAGCCCCTCACCATCGTTACCATCACCTTTATCCATCAACAAATCACCTTCGCCGCCAACACCAATTCCCTCACCCTCATTTACATTTCCTTCAGCAACAGACTCAACCCCGACAACACCACCAATGTTGCCACCTTCAAAAGCATCTGATTTTTTTTCAACCTATCCGCCAGACAGGGGAATACTGGTTACGTCAGTCCTTTCCAAAACAGGGTCAACAACATCGTTGGAAAATGGTACAACATGAGTTTTAACACGTTGCACCTCCACTTCCATAGACTCCTTCTCGGACTCTGAAGCCGATGCTGACGACATTTTATCATCTTCCGCCCCAACAACCTTGCCAGCTTGATCCAACCCATCACCAGCCTAAAAAGAAAAATTGAAAAGCATTATAAATCGAAATAAATAAGCAACAAACACAAAAGAAAAACAATGAAACACAAGTAAAGTTACCTGAAGTTTCCCTTGATCGCAGACAACTCAGGCAGAACAGTTTTAAACTGCTCTTCCAAGATTTTATTAATGGGGTTCTTGAAAACCTTCAACTCCTCGCCAACTTATCCCGCCTCCAAACAACATCCTCCAACGTGTACTTGATCCCAACTCGACATCCCGGCTCCTTCCTCTTCCTATTACCAATAACATAATCCCCATCAATGTAATCAAATGAGTACTTGGACATATCAAAAAAGGTTCCAATATCCACCGCAACCTCTCTTCATCTGATGGCCAAATATTCATCAACTTCAACTAAAACAAAAGGGGAAACAAACAAAAAAAAGGTGAGAAACAACACATAAACATATATGAAACAGTTATGAAACAAAAGAAAAAAAAACTAAAATGTATTACATTGCTGCGAACGATTTGAAAATCATCATATCGAGATCATCTGATCTCAAATTCTTATCTCTATCCGACAACAGACAACCCCAATTCAAAATGCGAGGGATATTGCGCCCAATATGGTTGCAAATTTTATTGTTCACTTCTGAACAACATTCGTAGAACCGTATCTGGAAAGCGAGAGGAAAGCCTTTAATTCTGTAAAATTTGGTGCGTTTAATGTAGGTTTCAAGTCCTCATCCCGAGGCGCTTCTCCGGAGCACTTGTTCCCTCAGTTCTCTGATTGTAAGTTCAAACAAATCCCTTCCCCAGGGATAGGAGTTAAAATCTTCACTATTAACTAAATCAAAAAATTCCATGTTAACAAAAGTTCCACTAGAAGAAAACAGAAAAAAATGAAAAAAATACAACAAAGCCATCTTCAAGGCATCATCATCATTTTCCCCCCAAGCTTGAAATCTAAAACACTCCTCAATAGACTGCCTAGAGAATTTCATTGAGCCAGAAAAATACTTCTGATAGAACTCAGAAGTAATACCATCCCCACGAACAACGGTCCTTTTCCCAGCACACTTTAGCCCCGTCACCAGGCAAACTCCCCAATACCAAACCTCAGAATTTTACCACAAACCGACACCAGAATCTCATCCTTCCGCGAATGGACAACCTGCCTCTTCAACAACGAATGCACTAGTTGATTTTGGAAATCAACTCCATGCATGTCTAGAAAATACCAAACAGTGCGCTAAACGCATCCAATTGCGGCTGGGATAACTTCTCCTTCAAATTTTTAATAACTTCAAAAGAAAACCCAGTGCTTATCCTAGCGGTGTACCAGTCCTCTGGATTAATCAAATACACATAACCCTAGCAACAAGAAAGAAACAACAATAAACAAGAAATAAACAACACATCTTCTACATAAAATTTAAAAAGTGAAAAAAAAAACAGATCAATAGCGTAGAAACATACAAGAAACAACACAGAAACAAAAAAGAAACAAAACTTGTACAATAGTAAAATAAAAAAATATAACCAGTAAAATAAAAATGAAAACAACATACCTCAGCAACGTTCAGTCCTCTAAACCCAACAACCTTCTTTTTGGGAGATTTAACATTGACAACTTGTTTTCCAACATCATCGCCTTGTTTCATTTTCCTTTTTTAGAAGATACAGGAACTAGGGCTTCAAATTTCGACCCGCTCCTCAAAACTCTTGAACCACCCTGAGCCTTTTTATCCACTTTCAGACGAACAAGAAGGGGTTTCTTCGAAGACATTATGTAAATTCGACACCAAAAACCACACGAAAAAAAAAAAAGCGATTTCTGAGGGGCGGTTTTGCGAGAGGATCACGGAGAAGTTAAGCGATTCGGGAAGCGATTCGAAATCACAAAACAAGCTCACCAAAAATGGCGGACATGCAGCGCGGGAAGGAACTCGAGAGTCGAGGTGAAGAGACAGAGAGAGAAAAAAATGATGGTCTGGGAGAGGAAAAGACCGCAGAACGTATTTTAGGAGAAAAATTTAAAAAAAGACCTTAAAAGAGTAATAAAAAAAGTATAAATGGGATGTATTGGTAATTTGGGATTGGGTCAAAAATAAGGGTATTTTGTGTAATTTTCCCTTGTTTTTAAGAAAATATCATTTTGTAATTTGAAAATTTGGGCCAATATATATGTCTTATAGACCAGTCGAATAACTCTTTCCGCTGGGCTCGTGGACCGAGACTTTGACCAAGTTTGGGCCGTGTAGCTAGGGACAGGGGCCAGCTGACTCAGCTGCACTTTGAGTTGCATATGAACTGTTTGCTTAAAGTTCCAAGAGAAGTTTCATATATTTCAAGGCTCTTTCAGACTTTCACTGAATGGCTGCTTCCAATTCAGGTAAAATTGCTATTTTTGCAGTCATCCCATCTTGCACCTTTGTCTGCTTTCCTATTATGAGCTCTTTTTATTTATTTATTTATTTTTTTGTTGTTGTGCATATACAGAAGAAAAAAAGAAAAAGAAAAAACGATCTTTGTTTGAAAATCGTGATAAATGTTTCTTGGTGTTACAGATATACCATTGCCGCGGGATAAATTATCCTTGGGATGTATCAATAAAGATGGGTTATCAGGTTCCGAGAGCAAGTATGTCTAGAGCTCATTATTTATTCTCATTCTTTGCCTGCAAATTTCGTACTTTTTTTTTTCTTATTAATTAGGGATTATTACAAAAACACCCTTAACGTTTGGCCTAATTACAAAAAAACCCAGAGTTTTTTGAAAATTACAAAAAAGTCCTAGAGTTTTGATTCCGTCTTACATTTTTCCCGGTGATTTCCGAAAACATTTAAAAAAATCCTGATATTTACAAACATATTACCGTTACCCCTTAAATTTAAGACAAAACGAAACATAAAGGTTTGTTTTTGTAATTTTGAAACATGTCTGGAGTTTTTTGTAATTAACCCAAACATTAGGGGTGTTTTTGTAATTATCCCTATTAATGTATCTGTCAGGGGAAGCCTTTATGTAGTTTTGGTATCAACTGGAAGTTTCAATCCTCCTACATACATGCATTTGCGTTGTTTTGGTAAGTGCTTATCAGCTTAAATAAGCCTTTAAGATCCATTTTTGTAATTCATTTCATCTACATAATGGTGCTTTCAATATTGCCAATATCAGAAAAACATTATGAATTTTTTCGCTTGACTTATGAGCTAAAAAGAGGGAGTAAAGATGTGTGACTGTAGCTACCAAAGAATTTTTTCGATTAAATTTTGATTTTCAGAAATGCTATTTGAGAGTGATGAATAATAATAATAAATGTAAAGTGAAAGAAAAAAAATACTTCTAACAATTTATGGTAATGAGAGGCAAAATAATAAAATAATTTCTTTTGGGAGTATAGTGATACTAATTTGTTTATGAAATACTAATTTTGGGTGTAGTTCGGTTGAGTGCACAGTTGTGTTGTCCGGGTTGAGATCTCTTATTCCACTTTCCCTATTCCACTCCCTATTCCATATGTTGGATGAAAGACACGTGTACTCAGTTGTGACATCACGTGACATCATCTTGTACACGTGTATTTCATCCAATGCAATGGAATAGAAGTGGAATAGGAAAAGTGGAATAGGAGATCTCATTCCGTGTTGTCCATGAAGTTGATTAGGGTGCTAATTTATTTTCTAATTGTGACGCATTTCTTCATTGATTTGTATTGATGTATCTTGTTTTATGCTCAGAGTTGGCAAGAGACACTTTAATTTCACGACGATTTTGTGTTATTGGAGGTTATATGTCCCCTGTGAATGATTCATACAAAAAAAAGGTGTGTAGCATGTTATGTGCATATCGGATGTGGTGTATCGGTATAGATTGACTAAATTGCTTCAAGAATGTATTGAAAGGCCAACTACTTAAGAAACCATGTTTTCCATCCTTAGTGTAAAGATACTTGACTTACATAACTTTAAACTTCCCTTGATCAGTCGTTGGAGATTTAATATGGTTAGTGTTCATTTTACCTATGAAATCAACTTATCCCCCCCCCCCCCTCTTCTCACAATAGGTAAATTTACTTTGTTGCTTTGTTCCACGTGATGTCGTTGTTGGCTGTAATGTAATAGAACTTCTCATATTTTTGTGGGCTGGTGAGTAATACAACAGCAAGTTTTGTTGTTTTTTAACTTCTTCAGGACCTTATACGTGCTGAACATCGTGTTTCTATGTGTGAGCTTGCTTGTAGAAGTTCTGATTTTATTATGGTGGATCCATGGGAGGTCTCTCTCTCTCTCTCTCTCTCTCTCTCTCTCTCTCTCTCTCTCTCTCTCTCTCTCTCTCTCTCTCTCTCTCTCTCTCACACACACACACACACACACACACACACACTATGGTTTTCACAAAAAAAAAAAATCAAAGTTCACAAAATTTGGATGGTCCAGTGCCCAACTATCACAGTAATATTAATATTAAGGGATAATTTCAAAAAACTCCCCGAGGTTCGGGCTAATTAAAAAAGAACCCATAGGTTCTTGAAAATTACGAAAACGCCCCTAAGGTTTGATTTTGTCTTAAATTTAAAGAGGCAAGTGTGCCCCGAATTGTATATGCTGTTTGCCTGAGTTTATTTGTATAAAATCTATCGCTTTTGGCAAAAGAAAAAAAACTCTAATAGTTATATAAATGTCGGGGGGTTGAAACGTTTTTTGCTTATGAAAGGGGAAATGTAAGACGGAATCAAACATCAAGGATTTTTTTTTATTTTTTTTGCAGTTTTCAAAAACCTCTTTTTTTTTTTTTGGTAATTAGCCCAAGCTCCAGATTTTTCCATTTGTAATTATCCCTAATATTTACTTAGTAATTTGGCATGATAGTAACTATTGCTACTTTTTATTGTCTGTCACAGGCAAGTCAGAGCACCTACCAGCGCACATTAACAGTTTTATCTAGAGTTAGGACATCACTATGCGAGAGTGGGATTGTATCCAGTGGTAGGCTAAGTATTATTTTGTTACTTATTGCTAAAAATGTGTTCATCATCTTCAACTATTTATTAGTTTAGTAACGATACATGAAAGTATAATCTGCGAATAAATTTTGAATATTTCAAGCCACGCTGCTTATATTAGTAAAATTCTCGGCTCAACATCTATTTTATTTACAGTCTTATTATTATGTTCATGTCTTTATTCAATAGTAAGTTTGTAACTTTCTTCTTCTTCTCTTTGTAGAGTTACTTAAAGTCATGCTCGTCTGTGGTTCTGATCTGTTGGAGTCTTTTGGAATTCCTGGATTTTGGATCCGTGAGCAGGTAAATTTGTGTAATACTTTGGATTGGATCAGTATAGAAATTTAGATATTCCTTCGATCGATTTGTTCTCTTGAATCTTTTAAGCAATTAGAGAGGAAAAATTGAAAAAATACACACACATCATCATCTTCTTAACATTTCCAAATCATCTTTTCAGATCAGCCCTTTGGTGAAGGTAATTGTGGTGATAATTAATGCATTTGTGGTGATCAAGCCCTTTGCACCCTTAACTTACAGTGAATAAATTAAGGGATAATTACGAAAACTATAACTGAGGTTTTGGTTAATTAAAAAAAAAAAGAGATTCTTGAAATTACAAAAACTTCAAAGTTTGATTCTGTGTTGAATGTAAGTGGGTGTTTTGTAATTTTCAAAAACTTGTGGTTTTTTTTTTGTAATTAACCCAAACCTCAAGGCTAGTTTCTGTAATTATCCCTAATGTTAATCGAAGGAATTTGGTGATTTGAATTTCTTGTAACCAGGAAATACATGGGAAAATGAACTTGTTAACTCGGAAAACATCATGAAAATAAATGGATCATGTAGTTTTGCATCTTAATAGTTAATATAAACATGGATTTGGTATTCAGTTTCTGTTGCTCCTTTCTTTTAAATGCACAACCTGTTTATATCTTCGAAATGTTAAACAGTTGAAGCATTTTGGAGTAATGTATTGTTAAATTGTAATTGCATTATCTGCTCTCAATTATGGATCATTCACAGTTTTTTTTTCCAGGTCAAGACCATTTGCAGGGACTTTGGGTTGGTTTGCATTCGCAGAGGTGGTCAAAATGTTGAGAATATCATATCGAAAGATGACATTTTGAATGAATACAAGGTGATCAATTTTATATTTTTGAATGATAATCAATGTTTTAAAAGGTGTCGTTAATATTTTAAAATGATATTAAAAATTTAGAAAACTGGGGTGATTCTTTTTTGGGGCAATTTTTTAAGTACCCACTATGGATAGTGGGTACTCTTTTCTACCCACCAAGATAACAAAACTCTTTTCTACCCAAATTGGCGAAATTGCCCCTCCTTTAAGTTGGAGTTTTTTGAATTTTGAAACTGATGCAATTAATGCTTTTCTTGAAAATCGTATACACTTCCCCCCAAATACACACACACCTATGTATAAAATCGTATACCCATATCATGTCCATATCGTGCCAACCCCATGTACATATACATAAAAAAGGCACGATATATTGTGCCTAATTTTAACTGAGGCACGATATATCGTGTCTTATTTAAAATTGGGCACGATATCGTGCCTAATTTTTACTGAGGCACGATATCGTGCCCAATTTTTTCTGAGGCACGATATCGTGCCAAATTTTTACTCAGCCACGATATATTGTGCCTAAATTTTACTGAGGCACGATATTGTGCTCGTGCCCAATATAGACACGATATATCGTGCACAGTGCATCTTAGATTCAGAAATTTACAATTCTAAATATTAAAATATAAAAAAAACACGATAATTTGTTTAAAAAACAATAAAAGAATCAAAAATATGAAAATGGTTTTTTTTTTAAAAAAAACTACACACTTTTTCGAAAATATTTTCCATTTTTTCGAAAATATTTTCCATTTTTTTAAAGTATCTTGAAATTATAAAATAATAAAAACTTTAAATTATTTTCAATTTTTTTTTATAATAAACGATTTTACAAAAATCTGATTTTATTTTAAAAAAACTAAAACTTGTGTTAAAAATCTGAAAATAAAGAAAGTATATTAATGTGAGAGAGAAATATGTGAGAGAGAAAGTATCAAGGGTATTTGGGTAAAAGAACCACAAAAGTGGGTAGAAAACTTAGTTTTTTATCTCACATGTCATAAAAGTTTTTGTTCTATCCTAAGTGGGTAGTTCCCACCATTTGCTCTTCTTTTTTTATTACTTGGGTTTGATTCTTTCTTATGTTTTTTGTCCCAACCGTTAGTTGACCTGACGGAATTTGTCGAAGTCGTCATTAAATATTTTACAATTACATCCCTCAATTTTTCTAAATATTAGAAAAATCCCATACTTTTCGTCTGGATATTTGTAATATTTCAAAAAGTGGATGGATGTAGTTGTGAAATCTAAGGCGAAAAGTTTGGATTTGTAATATTTAGAAAAGTTAGGATTTGTAATATTTAGAAAAGTTAAGAGATGTAGTTGTAAAATATTTATAGTGTTAGCAAATTCTCTCAGTTCAACTAACGATTGGGGTAAAAATGCAAGACGAAATCAGACTAGGGGGTATCTTTAATTTTAAAACTTCTTTGTGTTTTTTTTTTTAATTACCCCAAACCTCGCGGGTGTTTTTGTAATTATCCATATCTTGCACCATAACTTGTACAAGCTCTAACTTTTCAATTGATCGACTCTTTTCTTGCAGAATAATATCATAATCGTTGATGAAGTCGTTCCAAATGGGATCAGTTCAACAGGATTGAGGTAAAACATTCCGTTCCACTAAGTAGTCGATTAGTCATATTGATCTTCCATGCCCGTTTTTTCACTAAGTGATTATCAGCTTTTAGCTGGAAAAAAATCACTTTCTAGTATTTGCAAATTGCCAGCTTCTGCTTTTTTTAATCAGAATCTAAAAGCAGGGGAGGGGTGCTTTAGATTTGTGATTCCGCTTTTGGTTTGATTTGTACACACAACACAAGTAAAACATTTTTACAATTTAGGGATAATTACAAAAACACTCCTGAGGTTTGGGTTAATTACAAAAAAAATCCAGACATGTTTCAAAATTACAAAAAGCCCCTTCAGGTTTTATTTTGTCTTAAATTTAAGGGGGGTAACTGTAATATTTTTGTAAATGTCAGGGAGTTTTTTGAAATATTTTCGAAAATCACAGGGAAAATGTAAGACTGAACCAAACCTCAAGGTTTTTTTTTGTAATTTTCAAAGAATTCTGGGTTTTTTTGTAATTAGCCCAAACTTTAGGAGTATTTCTGTAATTATCCCTACAATTTATCCTCCAACTACTTTCTTTTAACTTAACTACTTTCTTTTAACTTAACTACTTGCTGTTCATTTCCTCGGAAAATAGAAGTGTTTCCAAACACTCGACTAGCGATATTGATGTTGTATGCCCATTTTTACGATGAAACGAATAGAATCTGGAGTTTGTTTGAGTTGGCTCATCCATTTGATGAATTTGAGGTAACATATGTTAGTTTTTTTCCATGACAGGGATTGCATTTCAAGAGGACTGTCAGTGAAATATTTGACAGAAGATGATGTTATTGATATATTAAGCTAATATATCAAACAAAATAAGCTAATAAGCTAATATGACACATATGATTATTTCAAGCCACTGCAAATTGAGGCTCTGGTTATCTTGTATTTATAGATATTTCTGAAAAGTATGAATTCTGAAATAATAAATTAATTAATTAATTTAGAAAAAATATATATTTTTTTTATAACTGGGTTCTTTTTCTTAATTTTATTTTAATTATGTGTCACTAGTGATTATAAATTTTTAGGCTTTTTTGACCGTTTATTACAAAGTTACAACACACTTGCTAAAAGATGGTAGAAGAAAAGGTGTTTGAAAATTATACGTGAAATCGTACTCAATCTGGCTTTAAAACTCTGCCAAATGAGGTGTATGAAATCGCTATTTTGAGAAACCTATATTGGGCAAATAAATATATAATAATTTAGTATTATTCTTAGATTACCATAATATCGATTTACAGTAGGTAGGAGTGTAAACGAATTAAGTAGAACAGAATATAATATTGTTCAAGTTTATTTGAATATTTATCGAACTTCAAAACTTGTGTTTGAATTTGCCTTCAATATTAATCGAGTCAAGCTTTAGTCGAGGAACATGAATCTAGGTCGAATGCCTTGATATTTTTATAAATATTTTACTGTTTTTTCACTAATTAAGTCGAGTTTGAGCCAAGTTGTACAGTTTTTTGAACAAAAATGTGTATTAAAGTTTGGTTCGTTATATTAACGAACCGATTTTAAAAGAGCTTTTAATGATCAATCTCGAAGTCGAAAGATCGAAAAGACTTTTATTCATTTTATAGTCTTAAAAGTAGGGATCAAAAGCTAGCCACTTGAAAAGGGAAAATTTTTATGCCAGAAAACAAAATAGTTTGTCTCCTTGCTTGACTTAGTCTTAACACACTTTAAATTTTGCACAATTTCCAAACAGACAACATTTGGAGCAGTTTCCAAATGCATGAGGATAAATGGTTAAGGTTTACAGGACTATGATTTTCCTGTAAATAATACTGGAAAATCAGATAACATAATGGATGGTTTACAGGCAAAATTAATGAAAGAGACAACTATACATAATGGATGGTTTAGACAAAATTAAAAAATATATGCTTGTGAATGTCCGCTTCTGCTAGTTTTAATCAGAATCTAAAAGCAAAGAAGGGGCGATTTATATTTCTAATTCCGCTTCTCGTTTGACCTTTACGAACGAAAAACACATTTACAACTTCTTTACCAAACAATCTCAATTACTTAATTCAACTTTTTTTTGTTCATATAGTAACCGAATTGGAATGACGTAAAAGAGGGGAAGAAAATGACAATTTTTTTTTCCTTTCCAGATATAAACAATAGTGAATCGTGATGTTATGGACTGATGTGCAAAGGTAGAAGATTCTCAACAAAAATTGTAATGGGAGTTTATTCCTTTAATTTGAATGGACACCTTTAAAAATTAATTCTTTTAATTTTATTTTTTATTTGAATTATTGTGCATTTGATATAATAATAATAATTGTTTTTTTTTTCTACACGGGGTGGATCGTTCTGACTTATCTCATCCAGTGAGATAAATGGGGCGAGCATGAGTCTTCAAGTTCCGCCCCACCTCAAAAGAGTGTTTCATCTTCTATTCTACTGCATTAATGACAATTTTTATACATATGTTAAATTCTCTTTTGGAACAAAAGATCTGGTTCCCTAAAAACAGTGGATTAAGGTCTTGAAAACATATAATACCAATTTCCACATAAAAACCAATAAATTTTCAAAATTTAATTTTCAACATTAAAAACTGGGAAATGGATTATGGAAATATAAACAAAGAAGGCCTAAATATTCTATTCCAAAAAAGTGTTTCATCTTATATTTCACTCCACACATGACATGTGTATAAAAACTATTATCTTAATATTAAAGCATAAATCAACCAAAATTGTGAGTTTTCAATATGGTAGTTTTGATATACGTGCAAGGACAGAGGGAATGGGCCCAACCTGTCCCCACCCCCCATGTAAAAGAAAAAAGAAAAGAAAAATAGAAAATTACACTAATAAATTTTTTCAGAAAAAAAGTCTATTAATTAAAATTTATATGATTCTTTTCTAGCTTTTTATCTGATCCACCCCATTTTCGTATATCGGTTCTACCAAAAAAAAATTCAGGCTCCGTCATTGTACACGTGATAATTATCTTTTGGGTAAAATAGAAGATAAAATATTCTTTTAAAATAGAAGATCTCATCCGATTGGTTGGCCTATAACCTATTCTATTATTCCCAACAAATAACCAAAAATTTAAAAAGTTAATCCAAAACTTAAGAAAATTTGAAATTGTACAGTTCTATCTTACAGACTATCGTAGACTCGTAATTAGTGCTCTCTTCCCTTCTTCACTTGCTCTGTGATCTCTCGCTCTCCGAGCAACGCCATTGCCGGACGCCCGACGATGCTAGGCCGCGGCGGCGGCGGCCCGCAGAGAATGTCCATGGACATTGACCCGGCGGTGGAGGTTTCATCTTAGTTTTTAATTTTGCTTTATTTTTCGCAATTTTTTTGTAATTAAACTAGCGATTTGGGGTTTCGTCGGTGATTAAGCTGTCTTCGATGTTTATGGAAGTGGATGAAGCTCTAAAAGCTGAACATGCAGTTGTTTCTGTGTATAGAAAAAATTGGATTTGGCGCAAATTGAAATGTAGATATGGCAAAAGTTGTAGTATCGGTAATTAAGCTGTTTTCGATGTTTGTGAAAGTGGATGAAGCTCTAGAAGCTGAACATGCAGTTGTTTTCGTGTAGAAAATTGGAATTGATGCGAATTGAAATGTAGATATGGCGAATGATTTCGTTCGAATTTATTGTATTTCCGTTAATATGTGTTAAGCACTAGTTCATAGAATTGGAAATTTCCGAGGAAATTGTGTTAGTACTTTAGGGGAATTTATGATTATGAATGACCTAAAGTGACTTTTTCTGGCTGTTTCGATAATGTACATAAAGTACCTACGTCTATATACTTCTTCTTCTTCTTTTTATTTTCATTTTTTCTGGCAGTAGACGCTTTTGCATGTTGAATTTTAGTCGTGGTATTTGAATATTCAAGGCTTCTTTTCTAGACTAGCAGTTTTGATATATTGTATGCTGGTGTATATATGATTCATTCGGGGAAAATGAGCAATAGACATACAAAACAGAGTAGTTGAGAATTTAAGAAATTTCATGAAATTTGCTTGTGCATGGCTACTCTTTTGTTTCTATAAAGTAAGATCTACTGTGTTTCTTTGAAAACTAATTTAATTTGGGAAAATAAATGCTCTATATAAAAACAGGGAGAGAACTTGGCTCTAAATCCACTAAATAAAAATGGATTGACATTTTCAAACATCATGATTCCTTGTTAATGGAGCAGAAAATTGATCGATTGTCTTGTTTGTTTGTCTAACTTGTAGACATTTTTTTGCCATTTTATGTTGGCTGGACTGATCGTTGAAGCATGCTTTGGGCTTTAGCCTTTAAATGATTGATGAAAATTTGACTACTGTAATCGAATTTACCAGGGCCTACTTGATTTTTCTGTTACTACCTCTTGAATGTCTGTTTTTCAGAAGAAACATATAAGCATGTAGATTTGATGTTCTATGTTTTACTTTCTATGATTTCATACTATCAGCATCAATAAGGTTTTAATTCCCAATATACTTGTCTGTTTGGATGTTCCCGTTGTTATTAGCATCTATGTATGTTAGTGGTATCTAAAGCTGAGTTGTGTTCTTGCTATGCTAGACGTCAATCAATTCTAGGTCATTGGCCTTATCTGATCCATCGGCAGCACTTCATCATGTTGGTGAGAATTCTCGCAGTATGGTTTCAAGTCAGGACATGCAAAATGGAGCTCATAATCAGCAGGCTGAATCGATTGCAAACCGTTCTAAGGTTTGTCACTAATTTTCCGAGGTCCTATGAGGTGAACTTTTATCTGATCATGCAGAGGACTGTGGTCTGTGTGCTCAATGTCAGTTGGCTTTTTTTGCCTTTTCAAATTTAGAAATGTCGTGTCTCTATTATTTGAACTTTACTTGCTGCTTATGGAAAAATCATGACCGGGCTAAAACCGAGTTGATATGATTTTTGCAGAAACTTCAAGATGAACTACATGAAGTGGGTCAAAGGATTAAGCATCATGAGGAAAATGTTAAATACTTGAAGACTGCGAAAAACAAATTGGAGGAATCAATTCTCCATATGACAGGTATCGGCATTACCTAACCCCATGTTTGCTAAAGGAGAATCTAAGGATACTTGGTTCAATTACAGAACTTATATGTATTGAAGAGGCGCATAGCCACCTCAAGGCTATTTCCTGAAATTTCGCATTCAAATATGATATTACGTCTGATAATTTCATCCTTTGCTCCTATCTGTCTTTGTTATTATACCTAATCTATTTTTGATCCGCTTTTCTAATCTTCTTGTTATTGTAGCTGCTCTTGAGAAGTATGACAAAGAAATTTTGCCCAATACGGTAGACAAAGACCCTGCCCACGTGAAGAGTGAAGAAGAAACAATTGAACATGTTCTTAAGCATGAGAAGTCTGCGGCGGCGCTTCTGTTTATGATGAAAAGCCAAGCAAAAGCTCTGTCCTCTGAGCATTCACTGACAAAGGATGTGATCGGTATTGTAGCTACACTTGCAAAAGTCGATGATGACAACCTTAGCAGGCTGGTCCTCTATTTTTTACCCTTCTCCTTTTTCTCCTGGCAAATTTATTATGCATATCCTAGCATCAGTACATTATTTGCATAACGGCTTCCTTCTTTGTATGATTTATTGTTTAAATAAGTACCTAAAGATGATTTGCTTGCAGAATCTTGTTTCTAAAGCTCGGTTGTTAAATGTTCTCGTGTGGTTTCTGGGCAATTCAGTCATTTTAATTTTAATGCAACTCAGATTATATTCACCTGTTCGTGAATAAACGAGTAAAAACACAAACACCTTCTAATCCTCCATGGCTGACTCATTTCTTGTTTAATTGTGGGACTTAGACTTCTTGCAGAGTATTTGGGCCTAGAAACCATGCTAGCAGTGGTTTGCAAGACCTATGATGGTGTCAAAGCCCTGGAAGCATACAACAAAGAAGGTTTAATAGATAAAAGTCTTGGCCTTCATGCATTTGCAGCTAACATTGGGAGGCCCTTGGCTGGCCGATTTCTTGTTATTTGTCTTGCAGATATAAGGTTTGCATATGGCGGTCATTTTTTTCAGTTTTTTCAGATTAGCTTTCGTAGAAACTTATATTTGCGATCTACTGTGTGTCTCTGTATAGACCATATGTTGGCGAGTTCATAGCTGATGATCCTCAAAAGAGGCTTGCTCTTCTAAAGCCAAGATTACTCAACGGGGAAACTCCTCCCGGCTTTCTGGGTTTTGCTGTGAATATGATCACCATTGATAGCACTAACTTGTATTGTATCTCAAAGAATGGGCAAGGCCTAAGAGAAACACTGTTCTATAATCTTTTCTCGAATTTGCAAGTATACAAATCAAGGGAAGACATGCTGAAGGCTCTCCCTTGTATAAAAGATGGAGCCATATCTCTAGATGGAGGAATGATAAGAAATCCTGGAGTTTTCTCCTTGGGTCATCATCAGTAAGAAGCTTGTCCTTATTTCACATATCGAAAAGGGATAATTACAAAAAAAAAAAAAACTAAGGTTCAAGCTAATTACAAAAAAGCCCCAGAGATTTTCAGAAATCACAAAAAAAAAAACCCTTTAGGTTTGATCAATCTTACATTTCCCCTCTTCAAATGAAAAAACATTTCAAAAACTCCCATTACATTTATCAAAATATTACAGTCACTCCCTAAAATTCAAGACACAATCAAACCTCAAGAGATTTATTTGTAATTTATATAACCTCTTTTTTTTTTTTTATTAATTAGCCGAAACCTTAGGGGGATTTTTGTAATTATCCCTATCGAAAATTATTTTCGAAAAGTTACAAACCCCTTATGTCAAGAAATTAGCATTTCTATCTGTCTATTACAGGTTTAGTTGATAACATTCGATTCATTTTACTTGATTTTTTGTCGTTTAAGGGGAGATATAGATGTCAAGTTCCCAAAAGGCTCCGAAAGTTTGAACGTCCCTGAGAGTTACTTTGAGATTAAAAACGAAATGAAAGAGATACAATGGAAGAAGGATAGAGCCGTGGAAGATATACGAAGAGAACAAATTCTATTAGACCATGCAAGGTTGAACTATGAGACGAAGAAGCGTGAGTTTCTTCAGTTTCTCACTGAAAGCTCATCTCATGCGTCTCAGGTAATGCATCAAAATCATTTCTCACTAGTCTATTAAAAAGCCCCATTTTTTGTTATTATCGCTCTTAAATTTTCCATATTCTGATATTGGTAGATTGTTATGCATTTTTTATAGCATTGCAATACCTTCCACATGAAAAATAACAGGGGTAATTACAATAACTACGCCTGATGTTTAGTGTAATTACAAAAAACTCAAGTATTCTTTCAAAATTTCAATCACACCCCACCCATAAGGTTTTACAAATACCCTCTTCAAGTTTGTATTTACCTAACAAATATCCCTTTCCTGAAATGCAATTTGTAAAATCGAAGAAAATGTCTAGGGCGTACTTGTAATTTTGCAAGATAACTGAGGTTTTTTGTAATTAGGCTAAACTTCAGGGTAATGTTGTAATTATCCAAGAATATTATGTTGGTAAGAAAACAAATCTTCGTGTTGTTTGTCATGTTAAGCTTATCCCTTTTCTGAGGTGCAATTTGTAAAATCGAAGCAAATGTGAAGGGGGTACTTGTAAATTTGAAAGATAACTGAATTTTTTTGTAATTAGGCTAAACATCAGGGATAATTTTTGTAATTATCCCAGAATATTATGTTGGTAAGAAAACAAATCTTCGTGTTGTTTGTCATGTCAAGCTTTTATCTCCTTTATTTGCTTACTCAAACTAGAACAATTTGCCTTTGTGTTGTATCATCAGTATCCGGTGGGACGTGGATCGACCCCAAGATGATTTCATCGAGGTAAAATCATCGAGGAAATTGAAGAAGCTTACTGACATGTTTCTCCATTTGAACTTTAGAGGTGTTGGATTAGTGAAGACATCATCGGTGGTACTAATTCGATAGATTAGTGAAACAATAGTAGTTTTTTGTATGTTTTCCCAGGCACATGCTCCGTAGCTTAGAAAAGTGGTGTTAGCTGTAAATGGCAGATGTAGTTAGCTGACCTCTGAAAGTTTCTAAGACCTCTTCTTGAAATGTCGAAGTGTTTTTCGTACAAAATCGATGTCGAGCCAAAGAATGAGGTTACGGAAAATCGGACTCGGGTTTTGCTCTCCACTTAGAGGATGTTTGGCTGAGCTTATAAGTTCTCTAAAAGTGTTTGGTAAAATTTTTCTAAAAAAATCTTATAAACTCTTAAAATAAGATGTTATGAGCTTATATAAGCTCTATTTAAAAAAGGGGGGTGGGGGGAGGATTCAACTTTAGTTTCAAAATAAGAGTTTATTTTAACATCATCCTTTCACTTTTGGTCATTTTACTTGTAAAAAATGCAATTACTAACATCTTATAAAGTATTTCATCTTATTTTATTCAAACACTTCTAACCTCTTATTTTTAAAATATGATTTAACGTAAGATCTTTTAAATAAGTATAGCCGAACACAGTCGTATTTTCACTAATGTGTTGCCTGATTATAATTGGATATCGGAGTTAATTAGTTATTGAATTCTTGTTAAACCAATTCGAAGAATTTGTTACCAAATGTTTGAATTTTGATACACCAAAAAGGCTATGAAATACGGATTGAGATTTTCATATTCCACTTTAATATAGCCTAGTATTAAAAATTTAAAATTAAGGCAATTAGCTGATTAAAGTAAGTTTTTTTTTTCTGAATGGGATTAAAGTAAGTTTGAGAAAAGGAGAAAGGAAAAAAAAAATAAGCAACAGTTGGGAAAGGAAAAAAAGGTTCCACCGAGATTTGAACTCGGGTTACTGGATTCAGAGTCCAATATCCTGACCACTAGACCATGGAACCTTGTGATTATTACGGCAAATAAAATATTATATGACCTGTCGATTTTCATTCAGATGATGGAATTTGAATTTGGAAATGAGAAAATAGCTTTAAATGGCGTCAAAATAATTGAAAATATATTGTAACATCAAATTATCCAAACAAGTCTAACAAATCAATTATTATGGAGTTTAGGACGCGCCAAAGATTTTGGAACAAAACTCGACTTCCAACCTTTCCCTAATAAATGGTAAGAAACCTCATAATCTTCTCAGGTTGGAACATAGTTAGCTTTATTTAAATGTGATGATCGGTAATTTGAATTCTCTGATTCATTTAGTATTTTATCTCATGTTTCAATATATAGTACGTGTATATTGATAATGTCATTTTATATTTATATAATTGTGATATATTGATATTTTTTTTATTTTTTTTGAGATGAGTGATATATTGATATTCAAATACATGATAAAACTCCATTTGAAATAGAAGATTCCACTTGAATTAGTGATCCTTATATTCTCTTTCATCTCACATACTCAAATCTAATGTACTTACAAGTTAAGCCCAACGATGGTTGTTCCCTCTTTGTAGTGAAATCTGACGATCAAGTGCAAGGAGCCTATAATTCAACAACACAAATACAAGTTATAGTTTTCTAAATAGGCCCATAAAAGTCTAAGATTTCAAAGCCACCAATACCCTTGTATCATACCTTTATCTTAAAAAGGTACACAATAAATTATGTATCTAACATCTAAGTTGTTCACTTATACCTATTTTCTCTAATAATAATTTGAGCGTTAAATGGTATTCACCAGATCAATCTTGACAGCCTTGGCTTAGAGATGCTGATAATTTCTATATTACAACTCCTGTCATTCCAGGCATTAGTAACTTAAAAGTGGGTGATTTGTTTATCCCAGGATGTAAGCAATGGGATATGGAGTTGTTAGAAGAATTTTTTTGCGAAATAGATGTGCGATTGATTTCTGGTATACCGCTCACCAATGGTTTGGAAGATGATAGGAGGGTGTGTCATTTTGATAAGAAGGGCAGGTATGTGGTTAAGAGTGGGTATAGAGTGGCTGTGAATTTTAATGCTAATGGTGCAGTTGATAACTCTAGTGTTTGGAGTAGAATTTGGGATTTAAAACTTCCAGCGAAAGTTAAACATTTTATTTGGAGGGCGTGTCGTGATTGTCTCCCTACGAGGTTTAATCTTAATCGAAGACACCTACCTGTGGAATTGAAGTGTGTGCTGTGTAATGATCAGGTTGAAACCGCATGGCATCTGTTTTTTAATTGCCCATTTAGTAGATCAGTGTGGAGGGCTGCTGATATGAACGATTTGGTGGATGATTGGTCTGAGGGAAATGAATATGTTAAGGACTTTGTTGCCAATTGTTTGCTGTGTGTTGATGAATGGAAAAAAGTTAAATGCTTTATGGTGTTATGGAGTATGTGGAGGGAGAGGAACAATGAACTTTGGAACAAAGCTCATGCATCAGCAAATGAGACGTTGTACTCTGCTGTCAATTTCCTTACTGATTGGTGTGCAACTAATTTTATCCCTCATGCACAAAAGAATGTAGCAAAAAGAAGAGCAGCAAAGACTGGTTTACAAATCGGTAGATGGAGAAAACCAAAGCCCATGTATTTTAAATGCAATGTCGACGCCGACCGAGGTTCGATCGTAATACTACAGGTATTGGAATGATAATTAGAGATGATAAGGGTGAATTTGTGGTGGCTAGAACAATCACTTTCCCAGGAGTTTTTGCACCTAAAAAAGTTTCAAGCTATTGGGGTACGGGAAGCTCTTTCGTGGATTAAGTCGTTATGTTTTCATCAAGTGGTGGTGGAATCAGATGCTAAATATGTGGTTGAAGGTATTTATTCTACGGAGTCGGGTGTTTCGGAATATGATAACTTGATTGAAGAGTGTCGTGTTTTGTTGCAAGGAGAACCAAATATTTCGATGGCTTTTGTACGTCGAAGTGGTAATGAGGTTGCTCATGTGCTAGCGAAGGAATCTTTTTCTTTTGATAGCCCATCAGTGTGGAGTTCTCCACCTCTTTGTATTGTTAATCCGTTATCGTTCGATTTATCGTAATAAATTTTTATTTCGCCTCAAAAAAAAAAAACAGATCAATCTTGACAATTCTAAACAAATTTTATTACGCAAACAATATTCTTACCCAATGACTAGATTACTAGTAACATAATTAAATCTATGCTGCATTAGGTGTATGTACACTTAGTGTGTGGATGAATGTCAAATATCTTATTTTTCAAAAGATAAGACATATAAGTGATAGATTTAATATTATATAGTCTATACTATAGAAATATGACAACATAACCCATTCTTAGAGGGCCCAATTTGGATATTTTAAACCTATACTAGAGAGTGGGTTGTCTCTCTTTTTCGGAGTGGGGAAGGTTGGAGTTTTTTACCTAGGGTTCACTGTTCCATTGAGCCGCTGGGGTGGTTGGAGCTTAATATTTGCATTAATGGCTTACTATCTTAAATTTTATTGTCTTCTTTTCTCTAAATTTTGTTGTCTTCTTTTCTCCGGTGCTCTCTTGCGCTCTAATTGATTTTTGATTTCTTTCCATCTCTAGCACTCAGGTTCCTCTACCTCTTTCTTGTTCTTTTTTTCTTTTTGTTGCTCTGTTTTTCTTACTCTGTATTCTTCTTTTGGTTTCTAGGTCGTCAACAGGGTGGCCTTGTCGGGTGGAAGCAGTTACTTGGATCTTGGTTGACTGTATGGGATGGACAAAGATTTGGTGGCGGAAATGGAGAAGTTCCCTTTAACTGCAGAAGAGAGACTAGGTATTGCTCTTGAAGAAGATGATGTTTTCAGTAGCAATGAGGAATGTCGTCGTAGTCTATTTGGAGCTATTCATGGTTCTAAAAAAGCTAACTTTGCTGGCCTCAGGAGTGCAATGACCCATGTCTGGCCTATCAAAGAGAACTTGGTCCTCAGAGAGATTGGACTTAACAGGTTTCGGTTTGTGTATAAAACTTTAGAGGATAAAAATAAGGTCTTCAAAAATCGTACATGGGTGTTCGATAATAATTTTTAATCCTCAAAGAGTGGGTGGAAGGTAAGGGGGAGCAGATTATGGACTTTAGTCTAGTAGATGTGTGGATACAGATATGGGATCTTCCCCACAACTGGATATCCACAGAAACAGGTATGCGTATAGGTAAAATGTTTCAGTCAATCTCTGATATCTATATCCCGGATTCTGGTAGTGTGAAATGGAGGAATATAAAAATTTTGGTGGCTATCGACTTGAATAAACCTTTGCAGCGAGGTGGCTCTATCAAACTATGTGGTGTGACAAAATGGGTTAATTTTAAATATGAAAAAATGGTGGGATTTTATTTTTATTGTGGTTTAGTTGGACACTTTGATAGAATGTGTGATAAAAAAAAGAAGGATGTGAAGGAAGATAAATTTTGTGATGGCCAGTATGAAGAGTGGCTTATGGTTGCAGATCTTTTAATACCTGTTAAGAGTAAACATATCCCCGTTCAAGCTCATAATGTCCAAGAAAATGAGCAGAGGCCTGAACAGACTTTCTCGGAGCAGTTGCCCCAGAAAAATACTAACTCGAATGAGACTGAGAAGGTTGAGAAGGAGAAGGGTACTTTAGCCCTAGAGAGCTTGATTGAGATGGGGACTGTGTGTAGTGATGATGTCGTTGCCTGCTGTGGCCGGAAAAATGAAAGATGTGGAAGAGATACCAGAATCGAGCTCCAAGAGATCCAATCAGCAAGATTTAGAAAATAATTCTTCTTTCACTGTGATTCCTATTTCAGAAGAGGCTATTAGTATGGATTTCTCAAACTTGGTGGACATTGAAGTCAAGAAGAATTCCACAAGAATTCCGCTAAGAGAGATCCAGAATGAAATAGTCCAATTTGTGGGCAATGGTAGGGGTAAAGCATCATTGCAGAGGGCTAAGAAAAACCAGAAAGTGGGCTGCAAGGGAGGAGCAGTTTGCGAATTGCTGATGGCACTCTGCCTAAGGTTAAGGTTGGGGTTAAGAGAAGTAGGAAGCTTGCTGATGAGAATAAAAATCCGAATCTTGGTGGAATTAATGGCAATAATAAGAGGACCAAAGTTTCCCCCCATTGTACTTGAATCTGATATAGTGATTGAGACCAACCCTAATTGGTCTCAAAATCTCCAATGATGGCTTCCTGGAATTGTAGAGGTTTGGGTGGACCCTCTATAATTCCTCAAATCAAGGAGATTTGGATATCCCATCATCCAAACTTTGTGTTTTTAGTGAAATTAAAAAAAATAAAATTGTTGAGACAGTTGTGAGGCATTTCAAATGTGGTGATCACTGGTATTGTGTTGACCCCATTGGATTTAGTGGGGGGGCTCTTAGTTTTCTGGGATACTGAAGTTAGTGTTGTTTGCATTCATGAAGAATCCTTTTGTTTGGAGATTGGATTTTTACTTAATAATATCAAGTCGTGGGTGATTTTTGTTTATGGTAGTGTTGAAGTGGGAACCAGAAAATCTCAATGGGAGTATTTCCTTCAGAATAGGCATAAATGGGGTCATCTGTCGATTATGGGGGGTGACTGGAACGACATAACTTGCCCGGAAGAGAAAAAAGAGGGTAAGTAGAGGTCTGTAGGGAGTTGTGTTGGATTTCACGACTTTATCAGAGATATGGGAATGATAAAACTTAAATTCTCTGGCCATCCATTCACATGGAGCAAAAATAGAGCTAATGAAGGATTCGTGGAGGAGAATCTTGACAAATTCTTTGTCTCCCCAGAGTGGTTTGTTCAGTATCAAAATGCCCATGTAATGCATATCCCAAGATTCTCTTCAGATCACTGCTTAATTCTTCTTCAGCAGAACCCTCATAAAGCTAAAAGTCATCAAAGGTTTTGCTTTGATCAGAGATGGTCACAACTTGAAGGGATTACTCAAGTAGTGGAAAATGCGTGGAATGAACTACAAAGGGGGACTCAGTTTTTTCAGCTTCAGGCAAAAATTCGAAAGAGTAGAATGGATATTTTATCTTGGTGCAAAGGAGCAAGCATAATTCATTCAAACAAATTGGTGTGCTAAATGGTCAGTTAGATGTGATGTCTTCTCTGGGTAGCCAAATGGTTTGGATTGCTTGGAAGAGAGTTAGAAACGATTTGCATGATGCCTATGCTAAAGAAGAATTGTATTGGAAGAATAAGTCCAGGATCCAATGGTTGAAAAAGGGAGACAGAAACACTAAATTCTTTCATGCTAGTACTATTCAGAGGCAAAAAAAGAATGCAATTGATCACTTGATTAGCAGAGAGGGCAGTAGATGTGATAGTCAAGATCTTATTGAGAAAGTGGTCATTTCCTTTTATCAAGAGTTATTCTCCTCTTCTCCCACTGCAGTTGATGTTGATATCTTAAATGGCCTGCCAAGATCCATTGATGACTTCCATTCTAGACTTCTTATCAAGCCTGTTGATGACAGTGAAATCAAGCAATCCCTTTTTGATCTTCACCCTCATAAGGCCCCAGGCCCCGATGGATGTGAGAGGGATGTTATTTGCAGCTTTTGTGGGATGGAAACCGAACCACTTGATCATATTTTTTTCAATGCTGTCGTGCTGTAAGTTTTGGAAGATTGCCCCAATTTCTTGGGATTTTTTTCCACATGATCAAATGTCATTTACAGATTGGTGGTGTGCTATTGCCTCTTAAAAAAAATGAGAATTTTGGCAAGAAAGGCTACAACTTACTACATATCTCATTTGGTGGCTTTGGAAAACAAGAAATAGTTGGATCTTTGAAGGCGTTTGGATGTCTCCTCAAGAGGCGGTGAATGGTGCTGTTTCTGAATAGAATGAGTTTGGAGAAGGCATACCTCAATTGCCTTAACTGCTGAAGGTTTAATGGCTGTGTGATGATTGGTCGTGAAGGTCTACACTAGGGACTCCGATTCAGTGGTTATCCCCTTTACATTTGCTAGTTTTTTGGCTGGAAGGCTTTGTCTTTTTGGAAGGTTATCCATTTTTTGTGATGTAATTTGATATTCATTGAAACTTGACATCTAATATCGATTAACATCATACTCTGGCTGTTGTTTTAGCTGTTTATTGGGCCACATTGGCTGTCTTTTTGAACAGGTTCTGTCATTTTGTGACCATCCTGCTTAAAGGTTTTTCTCTCCCAGGTTTAGATGCTTGTTTTGAGAGTAGCTATTGGCTAGAGCTGGCAATGGGCCGGGCCGGGCCAGCCTGACCCGAGCCCAATGGGCTTTGGGAAAAATCGGGCCGGGTCGGGCCAACCCGATTTTTATCGGGCCTTGATTTTCCTAGCCCAGTCCAGCCCAACCACGGGCCACGCCATCGGGCCAAACCAACCCAAGTTAAATATTTTAAAAAAAAGCCGAAAAATATCAATTGGAGCCAGCTCAGCTGGTCAAAGGATCTTGCCTGGCACCATTAGGTCCTGGGTTCGAATCTCTCCAAATGATATTTACTAGAACCATGCCTCTCAAAAAATCCCTCCATACGCGTAGGGCCAAGCGGTGTATACTAATCCGTAGGCAGGCCGGAGTTGGGGTTTCTTGTGGTGGGGGCCCTTGATCTTAGGTGGGGCAAGCTAGTATAAAAAGTTTACCCTCCAAAGTTTTACGATCGGTTGGAGCACCACCGGTCAAAGGATCTTGCCTGGCACCATTAGGTCCTGGGTTCGAATCTCTCCAAATGATATTTACTAGAACCATGCCTCTCAAAAAATCCCTTCATACGCGTAGGGCCAAGCGGTGCATACCAGGCCGGAGTTGGGGTTTCTTGTGGTGGGGACCGCAGTGCGGGTGGGGCTGGCTAGTATAAAAAGTTTACCCTCCAAAGTTTTGCCCACCTGGCCACCACAAGCAATTGTGGGATGGAGGTCAGGGGTTCAAATCCCTGCTCCATCAAATTGTTTGTGGGGTGGAGGTCAGGGGTTCATATCCCTACTCCATCAAATTGCTCCCGGGCATATGCGAGTAGTGAAGATTTGGTGGGAACTCATCTTGAATAGCATCCGTGTGGGTTCGATTCGGGAGAGATCGTTATTAGTAGATTGGGGTCGAACATAATTGTTCTCTTTACCAGGAGGATCGGTTGTACGTCGTGACCCGCCGTAACAACATTTGGCATCGTGCACATCCCGCGGTTTACCTTGGCGGCAAAGAATGATGAGGCGGGCTGTGTTGTCCCAGACATAGTCGGCGTAGCGCTGTTCGAGTTATCAAAAAACAAAAAAAAAGCCGAAAAATAGCTAATTTTTTACGCCAAAACAAAAAAAAATCCATTAAAAACCTATCACTGCCCACTGGGTGGGTCTTTTACACACACATTTTTTTAAATAGTACAAGATCCAAACATATTCTGATTATTATTCTCTGCTCACTGCTCACGTGCTTTCATATTTTCTAAAAGCAAAACCAAACTATTAAAAAACATTAAATAGTACAAGATACAAACATTAAAAAACATTACAATTTACACCATACCAACTGCTTTTTTAAAAAGCAAAGCCAAACTATTAAAAAAGTTAAAAAGTTATTAAAATAATAAATCAAACCCTTCACCATCATCTTGTTGTAGGCGTATGGCTTGCTGCTGTGGGTTGAGTACCGGAGTGCTCCAGGCCTCTACCAACTTGAAGGAAAAGCATATTTTACATATTTTTTTAATTAAATATTATCGGGCTCGGGCCAGCCCGGAAAAGATGGGCTATTTTGGCCCGAGCCCAACTGACCCGCTGGGCCTATTGGATCGGGCCGTTTAGGCCCAATTTTTTTTGGACCTTAAAAGCAAGACCCAGTCCAGCCCTATATGCGGGCTGGGTCAATTTTGCTAGCTCTACTATTGGCCAGTGGGCCTTGTATTTTTCATGTTGTCTATCAATATAACATTACTGTTTGGAAAAATAAAAGCTCCTTTTGTCTTTGGGCCATGTAAAAAAAAAATCATACTCAACCATTGTCCTAGATTGTATCCCAAAAGCAAACCACAATATTGCTTTAATTCAATTTTATTTGCCATCATTTTGGTTTTGTCAAAACAATATCCAAATTGTTATGATAGGCTCGTGAGCCATTAGATGAACTGTAGCATTAAATTATTTCATTTCATTACAAAAGGAGATCACACGTGAATAGTGAAATTTTGTGTATAAATATGTGAGAAGTGAAATGATATGATACATGGTTTTCATAGCAAAAATATTACTGTTACTTACTTTGCTTCGTATAGTACTTTACCTACTTTATATCATATCATATATATAAATATACGTATCACAAATATCAGATATAAAATAGAGATAAATTATAACATAAATATAAATATTTCTATATTTCTTAATCTCCAGACTACAAAAGCATAGTACCCAAAATCTGAAAATAATATTTACTTCTTTTTACTGCCAATATTGCCTTTTACACTATTCAAATTTCAACATCAGCCCCACTTAATACAAAGCTCATCATCCTCTCAAAAAATAAAACATAAAAATACAACGCTCATCCATTTTTGAATTAAATTCTAAAAAAAGGATGAACCCCATCCCTAAGGGCTTCTACTGCCCTTGTCCTAGAGCTTTATAGAGGATGCGAAGCGCGAGTTATGCCTAGTTACTGAGTCACCACACAAGAATTTCTCCTCCACCCTATAAATCGTTACTAGAGGGATTCGAACAACCACACTGTGGGTGTCAGCAAGCAGACATCACGTCACCCAAGTCATTTACCAGTTGAGCTATGTCCCATGGGCGAATTAAATTCTAAATTACAATAGTAACATCTTGTATTGTTTTGAGGGAATATTTCATTCAACCCCTTAATCAATAATATTTATGACATCATTTCGTTTCAAAATTTTATAAAATTTTGCCTCGTCTATTATATTAAAATGATTGCAGTATATAATTTTGTGTAAGTTATATACGACACAAATTCACATAATCTCTTATATTTTCTTTTACGTAAAATGATATTCCTGTAAATATGAAATTAAATATATTTTTGTCAAAAAATAGTTTACATTATCTTTAAAAAAAATACAATTTTATCCTCTACATATTCTTCAATAACTCCCAACATTAATTTTCCTAAATATATTTCTTACCTGGAAAAATTCCCAGATTCCCGACCAAGTTCATATTTTAATTCTGAAAATTAAATAAAGGAATAATTACAAAAACACCCCTAAGGTTTGGGCTAATTACAAAAAATCCAGTTTAAAAATTACAAAAAACCCTTGATGTTTGATTCCATCTTACATTTTTTTTCCCGTAATTTTCAAAAATATTTCAGAAAAATCCCTATACAGAATTCAGTTACTCCTCTTAAATTTAAGAAAAAACGAAATCTGAAGGTTTTTTTTGTAATTTTGAAATATGTCTGATTTTTTTTTTTGGTAATTAACCCAAACCTCAGGTGTTTTTTGTAATTATCCCTTAAATAAATCCTCACTTTCCCCTCAAATTTACCTGGAAAATCGCATACCTTCATAAATCTGAACAGAACCCATTTCATTTTTCACCATTTCCTCCAAAACCCATGTCCCAATTTTCACAATAGACCACAAAAATTAATTTCTTTACATTTTTTTTTAACTTTTTATACTTCAAGGTCCTTCCATGGCAGCTGCTTTAAGGTCAAGATCTTCGAGAGATACAGCTTCATTTGCTGTCTCACAGATTAGATACTTTATTCAAAACCATACCCAAGCGGGTCGGGTCAACCATTTGAACCGGACCTCCGGATTTAACATTAATTCTCTCTGTAATTACAATTTTCATTCATGTTCATCCTTCAATTTCACGCAATCCAAGCCCATCTCTTTGCGCGGCGAGTGTAATATTAATGGTGGCGAAAATTATCGGAAATCTTTTGGCATTGATAGGAATGTTCGAAATTATAGGTCTCAGGACCCACACCCACCTGAGGGGGATGAAATCGTGGTCGGGCCGATTACGGGCTCCGGTGGCGGATTCGGGTCCGGCCCGAAAGAGGATTGTTGGGGCGGGTCCAATTTGGGCCTGAGTTTCCCAACCCCAAAGGAGATATGTAGAGGACTTGATAAGTTTGTGGTTGGGCAGGAGAGAGCTAAAAAGGTTTATCTGTTTGTATTTAATAATTGCTTTTGTGTGTGTGTGTGTGTGTGTGTGTGTGTGTGTGTGTGTGTTGAAGCTTTAGTTCTTAGAGGGTTATGTTACTTATGTATCGTATTAATAGTTTCATTTTTCTCTCTGTTTGAAATGATAATGTGGCTCGGTTTTAACGAGCTTGATGGTTTGCAGGTTCTTTCTGTAGCAGTTTATAATCATTACAAGAGGATATACAATGATTCATCGGAAAGGTGATGACTTTTGGATACTTTAATTGATCCGCATTTTGTGTAGTTTAAGATGTAATGCATGAGATAGGTGTTACAATGGCGTCTCTTCGAATCTAATTCATTGGAAACACGGCTTTATTTGTCTCGTGTTCCATAAACGTTAGCTAAATTACTTATGATTGGAGTTTTAGTGACTTGCATTGCGGGAAAATTGCCTTTTTGCAGTGGACTATGTTATGTAAATGCTTAGCGATAACTACAAAAACTACCTCTGAGGTTTGGGTTAATTACAAAAGAAAACATAGAGATGTTTGAAAATTACAAATAACCCCTTGAGGTTTGATTTATGTGTTAAATGTAAGGAGGTAATTGCAATAATTTTCCAAATGTAAGGGGGTATTTGAAATGTTTTTGCTTATGAAGGGGGTAAAGTGTAATACAGAATCAACCCTCATAGGGTTTGTTGTAATTTTAAACAATATGTGTGTTTTTTGTAATAAATCCAAACCTCAGGGGTAGTTTTTGTAATTATCCCAATGTTTTATCCGATGTTTCTGCTTTTACTATTTCATCAACTCAGCATTGTCATTAGAGTATCTATGTTAATGTTGTATCTTGAAAGTTAGGCCTGCTGGTGCCGAGAGTTCAGGCAGTGACAACGCTGAGGGCACTGATAATGAGAACGTGGAACTCGAAAAAAGTAACATTCTTCTTATGGGCCCCACAGGTTCAGGTAATTTTTTCAATGCTTCCTTTGCTTAATTAATTGTCAAATTTAAATTGAAATATAAGTAGCGTGTAATGTAAACATGTATAAATGAATAATGCTTTTCATGATTGTATATATATTCTAACGAAAAATTGTTTCTAAAAGAAATATGGAAAGCATTTCTTATTTAGTACAACGGAATATATAGAGAAAAGCTTAAAAATGATCAAATTTAAGAACCTAATATTTTCCAAGAAAGCATAACATATTTTTTGTTCCAATATTACTGTCTCATTTTGTGCTTTTCGATGTCATTTTAAGGGAAGACACTACTTGCTAAGACTTTGGCGAGGTTGGTAAATGTTCCGTTCGTAATCGCTGACGCCACCACACTTACTCAGGCAAGTCATATTTTTATATGAAGCATGTTGATGTTTTTCTTAGGGATAATTACAAAACCCCCCAAGATTCAGGCTAATTACAAAACACTCCAGAGGTTTTTGAAAATTACAAAAATACCCTTGAGGTTTGATTCCGTCTCACATTTTCCCGCTTCCTAAGCCAAAAAACATTTCAAAAACCCCATGAGGGGGCTTTTTGTATTTTGAAACATCTCCGGATTTTTTTTTGTAATTAGCCCAAACCTCAGGCTTTTTTTTTTGTAGTTATCCCTTTTTTTTTTCTCTAAGAACCAGATGTCGCAACGTGCTTTCTGTTGGGCCTTTAGTGAGCATAGACCATCAGATAATTTTAACATACAAATTCGTTTTTGGATTATCAAGGTTGTTCTAAGTTGAATCCATGTGAAATTATAATTTTAAAATATTTTACAACGCGTCGTTACTGAATTTGAAAACTTAAGTTTACACATCTTTACTCGGATGATATGTATCTTATTTGCAGGCAGGATATGTTGGGGAAGATGTGGAGTCAATTTTACACAAGCTGCTTACAGTGAGCTCTACATACTTCTTTTTGTTAAGACCATGTTTTCCGATTAATTCCGTTCGAATATAATTTTACTTTTGGACAAGCACCACTCCTGTGCTTTTTATTTGTGTATTTCGGCGGTGAGAAAATCCTTGAAAATATACTATAATCTGGAGTTTTTACATGTTGATTTCTTTTAGAGATAATTACAAAAACACCCCCGAGGTTTGGGCTAATTACAAAAAACCCAGAGATGTTTCAAAATTTACAAAAACATCCCTCAAGTTTGATTTTGTCTTAAATTTAAGGGGTTAAATGTAATATTTTTATAGATGTCAATGGGGTTTTTGAAATATTTTTTGTTTTTGAAGGGGAAAATGTAAGACGAAATGGTTTTTTTGTAATTTCAGAAATCATTGAGTTTTTTTGTAATTAGCCTGAACCTCAGGGACTTTGTTGTAATTGTCCCTTTCTTTTCTATGGTTTTCCTCATATATTTTGTTGACATTTTAAGGTACCTTTCGTATATTATTGAAGTTCGTTTTTCATTATCGTTGGGTTCTAAGACTTTTTAGCCGCATTATTTTTGATGTGCTCCTCTGCACTTGGGTTCCAAGACATTTTAGCTGCAATATTTTTTGACCAAAAAGATCCAGATATTATTGTAAATGATGATTTGTAATTGATTTGTAAAGGACTGTTAATTATAGTATTTTTCCCATTTAAGGTTGCAGACTATAATGTTGCAGCTGCACAACAAGGCATAATTTACATCGACGAAGTTGACAAGATCACCAAAAAGGTGTCTACTAGACTACATCTGTCCAATAATTCGTCAACCTTGTTATTATTGATTATGAATCTACATATCTATCTTGCTGCCCAATATACATTTTCGGTTGTTTCTGCAGGCTGAGAGCCTCAATATTAGTAGAGATGTCTCTGGGGAAGGTGTCCAGCAAGCACTGTTGAAAATGCTCGAGGGGACTGTAAGTGCTTTATTTTCCATCTCGGTCTTGATGTGATAATCATTAATACGGACAATTACCAGAAAAAAAAAACTATGGTTCAGGCTACTTACAAAAAAACACAGGTTTTTGAAAATTAACAAAACCCCCTAAGGTTTGATTCCGTCTTACATTTCAAAAACATTTCAAACACCCTGTTACATTTATAAAAATATTACAGTTAAATTTAAGACATAATCAAACGTGAGGGGCTCTTTTGTAATTTTGAAAAATCTATGGTTTTTTTTTTGTAATTAGCCCAAACCTCAAGGGTGTTTTTGTAATTATTCTTTTGGTCACAACAACATTCCTAATTACAGAAGTGTCAAGACATTAATTATTCGAGTTCGAGCAATCCATATAAGTAGTTGAACTTAATTGCATCATGTTGGAAGCTGCTTTATTTTAACCTAATAGATATGAGCAACTACAATTTTGTCGAGAGATGTATGGATTTGAAGTTTAAAATACATGCTCCTTTCTTTTCATTTACAAACTGTGCATATGCCGCCTAGAAAAATAACAGATGTATCATGTATGAATTACCAAAACCCAACAACTAGATGTCACACAATGCTTACTTGAACAAAAGCTAGCATCGTCCTATGCCTAATGTATCTAAATTTCAAAAATATGACCGAAAACAGAATAATTCAATTTTAATCTGATGGATTGTGGGTCTTATATCTTTTGACTGTCTCTTGTGGCCTCCTCAGGTGGTCAATGTTCCAGAAAAGGGCGCTCGGAAGCATCCCAGAGGTGACAATATTCAGGTATCCGTATGCATAATATAATGTCAATTCGGGTAATTATAATGCTGGTATAGATTATCTTTTTGCTTATAAGCATAGTCCAATTGGTTTGTAAACTCTCATCTGGGTATTTAGTTTTCTTGGTTCCTCCAGTGGCAGCTGTTTAGACGTTAAGTGATTATTAATTTACTTTAGGCTTCATTTTGATTGATGGATTTGAAACTAAGGATTTCAAATCCATAATAACAAAAGCTTGTTTAGATAAAGTCACTTTACAATTCCATAAGCTCCCACTTTAAGCTATTTTTTGAGTGATTATGGTGGATTTCAAACCCATCTTTATATGGAGTCATTTGGAATCGTTCTCTCAAATTCCCTCCCCAAATCCAAATCCTTCGATCCAAACGCAACCTTAATTAATTGTGGAGCTGAACATAGCAAAAACTTGATGGCTCAAAAGCCGCTGCCCGTTCCGTCGCCGCCCACCTCCTTTTTTCCGGTCGCCACTGCCCACCGTCGTTGCCACCTCCTTTCCGGTCGCCGCTGCCCACATCCATCTATATCAGATCTACGTGTAAGCTAGGTTGATTTGTACTTTATATCTTGATTGGAGAAATTCGATTTGCTATCTGCCTTCATTAATACTGTAAGTTCCACACTGCAAAAAGCACACCTACACACATAGAGAGAGCATATTTTGTTTGAAAGGGAAGAAAATGTGGAGATTGTACATTGTGTTTAGAACATCACGAAAATAACTCTAGCCGATATATATGATAATTAGCACAAAATTATTTGAGAATTATTCTTTATAAAGCTTATTAAACATATTGATATTGTTAGGTAATTTAATGAAATTTGAACTTATCCAAAAAAAAAAGGTAATTGGTCATTTCAGCTTTCCTAATTTCAAATCTCTAATTAATATCTGATCTATCCATTTTGTTGATTTCGGTAAATTTACATTGGTATAGTAATTATCTTAATTATTTCATTTTTCCTTGGCATGGATGAAAAATGAAATTGACTAATATGACATATTGTGACAATAATACTGGTTACTATGTGCTCAAAACTCTGATTGCTATGGCTAGTGAAGGAAGTGTTTAGTTTCTTGCTCTTGCATATGTTAAGATCATTAATATGTTAAATCAATTTTGTTTGACTGTTTAGATACACCATTTGGTTCAAGCTTTATGTTCTTTTTTTTAAGATCAGGATAAGTTCCTATGAGATGAATTTCATTAATGTGTTAAATGAATTTCTGTTTGACTTATTATAATTTTTTTTTGGTATAGGCATATATAACAGAAGGAATGGAATCAAATGACATTTCACCTATTTCTTCTCCATCAACTGATTCACCAATTTGTTCGCCCATTATGCCCACTTCTTTGTCTCTGGATCCCCCGATATTGCACATTTGGATGAGACCAATGAGAATGGTGGGAAGTCGGTGGTGACAGACACTACGTCTGGAAGAATTTTCTCTGATGCGTAGAAACATTATGAAAAAGAGAAAGTTAGTGGGAAACATAAGGCAAAATGCAAGTATTGCGGTCAATTATTGCTAGATGGTCCAAAACAAGGTACTAGTCATTTGAAGAAGCATTTAGAAAGATGTCCGAAGAGAAAAGCGAAGGACATTCGACAACAAGTTCTACAAACCAACTTTCATAAGGATAAATTTGGAATTACTCCTTTCAACTTTGATCAAGAGGTTTCTCGTAAAGAACTTGCAAAGATGATCATTATGCATAAATATCCTTTGGCGATTGTAGATCATGAAGGCTTTAGAAAATTCTGTAAGAGTTTGAATCCTTGTTTTAAGATCGTATCAAGGAACACTATTAAGAGTGATTGTTTGAAGATATACGATGTCAAAAAAGCCGCCACAATGCATATAATTGAAAAGAACGAAGGTCGAGTGACAGTGACAACGGATATGTGGACATCTTCTTTCCAAAAGAAAGGATTTATGGCCATCACATTATATTGACAATAATTGAAGGCTACAAAGTCGAATTATCAGGTATTAGTTTTAATTTACTAATTTTCAAGTTTTAATTATTATAGAATTCAACATTTATGTTTAACTTTTTTGCAGGTTTGTTTATGTGCCATGCCCACCTACATGTGAAGTTCTTTGTGAAGCTTTACTTGATTGTTTTTTAGATTGGAATATCGATCGTAAATTGTCTACTATTACTGTGGATAATTGTTCAACCAATGATGCAATGTTAGTATTGCTTATGGAGAACTTCCTTTAAGCTCTCTCTTACTTGGTGGTAAGTTAGTTCACATGCGTTGTTGTGCGCATATATTAAATTTGATTGTGAAGGATGGCTTGGAAGTTATTGGAGAGGCAATTGAGAATATAAAAGAGAGTGTGGCTTATTGGTCGGGGACGCCAAAGAGATGGGAGAAATTTGAGGATACAACTCGTCAAATTCGCATCCCAGTTGGTAAGAAACTTGTACTTGATTGTAAAACTCGTTGGAACTCTACATATTTGATGCTACAAACTGCCATTGATTATAAGGATGTATTTTTTCGTTTTAAGCATTGAGAGCCAAAATATAAATATTTGCCTAGTGAAAATGATTGGAATTTGACCAAAGAGATTTATAGTAGATTGAAATTATTTTATTCTGCAACAGAGATTTTCTCAGGCACTAATTATCCTACTGCAAATTTATATTTTCCAAAAATATGTGAGATCAATGGTGGCTTTGTTGTGGCATTGATATTGTTGAGTTGATGTCTATGAATATGCTGAAAAAGTTTGATAAGTATTGGTCTATTGTGCACAGGATTATGGGGGTGGCAGCTGTTATTGATCCTAGGTATAAATTGGTATTGCTTGAGTATTATTTTGCTAAGATTTATGAGGGTGGTGATGAGTATGAGCAAAATAATACTCAAGCAATACCAATTTATACATAGGATCAAGAACAACAGCCACCCCCATAATCCTGTGCACAATAGACCAATACTTATCAAACTTTTTCAGCATATTCATAGACATCAACTCAACAATATCAATGCCACAACAAAGCCACCATTGATCTCACATATTTTTGGAAAATATAAATTTGCAGTAGGATAATTAGTGCCTGAGAAAATCTCTGTTGCAGAATAAAATAATTTCAATCTACTATAAATCTCTTTGGTCAAATTCCAATCATTTTCACTAGGCAAATATTTATATTTTGGCTCTCAATGCTTAAAACGAAAAATACATCCTTATAATCAATGGCGATTTGAAGATCAAATATGTAGAGTTCCAACGAAGTTTACAACAATCAAGTACAAGTTTCTTACCAACCGGGATGCGAAGTTGACGAGTTGTATCCTCAAATTTCTCCCATCTCTTTGGCGCCCCCCGACCAATAAGCCACACCCTCTCTTATATTCTCAATTGCTCTCCAATAACTTCCAAGCCATCCTTCACAATCAAATTTAATATATGCGCACAACAACGCATGTGAACTAACTTACCACCAAGTAAGAGAGAGCTTAATGGAAGCTTCTCCATAAGCAAATCTAACATTGCATCATTGGTTGAACAATTATCCACAGCGATGTAGTAGACAATTTACGATCGATATTCCAATCTAACAAACAATCAAGTAAAGCTTCACAAAGAACTTCACTTGTATGTGGGCATGGCACATAAACAAACCACCAAAAATGTTAAACATAAATGTTGAATTCTATAATAATTAAAACTTGAAAATTAGTAAATTAAAACTAATACCTGATAATTCGACTTTGTAGCCTCCAATTATTGTCAATATAATGTGCTGTGATGGCCATAAATCCTTTCTTTTGGAAAGAAGATGTCCACATATCCGTTGTCACTATCACTCGACCTTCGTTCTTTTCAATTATATGCATTGTGGCGGCTTTTTCGACATCGTATATCTTCAAACAATCACTCTTAATAGTGTTCCTTGATACGATCTTAAAACAAGGATTCAAACTCTTACAGAATTTTCTAAAGCCTTCATGAGCTACAATCGCCAACGGATATTCATGCATAATGATCATCTCTGCAAGTTCTTTACGAGAAACCTTTGATCAAAGTTGAAAGGAGTAATTCCAAATTTATCCTTATGAAAGTTGGTTTGTAGAACTTGTTGTCGAATGTCCTTCGCTTTTCTCTTCGGACATCTTTCTAAATGCTTCTTCAAATGACTAGTACCTTGTTTTGGACCATCTAGCAATAATTGACCGCAATACTTGCATTTTGCCTTATGTTTCCCACTAACTTTCTCTTTTTCATAATGTTTCTACGCATCAGAGAAAATTCTTCCAGACGTAGTGTCTGTCACCACCGACTTCCCACCATTCTCATTGGTCTCATCCAAATGTGCAATATCGGGGGATCCAGAGACAAAGAAGTGGGCATAATGGGCGAACAAATTGGTGAATCAGTTGATGGAGAAGAAATAGGTGAAATGTCATTTGATTCCATTCCTTCTGTTATATATGCCTATACCAAAAAAAAAATTATAATAAGTCAAACAGAAATTCATTTAACACATTAATGAAATTCATCTCATAGGAACTTAACCTGATCTATAAAAACAGAACACAAAGTTTGAACCAAATGGTGTATCTAAACAGTCAAACAAAAATTGATATAACACATTAATGACCTTAACATATGCTAGAGCAGGAAATTGATCAACAAAATTTAAGAAAAATCACTTTGGCTTATTTAAATGATGAAGGTAAAGACTTGAAGCAAACTCTTATGGATTTCGTATCAAATTCTTATACGAACAAAAATGAAGGAAGACAAACATCGATCGAAAAGGGTGCGAGAAGACTCAGTTTCGTACAAAACACACCCCTATTGTGTTGGAAAACATGGTTATGCTTCAAAAAGCACAAAAATAAGAAGAACAGAAAAACATGCCCAGGTCGTGCTTAAAAGCACAACTGTGTTCGACCCTCCAGCAAAGATAACACGGTCATGTCGTGTTTAAAAACACACCCATACCAAGAATTTCCAAAGACGTACAAAACACGGCCTGGTCGTGCTTTTCTTCCATGCTGAGACTTTTTTGGGCGGAAATTGTGGAAGTCTTCCCTTTTTGCTTTTTGACAACTTTTGTACAACTTTTACATCTCATTTTGCTGCACTAAGCTCCATTATTCCCTCAATTATCACATGAAAACAAGGATTTAACAACCCAACTATGTTAATAGAGTAATTATTTGTCAAGAGGTTAAAGAGCATTGTAGAAAAAGGCTTGGAGCTCAACATCATTGAAATTAACCAAGGAGAAAGTCTTGTTTGGTCTTGAATAAAAGCTAAGTATACCATGTCTATTTCATTCAAATCTTCTTGTGTATCTTTTTTCTTTTGTCAAAATTACAAACCATGTGTAGCTAAATTCTTAGTGTTTGAATGTAATGATCTCTAGAATGAATTTGTGATTAAGAATTGTATGTTTTTAATAAGATTTTCATGTTTTGTGTAATTCACTTATTTTATGCTTTGTTCATTCGAGTTAATATTTCCGGTATCTATTTCTCATCGGGTAATCGAGAGATTTATGGTAGAAAGAACCTTTATAAGTCATGTAATCCTAGATATATGACGACATAAATCTTCTGGATTAGGGTCAAACCTAATATGGGGATTTTAACTAGAAAGAGATTTGAGTTAATCAACTTGAGATTAAGAGTTTTTCACCTTGAAAAAGTGTTTAATTTAAATCGGAAATTTCTATGGTCCATAAAACATGAGATTTTATTAAAAGATGATCATTTTTGCTTAAGGGCTTATGGTTGTATTTTTATCTTGTTAAATCACAAAAACATTCTAGAGGGATTTATATTCAAACACATTTCTAGCTCTTGATTTCTTATTTTTACAATCTCCTTTTATTTGATCTATTGTAAGTTGTTGACTATTTTAAACTTTTTATTTTCCATTTTTATCCTAAAAAACCTCTGAAAATTGCTAGATTAGATAACAAAAAGACTAGTAATTACTAGTACTTATAATCCTCGTGGGAATGACAATCGGTACTCAATAAGTCAGTAATCTATTCTATAAAACGATAGGTGCACTTGCTGTTCAAGCTTGTTTGAATTTTAATCGAGCTTCAAAACTGTGTTTGAGTTTGGTTTGATTATTAATCAAATCGAGCTCGAACGAACTTTAATCGAGCCGAACACGAATCCAACTCGAGTAGCTTGATATTTTTTTACATATTTTATTACTTCTTTACTAATCGAGTCGAGCTCGAGGCGAGCTTTACATCTTATCGAACGAAAAAAAAATGTATTCAAGCTTGCTTCATTATGTTAACGAACCGAGCTCCAACGAGCTTTAACGATCAATCTTGAATTGAGTATCGAGTAGTTTGGTTCGTTTTTCAGCGCTATATGCATCGCATGGCTATAGCATCTTTTTTATTTCTTCACCATTTTCATTCAATTATCTACACTGGATTGTGTTTTTCATTTTTATATGCCCCTCTCTCTCTCTCTCTCTCTCTCTCTCTCTCTCTCTGTGGTTGCATTATAATTCTTTATTTTTTTTTTCAAGATTGATTGAGATGTTTCTTTTTCTAATAAACTCTTTACATTATGCATAAATATCTATTGGTTTGTGTTTTACAGATTGACACAAAGGACATTCTCTTTATATGTGGTGGAGCTTTCATTGACTTGGAAAAGTCAATCTCGGAAAGGTCGTATATTACTCTGAACAATAAGATATGTACATATGCTTACTTGTATCTATTTCAGAAAACTTAAACCTTTCGAGCAATTCTTTTCAGACGTCATGATTCGTCCATTGGCTTTGGTGCACCCGTACGTGCTAACATGAGAACAGGCGGCGTTACAAGTGCTGCTGTAACATCATCTTTGCTTGAAACTGTAAGCTTTACAGATGCACTTTGTTTTTCGGGATAATTACCAAAAAAAACCTTGGGTTCGGTCTAATTACAAAAAACTCCAGAGATTTTTGAAAATTCAAAACAAACCTTGAGGTTTGATTCCATCTTACATTTTCTCTCTTCATTTTTTTTTAAATAAGTTGGGAGTACTGGTTGGAGGGGAGGAGATAAATTCCAAAGAAACTGAAAGATACAGGGTTCGAACCTGGTTAACACCCTTATAAAGGGTGAGCGATACCACATGGGCTACAAGCTCGTGGTACATTTTCTCCCTTCATAAGTAAAAAGCATTTCAAACCCCCCCCTGTATTTATAGAAATATTACAGTTACCCTCTTAAATGTAAGACATAATCAAACATGAGGGGGCTTTTTGTAATTTTCAAACATCTCTGGATTTTTTTGTAATTGGCGAAAACCTCAGGGGTCTTTTTGTAATTATCCCTTGTTTTTCTCATTGCCCACGTGTCAAGTGAGTGTGCTCTTTTATTCACCATCGTGTATGCTGGAGACAGGGCGACTTTGTGACAGTTTCGTGTTTTTTCAGGTTGAAAGTAGTGATCTGATTGCATATGGGTTAATTCCTGAGTTTGTCGGACGATTTCCTGTACTTGTTAACTTGTCAGCACTTACAGAGGATCAGCTTGTCCAGGTATTTATTTGTCAAATGAAACATGTGGTTAATTATGTTCAGGGATAATCACAAAGACACCCCTGAGGTTTGGGCTAGTTCCAAAAAGACCCAGAGATTTTTCAAAATTCCAAAAAAAAACTCAGGTTTGATTATGTCTTAAATTAAATTAAAGAGGGGTAACTGTATATTTTTATAAATGTCAGGGTTTTTTTTTGAAATATGTTTTGAAATATGTCAGGGTTTTTTTTCGATTTTCAAAAACCTCTGGATTTTTTTTTTTTTTGGAATTAGCCCGAACCTCATTCTTTTTGTAATTATCCTTTTTTTATGCTGTTTTACCGATTGAATAGTTGCTGATTGCTGTCGATTTATGTTGCTTATCTCTTCATTATGCTAAGAAGCTCTTAAATATTTTTCACCTTTTCTTACATAAATATCATTTTTGTTTTTCTAAGCTTTATTGCATTAATATTTGAATGTTTTTAGTCAGTATAATGACTTATGAACACTATTGAATTTGTTTTTCAGGTTTTGACAGAACCTAGAAATGCTTTAGGGAAGCAGTATAAAAAAATGTTCCAAATGAATGGAGTAAGTTCCCGATGTGGTTAAAGAGGAAGAGAAGGATTTTTTTTTCTTTTGGATTAATTACAAAAACACTCAGTTATCTTTCAAAATTACAATTACGCCCTTAGCATTTGTTTCTATTTTATAGATTGCACCCTGAGTAGGGGATATTTGTTAAGCAAATATAAACCTCAAGGGGTGTTTGTAACACCTTAAGGGGATATTTGTAATTTTGAAAGACAACTGGAGTTTTTTTGTAATTAGGCTAAAACTCAGCGGTAGTTTTTGTAATTTACCCTTTTCGTTTTCGCCAGCTGAGGTTTATAGCTAGGGAGATACATCATTTTAATCTTCCTCTTTCCACTTGTGCTGATTGTAAAGACGAAAAAAGAGGCCGGGGTTGGGGGAAAGACGGGAAATCTGATGAGTTCTTACACATTACGCCTTATTTTGGTTAAAGGGATAGATTTCTGGACATTTATTACGTGTTGGTTGATTTGGTCTTAGGTGAAGTTGCATTTCACGGAAGACGCGTTGAGATTGATTGCTAGAAAAACAATAACTAAAAATACAGGAGCTCGTGGTTTGCGGTCCATGTTGGAGAGTGTTTTGATGGATGCTATGTATGAGGTTTGTGATTCATCTCTTTTGGTAATCTTAGAATCTTGTGTGGTCTGATTTTTATTCTAATGGCCATTTTCATGGGTTAAAATTAGGGATAATTACAAAAAAAAAAAAAAAAAAACCTTGAGGTTTGCGCTAATTAC
Organism: Rehmannia glutinosa; assembly: GCA_016081115.2. Classification (NCBI taxonomy): domain Eukaryota; kingdom Viridiplantae; phylum Streptophyta; class Magnoliopsida; order Lamiales; family Orobanchaceae; genus Rehmannia; species Rehmannia glutinosa. Next base: position 401,654 of record JABTTQ020002837.1, read on the forward strand.
AGGCTAACCCAAAAATGTTTCAAAATTACAAAAAGCCCCCTCAAATTTGATTTTGTCTTATTTAAGGCGGTAATTGGAATATTTTTATAAATATCAGGGGTATTTGAAATGTTTGTTTGCTTATGAAGGTGGAAAATGTAAAACGGAATCAAACCTCAAAAACCTCTCGTTTTTTATGTAATTAGTCCGAACCTTGGGGGGGGGGTTGTAATTATCAATAATAAAGTATATACATCACTTGTGCCATTTTTCTTTATCTTGCAGGTTCCTGATGTTAGAATAGGTGACGATATAATAGACGCGGTTGTAGTAGATGAGGAATCTGTTGGTACGGAGGGGCGAGGATGTGGGGCTAAAATCCTCTACGGTAAAGGATCATTGGACCGGTATCTTTCACGACACGAGTCGAAGGATTCACAGGTATGGACAATAGGAGCAAGAGTACTGTTAGCGATGGTAATAGGTCTAGATAAGACCCAAACCCGACCATATAGGGTGGGTTTTAATACTCTAAATGAGTTTGAGTTCTCCATTTTATACATTTTTTGTTATTATTTAAAATTTTAAAATACATTTTTGTAAGAAATTTTATTTAGAAAAAATATGTTTAATAGTAATATTTATAAAAATATGGGATAATTACAAAAACTACCCTAGAGGTTTGATCTAAGACAAAAAAAACCCAATTATCTTTTAAATTACAAATATTGCCCTAAGATTTTACAAACACCCCTTTGAGGTTTGTATCCCATATAATATTGAAAGATAGTTGAGGTTTTTCGTTTTTTTTTCTTTTTTTTTTTTGGTAATTAGACTGAATCTCAAGGTTATTTTTATAAAAGAGGAACTAGTGTGTCTATCTGATCTACCCATCGGGTCTTAGCAGGTAAGATTGTCGGTCGAGACAAACCCGATTCAGAACCGACCCGACCCATTGCTAGCTCTAGACCCCCAACCTCGAACCCCCACTCTCCCAAATTCTCTATCTTTAAGTGTTTGTGTAAATAATTTTTTCGCGTATTGCAGACATCTGCCGAAGGGTTCGAAGGAGAAGCCGAGGTTGAACATGAGCTTCCTTCTATTGTTGCATTGTAAAACTCTCAATGAGGTCCATGTTTTCTTCTTGTTGTACAGCATATAAATTGAAAATGGAACATTATTTTACCATTTTTAGAAATGCAGTTATTTCTTGTATTCCTACTGTAAAATTGATATTTTGTTGTCTGAAATCTTCAGCTTCTCCAAACATGAGGTAAAAAAAACATAACCATTTGTTATTTTCCACCCCCACATGTTTAATGTTTTGCATTCTTGCCATAGTTACATAAAAATTGCACAAAATAGTATATTATATAGTAAGTATAGTTAACTCTGATTTTAAGGGGTTGTATGGTTTTCATTCCAATGTGAAAAATCATTTTCCATCTCATTGAAATCAATTTTCAACTTCTTATTGAAAATTGTGAAAAAAGTGATTGTTTGGTTATAAAGTTTGGTGAAAAATTTATAGGGTGAAAATTTGAAAATATGTTTGGCTTAGAATGTTATGAAATTTTGTAATTGGGAAATTGTGATAAGTTGATGATTTATATAAATGATATGTAAGTGGTATTGTCAGAAAAATAGTAATTTATATGAAATTAATAGTGGTGGGGTTTATATTGAAATTTTAATTTGTATATTATTATTTATGTGGATGTGAGTGGTAGTAGTTGGTCTCACTTTATGTAATATAAGGTTAAGTTCGAGTATGTGGTGGTTGTATTAGACCTCATGATGTAATATATGTTGAAAATTGAGTATATAAATGTGAGAATTGAAAATATATAGTTGAGATTGGAAATAGGAAGTTGAAGATGAAATTTTTTATTATATTGAGTAAATAGTTACGATATAAATATCTCAAACAATAAAAACTGGGAAATTTTCCAATGGGTTGGAAATCATACAACCCGTAAGGCTTCAATTTATTGACTAAAAGATAAATTCCACGTTGTGTTCTTTCATCGAACATATTCGTGCACTTATTCACATGGACGGAGCTAGAAAATAAAGATTAGGGAGCGATATATATTTCTTCTAAAAACAATAAGTAGTTGTACCCCTTATGACGTGGAAGAGACGATTAGGATCCACATCAGACAAAAGATCCACTAAAAGAAAAGGACAAGGAAAACTGACTTTAAAGCATATCCAACCCGCATCACCATAGGAGAATAAACTCTTATCGCGGCCACAACTCGTCAGGCTCATCGTTCGACCTAACTAGCGGATTAATATAAAAAGAGGCAGACCGCCAAAGGAGCTAATTGGGGCTATGTGTGTGTCTACATAAATTAATAGAGAAGATTCTCACATCCTAAGGGAAGTCAGGCAAAAAGCATGATGCAATCAATCACATCCTCTAATCACATCACTGCCCAATCTTTGACGTCCTCAAATTCAGGGTATCAATAAGTTTACACGATGAATCATTACTCCTATAACCACCAACATCAACTATGAAGGAGAGAGAATAAATCTTTCTCACATATATATATATATATATACACATTTATGACTGAAAAAAAAAAGGTTTTGGTTCCGAACAACTTTGTATCCAAAAATATTTATTGCATTAGGCCTTCAAGCTAAAGAAAAAAGAAACATTAAATTCGACCGCCTTTGGATCGACAAATTTGTGCATTCTATCGCTTTATCTATACGTTTGACAATTGTCAACCCACAAGACTTATATGTTTAGTTGACCCATCAGAAAGACAAATCCGCACGTCAACAATTGGTATTTTGAATTTTTTAGGGCGGCAAAAACTCAAAACTTAATAACCATACATAAAAATAAAATAAAAAAATTTATAGCCCCCAACTCCATCTGTGATTAATCATGCATTTTTTTTTCACTATTCTTGTCTTTTTCCAATATTTTCTACGCGTTTCTATATTTTTATCAATTCAAATGCAAGGGAATTTGGGGAATAAGCAGAGGTAATGGGTTGATTGATCGGAAAAAGACAATGCTTCTTTCGGCCTCCATCTCCGGTTCAGTTATGGAGTCCGGAAATCCAAAGTTTACTCCGGTTTCGATCCCATGCCCCTCAACGTCACTTGATCGTAATACTTTGGACATGGTTGCAGCGTATTCTCCTATTGTTGTTTCCCTTCCCACGACAAACAAAATCTCTGGTGCTCAGTCGACTACTTCTTACAGTGGTATATTGAAACAATCTTCGCCTTCTCAGATTCCCATGCCATATGTTAAGGTTTTATCTCCGCTCATTCCCAAGAAAACTGGTCATATCTTTTCTTTAGAAATTCCGGATGAGATATATGAATCTAGACGTCAATTATGTGAAAAATCTTTGATTAGTAGGACCTTATATGCAAAGGGTAGCAAGCCCCTGACAATTTCGAATCTTTACGACAAATTGCAGTCTTTATGGCGTATTGATTCTTTCCGTATTATTTCTTTGGGTAAAGGGTTTTATAACATACATTTTTCTAATCTTAATGATAGGGATGTTGTGTGGAAAAAATGTTTTTATTCTCTATCACCAGGCACATTTCGTTTGCAGCCATGTACACCGGATTTCGATCCCGACAACACAACCACATCCATTGCTCAAGTATGGGTTCGTATTTTTGGTCTCAGTTGGGAATATTGGCACCCCGAGGTGCTTATGGGAATTGCTAGAGTTATTGGTTCGCCTATTAAAATTGATGAGAACAATATTTCCAGGTCTCTGGGTCATTTCGTACGTGTTCTTGTGGATGTGGATTTAAGAATGAGTCTTCAGGAGAAGATGAAAATTGATCGTACAGGGCACGCTGGATTTATTTTCTTTCAGTATGAACGTCTTCCGGAATTCTGCCGTCATTGTCAATTTATTGGTCACTCCACAGCCGTATGCCGACAAATAAATAACGAGCAACTCCCTTTTAGAGCTCGGAGCCAGTTCTCGTAATCCTAAGCCACATGGCAAGTCGACAGAAGCTCCTAATTCTAAGGTTTCGTCTGATGAGCAACTTTCGAAGCCAATGGATCTTGATATTGCTGCCCCCAGAAGATCGAAATCTCCTTCTCATGATATTCCTCCACTAATGAATACTAGTAATGCTTTTGCCCTTCTTGAAAGTCAGGATGGAGATTAATTTGGATATGGAAATTGAAAATGTCATGCCTCTGGAGATGATAGTCCCTTCAGATAGCCCTATTTTAGCGATAGAAGCTGGGCCGGGAATGATGGATTCGATTTCAAAAGAGGATGCGTGTGGCAAGAACAATGGTGCTATTATGGTAATTAATCCACCTCCAACGAAATTTGCTTTAGTTGAAGGTGGACGACCGGATCCCCTATTAGGTCCGGACACCTCGATTATTTCTTACATCTTCAGATCCGAGGATGCACTTGTCAATTTATTAGCGGATAAAAAGTTACAAGAAATTCGTCAAAAGCTATTTGTGGTTCGAAAAGAAGGCCCTTCTAGGCCTGCTCTTCGGGTGCCTGTAGGGAAATCTGAGAATCATAATATTATGGATATGGTTGTTTCTAAGTCTTGGGCGGATGAAGTTGAGGAGGAATCCCGGCATACTAAAATGGCTCCGCTTGAGGAGCTCTCTCGTAAACAATGAATATCCTTCACTCGAACGTTAGAGAGATCTCTAACGATCTCTCTAAAAGTCGCGCTGTATTTACGACATCATTGCTTGATTACCAAACCAGTTGGCTTTATGCGGTGGAACCTAAAACGAATGTCTCTTCGATTCACTCCTCTTATTGGACGGCTATGGGTTTATCCGTTCTAACGGTCAACCATAGGTCGGGCATGCTTGCTAACATTTGGATTTTGGTTTCCTCTCGTTTCACTTCAGCCTCCGTGTTGCATATGACTGACCAATTTATTTTGGTTGAGGCTGCTCTTTCGGTGGGTAACTTCAGAATTGGATTTGTTCATGGTCATGCCTCGTATGGGCGTCGTCGGGAACTTTGGCGTGATCTTTTAGCTTCCCGGGTTTCTAATTTTCTAGTGGTCGGGGATTTTAATGCTGTGTTAGGTGCTCATGAACGGCGTAGCTCGCACGTTCCGAATATGACTTCGTGTCATGAATTTATGCGTTTTATCGAAGATTGTCAGTTGATAGACATCCCTTCGTCTGGCCATAAGTATACTTGGAAAGGACGCATGCATACGGGGAATCACGTGGAATCTAAAATTGATAGGGATCTTATGTCAGAGGGTTTGTTGAACTTATGGGAGATTGTTCGTTGCTATGTTTTGCCTCGCACTATGTCTGACCATCATCCCATTTCCATCACTTGTAAGGATTCATCTCCTTCTGGTCCGCGCCCTTTTCGGTTTCAACATATGTGGCTTCTAGATGACAGACTCTTTGCTGTGATCAGGGAGTCGTGGAATACGCCTATTTTATCTAATTCCCCCTGGGGTCGCATTACTGGTAAGCTTAAGCGTCTCAAAGTTTGTCTTAAAGACTGGAATTCTACAGTCTTTGGTAATAATTTTCAGCAAAAGGAGTCTATTTTATCAGATATTGCTGCTATTCAGGAGTCAATCGCCATAGATGGTTATTCAGATGAGAATTTTTGCCAAGAGGTGGAGTCTAATGCTCTGTTTTCGGAGCTTATGCATAAGGAATATGATATGTTGCGCCAGAGAAGCCGGAACAATTGGCTTAAGGATGGAGACAGAAATACTACGTTTTTTCAGCGGGCAACTAAAATTCGTAAGTGCAGAAATTCTATTTCTTTATTGGTTATTGATGGGGAGAATTGTAGGAACCCTGTTGCTATTGCAGAGCATGTGGTTCAATTTTATGAGAATTTGTTCACGGCTTCCTTTTCTCCTACTTCTACGTATTTCCTCTATCATTCACCCATCGGTCACGCCTCACCAAAACATGAGTCTCATTAATCGCCCTTCCATCGAGGAGATTAAACAAGCGGTTTTTGAGATGGATCCTGCGAGTGCTCCTGGACCAGATGGCTTCCCTGGTAAGTTTTATCAGTTTGCTTGGGAGTTGGTTTCGTCGGATGTGGTTATTTGTTGAGAATTTCTTTGATACGGACGTCGTCCCCTGGCATTAACTCTAGTTTTGTGGTGCTCATTCCGAATGTAGCAGAGGCTGTTAAAGTCGATCAGTTTCGACCCATTGTACTTAGTAATTTTCTATTCAAGATTATTACTAAAATCCTTTCCAGCAGGTTGGCTCCAGTGGCGACCTCTATCATCTCGCCGGTTCAGTTTGGGTTTATTGCAGGTCGTCGTATTCATGATTGTGTTTCTCTTGCTTCTGAATGCATTAATTGTTTAGATCGTCGGGCATACAGTGGCAACATGGCCATCAAGGTGGATATTCGCAAAGCTTTTGATACCATCTCTTGGGATTTTTTGTTGGGCGTTATGAGAGCCTTTGGTTTTTCGAACAAATTTTGTGGTTGGATTTCTAGCATTCTTCAGTCTGCTAAGCTTTTGATTTTACTGAACGGCTCCCCGGTTGGCTATTTTGGGTGTTCGCAAGGGGTCCGTCAAGGGGATCCGTTGTCCCCGCTTCTTTTCTGCATTGCGGAGGAGGTTTTAAGTAACCTCATAAGTCAACACGTTCAATCTCGGGCTATCTTTAGTATTCGGGCTGGTCATGGTATCTCGTATCCTACGCATTTATTGTATGCTGATGATGTGATCATTTTTTGTCAAGCTTCCATTGATAATGCTGCGACTATCTCTCGTATTCTCTCGGATTATGAGCAACTTTCAGGTCAGTATGCTAATCGTGATAAATCTACCATCTATTTTGGCAAATTTGTTCGTCATAAGAGGTCTATTCTTCGTGCGATACGGATGAGGGAGGGGAGTCTGCCTTTTACTTATTTGGGTGTTCCGCTTTTCAAGGGGGTGCCAAGACGGATTCATTTGGAGCCAATTATTGATCGTATCATTAGCAAATTGAAGAATCGGAAGCGGTCATTCTCTGTCTATGGCCTGGTCGGGTTTGCTTGGTTAATTCGATTATCTTGATTCATTGTTCATTCTATGATGGTCTACAAATGGCCGGTCACGCTCATCCGTCGTTTGGACCGGGCTGCTTGCAATTTTATCTGGACTGGGAACATCACGAAAAAAGGCCTTGTTACGGTCTCTTGGAGTCGTATGTGTGCGCCTACGGAGGAGGGTGGTTTGGGTTTGCGTTCTATTTCATCTATGAATGCGTCCTTTATGATGCGTTTTACTTGGGATATTTTGGCTACGGATTCTCTAGCAGCTAGATTCATTCGTAGCCAGTTCTTGGATGGCGATCTTGAGCCTAAGGTCACTCCGTTTAGTTCCTCTTTGTGGACGGGTTTTCGCCCTTTTATTTCTTCTCTCAAGACAGACTAGATGGATTATCGGAGATGGCTCCGCATTATTTCGTTCGTGGGATAATTGGCTTGGGTATAGTCTTGCAGATAAATTGGGTATCCCTCGTCGATTTCGCAGGATTTTGGCTCAAAAGGTCTTCGACTATCTTTTCGATTACACTTGGCATCTCACTTCATTGTTCATTTTGAATTGTGAAGATATTGTCATGGATATGTTGGACATGCCTGTTGTTGGTGGGAAAGATTCTCGGATTTGGTCTAAATCGGTTCATGGCGCTGTTTCATCTCGTATAGCCTACTGGCATATTCATACGAATTTTCCCATTGTTCGTTGGGGTAAATGGATTTGGCACACGTGTATCCCGTCTCGTCGTTCCTTACTTGTTTGGCGCCTTATTCATAATAAGCTTCCATTGTGGGGTCATTTACAGAGCACAGGGACTATTGGGCCTGCAGTTTGTCACTTTTGTTTCCATCATTCGGAGGATTTGGATCATTATTTTTTGGATTGCCAGATGGTGCGACCCAACTGGGATTTCTTTTCTGGTCTCTTCAATGTTCATTTGGATTTCTCTTCTGGCATTTGGGGTGTTATCATTCAAAGCTTGGAGGCTAAGGGGAGCTCTCAAATCCTCTTTTTGTGGAAACTTACTTTGATTACTCTCATCTGGGTCATCTGGACTTGTCGCAATAAAGCGATCTTTGAGGATTACAAGATTTCGATTATGGTTGTTCGGGCTCAATTTTTCGTCCATTAGAGAATCTCGTCGTACTCCTATCGGCTACATGAATAATGATTCGCTGGATCTTTCTATTTTGAGCAGACTAGCCATCCCTGGCCATTGTAGACGTAATAATTACCCTATTCTCGTGCGTTGGAGTCTCCCTCCGTTTGGTTGGATTAAAGTTAATACTGATGGGAGTGCAATGGGGTCGCCAGGAGACTCTGCTTGTGGTGGTGTCTTTCAGAATTGCCATGGCTTTGTGGTTGGGGTCGCTTCACGCCTGGCAGTCGGGTTTCGCTTTTCTGGTAGAGTTACAAGGGGCTATCACTGCTTGCGAAATCGCGTTGGATAAAGGATGAGATTTTATTTGGTTAGAGTCTGACTCTTCTTATGTGGTTTCGATATTCTCTACATTTTCTATGCAGGTTCCTTGGGTCATCAAGGGCAGGCTTATTCTCTTATTTCGCCGTCTTCGTCTCGTTCATTTCCGGGCGTCTCATGTTTATCGGGAGGCTAATCGAGCGGTTGACACCCTTTCTAAGCAGGCGTATGCGGTTGGTAATACTTGGTGGGATACGGCGCCAGATTTTCTTCAGGAGGTTATTGTTGCGGATCACACTTTACTTTATCACCTCAGACATTAGTGGGGAGTGTTCCTTTTGTTGATGTTTCGCATCGCTTTGGGCTATTCAGTAGATAGTTTTTGCGATTTATTTTGCCTTTTTCTTCTTTCTGGGGTACTCTTTTTCCTACCAAGGTTTTTTCCCACAAGGGTGGTTTTTACCTTGGTATGTTTTAATGAGGCCCCATTTTGGCTATCAGGTCGGCATGTGACTTGATTTCATCTTCTTGGTCTGACTTTCTCTTGTTCTCGTTATTGCTAGCTGTTTGGCTTTGTAGACAGCAATTTACTCTTTTATTTTTATATATTTCGAATTTATTCAAAAAAATCAATTCAAATGCAAGAAAACAGAATTCCCTCCATTAACCATTGAAGAAGTCAGAACGAAAACGATGGTTGTCCTAATTCCAATTATTTTTCATGTCATGTTTTTATTTATTTATTTATTTATTTATTTATTTTAACATTTTCTTCTTATGGTTTGAAATTTGAACTTTTGAATATATTTTAGCTCCTTCATTTCTTAGATAAGGTACATTATTTTATCCAAAAAGCTTCCTTCAACAACACCTCTCCACATAAATCCAGCTTTTTCAAAAGGTTTTATGATAGAGACAGCAAATAGTATAGCTGTTAAGTGTCTCTTTATTAGTTCAACCAGAGTTTATTTATTTGTAGCTCCAAAAAAAATATTTTTTCTTTTTAATGCTATTAAAAATTTGGTCTCAAAACTTAAATTCATTATGTAAGAATCAAGGTAAAACCAATATGGAAAAGTGACTTGAATCCAACAATTAATTACTTGAAATTAGTTATTGATTAGAACATATTAGAAAATCAAAATTGAAATTAGTTATTGATCATTGCTATTATATAATTTATTTCTTTTTTATTAGAGGCCCAAAATGAATCGGACCTATTCAGTCCGAAACACTGGGCCGGGCCGCCCGCGGTCGATCTGACATTTTGTGTGTATTTTCATGGGTTAGGTCGGACTGGGCTCCAAAAATAGCAATCGGTCGTTGTTTGAACCAATCCGATTTTGGAAACTCTAGTAAACGAATTGAGTAGAAGCAAATATAGTATTATTGAAGATTATAGGACTCGAACTTCAAACAATGTATTTGGCCTTGGTTTGATTATTAATCGAATCAAGTTTTAGTTGAACAGAAACACCTAATCGCTCGGGTAACTTGATATTTTCACGTATATTATGTTAATTTTTAACTAATCGAGTCGAATTCGAATCGAACTTTATATTTTATCGAACTAAAAATTATGTTCAAGTTTGGTTAATTATGTTAACAAACATGTCTCAAACGAGCTTTTAATAATTGATATCGAATAGTTTAGTTCAATTTTCATTTTTATTATAAACAAAGAAGTAAAGGGTGTCTTCTTTACAACCGTGGGATTCAAAAATCAACGGTGATCCTCATTTCTCTCTCCTCTCGCAATCCAGATAGAGAGAGAGAGAGGAGAAAGGAAACACCTTTCCAGGGAACAACGATCTTTGGTTTGGTTCATTTTTTGAATCGGTATCTCGTTCTCTCTTCCATTTTCATTCATTCAGATTCTTTTGATTTCTTTTTTTCCTTCACAGAATAAAAGAAACAAGAGAAAGCGAAAGGAAAAAAAAAACAATGAACCCTTAAAAATCGATTTTGGAGAGGCATCTCAGATTTCTGCTATAGATCAAAACCACATCCATGCTTGAATCAGGTATTTCTGCTAATTATTAAGTTTCTCCAAGTGGGCTGTTGAGATTATTTCAAAAAATTCGAAATTTGGAAATAAGGTATCTCAATTTTTTCTGCCGGAATATTCGATTTCTGGAAGTGGGCTGTTGAGATTGCGAGAAATATGAATTTTGGCAAGAGGGTTTCCATTTTTTCCTGACAAAAAATTGGATTTTAAAAAGTGGGCATTTGATATTTTTGGGGGGAAAAAAAAGAGAGATTGGATCTTGGAAATTATTTCAAAATCACTCCCAAAAATGGCAGCAATAGAAATGGAAAGTGTGGAGTGTGTGTCTTTATCAGATGGGATTGAAGATGAAGAAATGCAATCATCAGTTTCTTCACATCCTCATCAGTATTCATCAAAGCCTCATGGTGTAGTTTCTTCTGGAATTGGCCCCACAAGTGTTCATGAATTACTGGAATGCCCTGTTTGTACTAATTCTATGTACCCACCAATCCATCAGGTTTGATTTTATATTTATATCTTATTTTTTTGTTTCCATTTTTTTTTTCTTTGGCTTGTTTTGCTGTTCTTGTACATTGCTATAATTTTGTGTGCCTCTGATGCATGAATGTTGTTGATCATTCATCCTTGTGCGGGAATTGAAGATCCTGTTATTGTTGATGCAATGTGAATAAACCAGAGTTGATTTTGTAAAGACAGAACTTAGTTCTAAACAACTGCATTATAGTTTGGGATAATTACAAAAACTACCACTGAGGTTTAGCCTAATTACGAAAAACTCCAGTTATCTATCAAAATTGCAAATACCTCCTTGAGGTTTGTATTACCTAACAAATGCCTCCCTCTTGAAGGTGCAATTTTGTAAGCCAAAAACAAATGTTAGGGGGCTATTTGTAATTTTAAATGATAACCGGGTTTTCTTGTAATTAGGCTAAATCTCAGGGGTAGTGCTTGTAATTAACCCTTATAGTTTTATGAATTAGTGTCCATTTCCAGGGAAATCTGAAATTTGGAGCTTTTGTAGATAGAAAATATCAAAACTGTGAGTATTTGGTTTGCCGTAATGAACCGAAAATGTAATAAGGGAGCATCAAGAGTTGAGAACCATACCTGAAAAGTAGGGTGTCAATTTGTGTCGTGTTGAGACTTAAAAGTTTGTGTTATCATGTCAGATTTCTCAAACACAACCCGACCGTTTAATTATTCGTGTTTCTTATGTTGATCCAAAATGACATGTGTATTTAAAAATCTAAATAACTCAATTATTTATATGGGTTATATGGATTGTATGATTTAATTTAAATCCGAAAATTACTTTTACATAAACATTTGATTAATTCAATCAATATGCTAACAATATATTCAATCAATAAAAAATATTGCAAAAAACAACATAACAGTACAATTGGGCCAAATGGGTTAATCGTGTCATTTCCAGTTAACCACAACCCGACTTGTTTATTATCTGGGTTATTCGGGTCCGACTCTAACCCCCCAGCCTCAATCCTAACCTGCTTATAACAATTAGGCTATGTCGTGTCAAAAATTGCCACTCCTAACTGAAAGTAACTTAATAGTTAGTGGTGCACAAAGAGGAATATTTTCCACTAATTGGATTTCTCAATAGCACTTGCAATGAATGGATTGGAATAAGCGTTTATCTTTTACACAATTATATCTTATAGTCAGTGTTTGTTTATGTTTAGCCTGAGTTAATTTGTGTATTTTTCGAGAAAGTAACTTTAATGGTTAAGTGTAAAGAAAGGAAGTTCTAGTGCTTGTTTGGGAGTACTTTTGAAATGGACTTTTGGATCTAAAAGTCCATTTCAATAATAATTCATGTTTGGTGGTTAATTTAGAATGGATTTTAGGATAATTCACTTCTCCAAAAAGTCCATTCTAGAGAAGTAAGAATTGGAGGCTTTTTGAAAAGTTCATTCTAGAGAAGTTCATTTTTAAAAAGGACTTTTGCATAAGTGCTCCCAAACAAGCACCTAAACAGTAAGAGGAAATACATAGTGTCTGGCTATTGGGAAGACAATGAGAGTGTTTGCAATCACTAAAAAATAAGTGTTTCTCATCTTTTGGCTGAAAAGAAAGTACTTTTTGCATGTGATTCATCTTTATTTAATCAAAATCGAAAAGCAGGGAGATGGGTTCTGATTCTGCTTCTGGTTTGACTTCTACAAACAAATAAGCATTTTTACAACTTTTTCACTGAACATTCTCAACTTTCTTGTTTTATTTGTAAACAACACCAGATTCTCAACTACTTTTACTTCTGCTATAATAAATCACTTCTAAAAGCAGACGTTTTTGCAAACCCTCTCAATATTTGCATCTTCTAACTTCGGTAGGACAAAAATCGGCTTATTGATTATTTTCCTTTTTGCAGTGTCATAACGGGCACACTCTCTGTTCGACTTGCAAGACAAGGGTGCATAACCGTTGTCCCACATGCAGACAAGAGCTCGGTGATATTCGGTGCTTAGCATTAGAAAAGGTTGCAGAGTCGTTAGAGCTGCCCTGCAAGTACTACTCTTTGGGATGCTCGGAGATTTTTCCTTATTACAGCAAACTCAAACACGAGGCGGTTTGCAATTTCAGACCGTATGGTTGTCCATATGCTGGATCGGAGTGTGCAGTTACAGGGGATATTCCTTATCTGGTTACACATTTGAGAGATGACCACAAAGTGGATATGCACACGGGATGTACTTTCAATCACCGATACGTTAAGTCGAATCCTCGTGAAGTAGAAAACGCAACGTGGATGTTAACGGTGAGTTTAAAACATGTTCTCGCGTTGTTTGACAGCAGTTTTAACTGATAGGGATAATTAAAAAAAAACCAACTTGGGTTTGAGCTAATTACGATAAAATCTAGAGATCTTTCAAAATTACAAAATGTCCCCTCGAGTCTAATTTTGTCTTTAAGGGGACAATTTTAATATTTCAATAAATATTAGGGGATTTTTGAAATGTTTTTTTGCTTATGAAGTGGGAAAATGTATGACGGAATCAAACTTCGAGGTTTTTTTTTGCACATTTCAAAAACCTCCTGGATTTGTTTTTAATTAGACTAAACCTCAATGATAGTATTTATAATTATTATGATATTATCCCTTCTATTCAAATAACAATATTATATACATCTTTGTTCTCTGCTTCTGCAAAATAACTTTCACAGCATAGTTTAAGACATATTTTGATATAGGTAAAACGATTATCTATGATAGGGATAATTACAAAAACTACCCGTGAGGTTTGGGGTAATTACAAAGAAACCCAGAAGTTTTTGAAAATTACAAAAAACCCCTAGAGATTTGATTTTGTATTACACTTTACCCCATTCATAAGCAAAATCATTTCAGACACTCCTTTTACATTTGTAATGTAAAAATATTGTAGTTAGCACCTTACATTTAATGCAGAATCAATCCTGACGGTTTTCTGTGTAATTTTGAAACTTCTTTGGGTCTTTTTGTAATTACCCCAAACCTCGGGTAGTTTTTGTAGTTTTTGTCATCCATATAATTCTCTGTTGCTCTATGTTTAACCCTTCTTGCATTAGGTATTCCATTGTTTCGGGCAATATTTCTGCCTCCACTTCGAAGCGTTTCAGCTCGGGATGGCCCCCGTTTACATGGCGTTTCTTCGTTTTATGGGCGACGAAAATGAAGCCCGCAACTACAGCTACAGTTTAGAGGTAGGAGGAAATGGCAGAAAGCTCATATGGGAGGGGACCCCACGGAGCATTCGCGATAGCCACCGTAAGGTCAGAGATAGCCACGACGGTCTTATTATCCAACGAAACATGGCGCTTTTTTTCTCTGGTGGCGATCGGAAAGAGCTTAAGCTCAGAGTCACCGGAAGAATATGGAAAGAACAGCAGAATCCAGACGCGGGAGTTTGCATACCGAACCTTTGTAGCTAAATAAGCGATTAATTTTGGAGTCGGCTTTTTTTTTTCTGGGATTGCGTTTGTGAGTGTTTTGTGTGTTGATATGTGACACGATATGAACGTGGTCTATGTTACCGATGTTTTACTTGTTAATGTTGTATCGAATGGGTTGTGATCGCCTTTGGTTGTCGGAAAGTTAAAAAATTTGTCGAATAAGTACGACAATTCTCTTAGTGCCTCGCTTATTCTTTCTCTATCTTAAATCCGAGATAATTTTCTTGTATTTTTTGGCGATATAAACTTATTTCAAAACATCACATCTACCATCATCATTACATTTCGTCATGCTACTTTTAGCCAACGTCAAATAAATCGTTGTTAATGTACTTTGTGTGCCTTGACGCCTAACGATAGCAATGGGTTTGGTCGGGTCGGGTCTGCTTGGACTCAAGACCTGACCTGTTAAAGTTTTTAAGGACTCATGTCCAAATCCGTCCAAAGTGGATACACCCGTTAGATCCTTTAGACTCATTTTATAATTGGATGCATATGTATAAAAAAATTCTATTAAAACTTTCTAAAAAATACATTTTTTCTAAAAAAGATTCACAAGTATGTATTAATAATGAATTTTAAATAGTTGAAAAAATTAAAGGGGTTGAGTTTGTATTAAATCCGGGTTTTATTTTAATTTTGGACCCATTACCATCTCTATTGATACCATCTTAAAATCTTCCATAACATCCAATGTTTTTTTCTTTTTTTTCCAATTTATGAAATAAATGCCTCATTTTGCATTGGAATTCATAGTATAATGAATTGCAGGTGTGAGTTTGTACATGAATTTTAAAATAAATATCTCTAATTTTATTCCAATATATTTTAAAGTTCGTCGTTTTGAGTACAATTGAAAAATAAAGGAAGAAAACACACACCCGTATAAAATTTTAAAATTCGTCGTTCTTATAGAGAAAACCAGGAAGTATGACGAATAATAATAAAAATTCAAACAAATTTAAATAACACACTACCGAGTCCTGATTACTCTCGATTTATGTCTAAATTTATTGATTTATATTCTTCCATTGGTGATGTGGATGGAAAGTCCAAAGAGAAAAGATTAAAGAAAGAAATTCCGTTTGAGATAACACCTATAGTTACAAATATTTTTATGTCTTTTTCATTTGAACTTTGTTTTTGTAAATGGGGCCACGTGTCATGGGGGTTTTCTCTTGCTGGTTGCTAATTTCTATGATGAGGACTGCAATATTGACTTCTGGTATTTACAACTTTTACATAGGGGACGAAAAGGCACATACTCATTACTCACCTCGTCCACACCAAAATAAGACGTGGCTCCAGATTCACAACCCAAAAATTATGTCATGTTAAAATATTGTAAAAGACAATAAATACAATTGATTTTTATGGCATGTTCTTAATTTTACAATGTCAATTATATAAAAAGGTATTATTTAATCAACCATTTCAATTCATCGTCGTTTTATGATATTTTCGATTTAAATGAAAAATTTATGATGACGATTTTGAAATTCTATATCATTTTTTCTTCATATAAAGATTGCGACATGCACACGAGCGTAGATAGGGGATCAGCCTGGGCTCAACCCCCCTACTTCTATTTTTTTTTTCATTTATATTATTAAGAAGTAAAAAAATAAAAAAAGTTATTTGTTTTTATATATTTTCTTTAGTTATTCATTCTGCAAACCCCATTTTTATGTGCCGGTTCACCCTACTTTTTTGGCTGGTTATGCCATTAGACAAACACAACAATGACAACATATCAATTGACACTATAAACTTCACGTCATCAACCCTAGTTTAGTTGAGATTAAGGTGAAGTTGATGATAATGATTTATTTATTTTTTAAGATGCACTTGACAGTAATGATTTATTTGTTTTTACTTTTTTTTTTGGGGGTATTGATATGGCATAGGTGATTCACATCTGTCCAAGAAATATTGTCCACTTTGGATTCAACCTTACAAATATAAAAGAGGATGTGTGTGGCAAGAACAATGATGATATTATGGTAATTAATCCGCCTTCAACGGAAGTTGCTTTAGTTGAAGGTGGACGACCGGATCCCCTATTAGGTCCGGACACCTCGATTATTTCTTACACCTTCAGATCCGAGGATGCACTTGTCGATCTATTCGCGGATAAAAAGTTACAAGAAATTCGTCAAAAGCTATATGTGGTTCGAAAAGAAGGCCCTTCTAGGCCTGCCCTTCGGGTGCATGTAGGGAAATCTGAGAATCATAATATCATGGATATGGTTGCTTCTAAATCTTGGGCTGATGAAGTTGAGGAGGAATCCCGGCATACTAAAATGGCTCCGCTTGAGGAGCTCTCTCGTAAACAATGAATATCCTTCACTGGAATGTTAGAGGGATCTCTAACGATCTCTCTAAAGCTGCGCTACGACATCATTGCTTGATTACCAAAACGAATATCTCTTCGATTCACTCCTCTTATTGGACGGCTATGGGTTTATCCGTTCTAACAGTCAACCATAGGTCGGGCATGCTTGCTAACATTTGGATTTTGGTTTCCTCTCGTTTCACTTCAGCCTCCGTATTGCATATGACTGACCAATTTATTTTGGTTGAGGCTGCTCTTTCGGTGGGTAACTTCAGAATTGGATTTGTTCATGGTCATGCCTCGTATGGGCGCCGTCGGGAACTTTGGCGTGATCTTTTAGCTTCTCGGGTTTCTAATTTTCTAGTGGTCGGGGATTTTAATGCTGTGTTGGGTGCTCATGAACGGCGTAGTTCGCACGTTCCGAATATGACTTCGTGTCATGAATTTACGCGTTTTATCGAAGATTGTCAGTTGATTGACATCCCTTCGTCTGGCCATAAGTATACTTGGAAAGGACGCATGCATACGGGGAATCACGTGGAATCTAAAATTGATAGGGTCTTATGTCGAGGAGGGTTTCTTGAACTTATGGGAGATTGTTCGTTCTTTGTGTTTTGCCTCGCACTATGCCCCGACCATCATCCCATTTCCATCACTTGTAAGGATTCATCTCCTTCAGTCCGCGCCTTTTCGGTTTCAACATATGTGGCTTCTAGATGACAAACTCTTTGCTGTGATCAGGGAGTCGTGGAATACGCCTATTTTGTCTAATTCCCCCTGGGGTCGCATTACTGGTAAGATTAAACGTCTCAAAGTTTGTCTTAAAGACTGGAATTCTACGGTCTTTGGTAATATTTTTCAAAGAAAAGGAGTCCATTTTATCGATATTCTTTGCCAGAGTCGATCGCCATCGATGGTTATTCAGATGAGAATTTTTGCCAAGAGGTGGAGTCTAATGCTCTGTTATCGGAGCTAATGCATAAGGAATATGATATGTTTCGCCAGAGAAGCCAGAACACTTGGCTTAAGGATGGAGACAGAAATACTACGTTTTTTCAGCGAGCAGCTAAAATTCGTAAGTGTAGAAATTCTATTTCTTTACTGGTTATTGATGGGGAGAATTGTAGGAACCCTGTTGCTATTGCAGAGCATGTGGTTCAATTTTATGAGAATTTGTTCACGGCTTCCTTTTCTCCTACTTCTACGTCGTTGACCCGTATTTCCTCTATCATTCACCCTTCGGTCACGCCTCACCAAAACATGAGTCTCACTAATCGCCCCTCCATCGAGGAGATTAAACAAGCGGTTTTTGAGATGGATCCTGCGAGTGCTCCTGGACCCGATGGCTTCCCTGGTAAGTTTTATCAGATAGTTTTTGCTATTTGTTTTGCCTTTTCTTCTTTCTGGGGTACTCTTTTTCCTACCAAGGGTTTTTCCCACAAGGGTGGGTTTTACCTTGGTAGGTTTTAATGAGGCCCCATTTTGGCTACTAGGTCGGCATGTGGCTTGATTTCATCTTTTTTGTCTGATTTTCTCTTGTTTCTCGTTATTGCTAGTTGTTTGGCTTTGTAAACAACATTTTACTCTTTTATTTTTATATATTCCGAATTAAAAAAAAATATCTTGGAAAAGACATATTTTGTTGACGAAGGATTTTGAGTTTTGAGACTCGTTTATAAACCATAATCCACTTACATGCTCAATGTATATATAAAAATTTAAACAATTTAATATTAATCATTTAAAAATAAATTACATATTGATTTGACTTGCAATAATTATTAATCAAACCTATATAAACCCAATCATTTACCTAGAACAGCCATGCCTATTTAAGTCCCACGCGCACTTTCAAACTGTGCAACGACGCGCCTCACTTCCTCTTTTAGCTCACTTAAATTTAATCCATTTCCCCAATATTTGGATTATTCTCATTTTCTCCTAATTCTGGAATCGATTCCCTGATTATCCCTTCACAACTCGATTAATCAAGTGATTAAAACGAATCACGAATCCGAATATTGAATCCTAATCGATTGATTCTCTTCATCACCGAATCATCAAATCCCAGGTCAGATTGAAATTTCTTAATTCATCGTTGTTAAAGCTAATCCGATTATTACAGTAATTACTTAGTTGTGATCGTTCATTAATTAGTATTTTGGATCGTGCTTTTTGTTTATAATTTTCGGACTTTTTTTTTTTGCTCTGTATCTTGGCTGACAATGTATGGATAGTTGATTTTTACTCTTTACGAGTTACTTTAGCTGCAAATTAAGCTGTAGAGGGAGAAAGTGAATTTTTGTGTTTGCTGCTTTTTTCAGTTGCAAAAAGTAGGAGAAAAGAAAAGGGAAAAGAAGCTCAAGAAAGTAGTTTCTTGATGTTGTTAGTTTCTTTGAAGTTTGATTAAGATGACTGTTAACCTTTTTCGTAATGTTTCTTAATCGTGATTTTAATGGGTTTTTAAGCCTGAAAAATGTAATCTGTTTTCACATCATACTTTCGTGTTTTCTTGTTTGCTTTTATTCATTGTAAGGTTAGACTTAATCAAACCTTGTGGTTTCGTATTAAATTTGAGTTTTGATGAATTTGGCTTTTACTCTGGCTCGGATCACACACACACACACATATATTAGAGTTTTGAGATAATTACAAAAAAACCACGAGTTAGTGCTAATTACAAAAAAAAATCCAGAGATGCTTCAAATTACAAAAAGCCCCATAAGGTTTGATTATGTATTAAATTTGAGGGGGCAACTGTAATATTTCTAGGGGAGGTTTTAATTTTTTTTTTCTTATGAATGGGGAAAATGCAAGACTATAATCAAACCTCAAGGTTTTTTTTATAATTTTCAAAAACCTCCAGAGTTTTTTATAACTAGCCCGAAACTTAGGTTTTTTTTCCTGTAATTATCCTTAATTTTTTTTAACGAATGGTATCAATGCTTGGATGTTCTAATAATCTAATTTCTGTTTGGTTTACAATTACTAGTTTACTTTCATTAATTTACATTTTCCTATTTTTTCAGCAGATTATCTAGTATGTGGCATTGATGCATGAACAATTCATATTCAAACTCGGAATATTTTTGTAATGCAATCACCTAATAAGAGCAATAAACAGAATTTGAAACGTCTGAGATCACTTCTCCACGAGATGCCTGAAAACAATACTGATGCAAATGTTTTGGATAATTGCACTACATTCCCCATCGAAGAAATAGTACAATATCCATTACCAGGTTATGGAGTGCCAACTTTAATTAGTTTTAGCCCCGACGATAATTTGATAGCATACTTATTTAGTCCTGATCAGACTTTGTATAGAAAACTATTTGTATTTGATCCTAAGAGTGGGAAGCATGAGCTATTTTTCTGCCCATCGGATGGTGGGCTTGATGAGAACAATTTGTCGGCTGAAGAGAAGTTGAGGCGGGAGAGGTCGAGAGAGCGTGGATTAGGGGTAACACGATACGAATGGGTGAAGACGAGCTCAAAGAGAAAGAGAGTTATGGTAGTTCTACCAGCTGGGGTATGTTCGTTAACGCCTCACCTGTTTCTTTCTTTTTTCATTTTTTGAGTGGGGGGGATAATTACAAAACCCCCCGTGAGTTTCGGTTTAATTATGAAAAATCCAGAAGTTTTTTAAAATTGAAAAAAAGTCCTTTAGGTTTGATTCTATCTTACATTTTCTCCCTTCATAAGCAAAAAAACATTTCAAAACCCCCTTGAGGTTTATAGAAATATTACAGTTGCCCCTTTAAATTTAAGACATAATCAAACCTCAAGGGTTCTGGATTTTTTTGTAATTAGCCTAAACCTCACGGACTTTTTAGTAATTACCCCCCCCCCCCACCCCCCTTCTTCTTTTTGGTTTTAAGATTTTCACCAGGGATAATTACAAAAGCTACCCTTAAGGCGTGATCTTGTAAAGAAAAAAAAAAGAAAAAACAATTATCTTTCAAAATTACAAATATCCTCCCTCATGGTATTACAAACACTCCCTTGATGTTTCCATTTTCCTTAACTAATTACAAATACATCTATTGATGGTGCAATTTGTTAAATAGAAACAAATATCAATGGGGTATTCGTAATTTTGAAAGATAGCTGAGGTTTTTTTGTTATTAAATTGAACCTCAACGGTATTTTTTGTAATCAACCCTTTTCAGTATTAAGGAAAGAGGTCTTTAATTTAATGAAAGTATGACACTAATGCTTTGGTTGTCTACCAGATTGTTGAATATATGAAGATTGAACTGTTCTGGTGTTTTCAACTGCTAATTATTGTTAATTGTATTCTGCATGAACTTGTAACAAGGTATACTTCAAGAGTAGTAAACCATTGTATTGTTTAAAGACAAAGATTATGACCTCGAAAATATAATTATTGAGCTCAACTCTTTCTTAGAAGTAACATTGATTCTTGTGTGACAATGTCCAGAAGCCAACGGCTAGAAGCCATGGGAATTGTCATTTACCTTCTTATATTCACGGTTTTGCATTTAATTACCCGTCTCTGCTTGTTTGTTGGGAACAGAATAGTTAATTCTGCTAGTAAGTCAACAATATTGAAAAGACCTCTGGCCCTTTGAGGCACTAAAAAAATGTGAATCCTTTGTGAAAAATTGTTGCAATACTTCCAATTCAACGAGCTTTGAAATTCTCTTATTATTTATTGAGAAAAAAACATTATCTTTCTTTTGGTGGTTTAGTATTTTCTATCATAGTTGTTCTATTTCACAATATCAATATAAGTTTATGCTGTATGCTTATTCTGTCGTCAGCAGTCTTGTTGAGCTACTATTATACCTGAAAAATAAGTTGCTGTTATCATTATTTCGTAGACTAATCTATGGCTGGTTCATGTGGGCAGGTTTATATTCAGGACACTGCTCTTCAACCAGAGCTTAAACTTCCAAGTGCTTCTTGCTCGGCGATTATAGACCCACATGTCTCCCCAGATGGCACCATGCTTGCTTATGTGAGGGACAATGAACTGCACGTTTTAAACCTTCTATACAGCGTTTCAAAGCAGTTAACTATGGGCGCCAATGAGTGTTCTATTGTAAGCATTACGTTCCATTTTATGTTTAATTTTGGGATAATAACAAAAACACCCCTAAGGTTTGGGCTAATTACAAAAACACCCAGAGATGTTTCAAAATTATTAAAAAATCCATCTGGTTTGATTATGTCTCAAATCTAAGGGTGTAATTGTAATATATTTATAAATGTCAGGGGGGTGGTGAAATGTTTTTTGCTTAAGAACGGGAAAATGTAACCTCAAGGGGATTTTTGCAATTTTCAAAAACCTTTGAGTTTTTTTTTTTTTTTTTGTAATTAGCCCGTATCTCAGTTTTTTTTTTTTTTTTTGTAATTATCCCTTCATTTAGTTTCTGGATCCTGTATTGTACCTAGATACATACGGAATTTGTTCCAGTAGCTTCATATAGATACAACCAGAAATGCTGAAAGGTACCTTTTTGATTTGGTATATTTTCCATAATTTTTCTCCAGTTTGCAGTGGTTCTTCGACTAAAACTGAAAATTTCATTACCCAGAAATAGAATAAACATATAATCACTTGTTTCCATTTGTTATATATGTTATACAAGTGTAAATCTCCGGACTCCATTGACCACATGAATTGTAACTGATTGATTCTATGTCGGATTAGTTTTGGTTATGTTGCCTGAATGGAATTATATTTATATTAGTAACTACTTTTTGTCCTATTTTAGTGATAAAGTTTTGGCACACTGAAATTAAAATATTTCTTTTCAGTTCTTTAGAGCGTACAAGCGACTAATTTCTTCCTTTGCCTTTTCAGACGCACGGCCTTGCTGAGTACATAGCCCAGGTAAGGTCACTCTCAGAACACACTTATGATTCTGGTGTACATTTGCTTGTGAGACATTGTCAGAAAAAACATACTTCTTTTTCCAATATAAAAGGGATAATTACAAAACCTACCCTGAAGTTTAGCCTAATTACCCAAAAATTCCAGTTGTCTTTCAAAATTGCAAATACTCCCTTAAGGTATTACAAACACCCCCTTGAAAGCCATATCAAATGGGTATTTGTAATTTTGAAAGATAACTGGAATTTTTTTTGTAATTAACTGAACATCAAGGGTTGTAATTGTAGTTATCCCAAAACTAATATATACTTGCTAGCTGAAAATTTTCCGGCTGTAGGAGGAAATGGATAGGAAGAACGGCTACTGGTGGTCACTAGACAGCAAATATATCGCATTCACCGAGGTCGATTCATCTGAGATGCCTCTCTTTAGAATCATGCATCAAGGCAAGAATTCTGTGGGCTCAGATGCACAGGAAGACCATGCGTACCCTTTTACTGGCAATTCAAATGTAAAAGTTCGTTTAGGAGTTATACCCGCCACTGGAGGACCAGTTACTTGGATGGATCTTCTCTGCGGCCAATCAGAAAACGAGGAATATTTGGCGAGAGTCAATTGGATGCGTGGGAATATTCTCACCGCTCAGGTTCTTAACAGAACGCATTCTAAACTAAAGATCCTCAGTTTCGACATCAAAACCGGCCATAAAAAACTCATCTTGGAAGAAGAAAACGAAACGTGGGTCAATCTGCACGATTGTTTCACTCCACTAGACAAAATACCAAATAAATCAACGGCTGGGTTTATCTGGGCCAGCGAAAAGACGGGATTCAGACATTTATATCTGCACGATTTGGACGGAGTTTGTCTCGGACCGATCACACAAGGTGATTGGATTGTCGAGCAAGTAGCCGGTGTGAACGAGGCTTTAGGCATCGTTTACTTTACCGGAACATTAGATGGTCCTTTGGAATCTCATCTTTATTGCACCAAATTATTCCCGAATGCGGGCCCTCCGATAAAATTGACCAATGGAAAGGGGAAACACGTGGTTGTGCTCGATCATCAGTTGAAGAGGTTTGTAGATATTCATGATTCGTTGGGTTCACCTCCCGAATTTACTATATACTCTTTGCTTGACGGAAGGTTGATTACGTCTTTTTATGAGCAGCCGGTTTACATTCCAAGATTTAAGAGACTCGAGCTCGATTTTCCGGAGATAATTCAGGTAGCAGCAAACGATGGAACTATTTTGTATGGGGCGCTATACAAACCTGATGCGGCAAGATTCGGACCACCACCGTATAAAACTATGATTCAAGTGTATGGTGGTCCTGGTTTACAGTTAGTGTGTGATTCTTGGATAAACACAGTTGATATGAGATCCCAGTATCTGAGAAGCAAAGGCATATTAGTTTGGAAGGTTAGATTATATCTTTTTCAGTCTTTTTTTGTTCAAAAGATATATTTTTCAGTCTTAAAAGCCATTGAGTATCAGATTTTTTATATTTTTGCATAATCTTGTTATGTCAGTAGAATATGCATCTTTGTGGCCCTTTTTATCTGCTTTTGGAGTATGCCATTTCCGGGCTATCATTGGACTGCTGACATACATACCTTTTCGTATAATGTTTAGGGATGGTTGCCAAAAAAAAAAAAGCCCTAGGTTTGGGCTAATTACGGGAAAACCCAGAGTTTTGAAAATTACAAAAACTCCCTTGAGGTTTGATCCGTGTTACATTTAAAGAAAAAAACATTTCAAAAACCCCTCTGACATTTATAAAAATATTACAATTACCCCTTAAATTAAGACGGATTCAAACCTAAATTTTTTTTTTTGGTAATTTTGAAGCATCTCTGTTTTTTTTTTGTAATTAGCTCAAACCTCAAGGGTGTTTTTGTGATTATCCCTAATGTTTAGTATGCTTTGAATTTTGGGTTAATTACAAAAACTACCCATTTGGTTTAGTCTAACTACAAAAAAACCCAACTGTCTTTCAAAATTACAAATACCCCCTGATATTTGTTTCATTTTACAAATTACGCCCTCAATTGAGGTTATTTGTTAAGAAAATACAAATCTCGATGGGTGTTTGTAATACATTAATGGGATATTTGTAATTTTGAAAGATAATTAGAGTTTTTTAGGCCAAATCCCAAAGATAGTTTTTGTAGTTATCCATTGGATTTTGTAGTCATTAATTTCAATTTATGAGAAAAACTGTGAACTCATTCTTTATCTTTTGCTGCTATACCTCTCACAGATGGATAACCGAGGAACTGCTCGGCGTGGACTCAAATTCGAAGGTGCCATCAAGTACAACTGTGGTCAGATCGATGCCGAGGATCAATTAATTGGAGCCGAATGGCTCATTAAGCAAGGACTAGCTTCACCTGATCACATCGGATTGTACGGCTGGAGTTACGGCGGATACCTTTCAGCTATAACCCTCGCGAGATTTCCCGAAGTTTTCAAATGTGCCGTTGCTGGCGCTCCGGTCACATCATGGGATGGGTACGATACTTTTTATACCGAAAAGTATATGGGTTTGCCGTCTGAAAATATAACCGGCTATTTGCACGGTTCTGTAATGCACCACGTCGACATGTTGAAAGGGAAGTTGTTGATCGTCCACGGCATGATCGATGAGAACGTGCATTTTAGGCACACTGCTCGGTTTGTGAACGCGCTTATTGCGGCTGGGAAGACTTACGAGTTGTTGATTTTTCCGGACGAACGCCACATGCCTCGACGGTTTAGGGACCGTATGTACATGGAGGAGAGGATATGGGATTTTATCTCAAGGAGTTTGTAGGTAATTTCTTGACTAGCTGGTGTATGTGGTTTGTAAAATTGTCAGATATGGAGATGTTAGATGATATTTGTTCAGGAAGATGAATTTTTGGGTTATTACTGTTTGATTAGAACCATTTTGATTTTCCTCGACTTAAATACAACTTGTATTCCTAACCCTAAGTTATAATTTAATCAAGGGATATTTAAAAAAATTATATGATCTAGTATATCCGCACATTCATCTTAAGATTCTCATCTTTGCTACTCTCATTTTTTTTATATGAACACGAACAAAAAATGAGGGTAGCAGAGATGAGAATGTTAAGATGTAAGTGCGGACACACTCTTTTGAATATAATAAGAAATAAACATATTAGAAACAAAATGAGAGTAGCACCAATAAATAAGAAAATTAGAGAAACGAGATTAATATGGTTTTGACATGTTTATAGGAGATCTTTAGATGCACCCGTTCGATGTGTAGAAGGCAGGAAATCACTCATCGAAACCAAAATAGGCAGAGGCAGACCTAAAAAGACTTGGAAGGAAACTATTAAGAAATACATGTTATATCTTGAAATAAATGAAAATATGGCTTTGGACCGTAAACGATGGCGTGACCCTGAGGTGAGGTAGGGTTAATTACAAAAAAATTGAGAAGTGTTTGAAAATTATAAAAATCCCCTTGAGGTTTGAGGTTTGACTATTTATTAAATGTAAATGGGTAATTGTAATATTTTTACAAATGCAAGGGAGTGTTTAAATATTTTTGCTTGTAAATCAAACCTCAAATATAATTTTCAAAAGCCTCTAGATTTTTTTGTAATTAATCTAATTTTCGGGGTAGTTTATGTAATTAATCCTAAATTTTATTAATCCTAAACCCCATATGCTATTCTTGGAAATTACATGCAATTTTATTAATCCGACACTTACATATTTGTACTTTTTCGCATATCATACAAGAAAATAAAATTGCTAAAAGGCATATAAATAATGGCTTATAGCAATCATATCATCCATCTGAGTCAATTGGTTCACACTTCACATGGTCACTTATTCGTTGCACATCTAATGTGGGTCACATGGCCAGGCATAGCTCAACTGGTAAAGGTTTTGAGTGATGTAATGTCCGTTTTGCTGGTATCCGTAGTGTGAATGTTCAAATCCCCTTGGTAATTCAGTCTAAAGCAGTTCAAAATCCTAACTCGTTGAGAGATATCACTCGATTCATCTTCTCCACGAAATTCTAAATGCGGGACAGTAGGAATGCTTAGGGATAAGGTTCATCTTCTTTTTCTAATGTGGTCACATAATTAGTTGGTCCAATTAAGAATTAATTGATCGCAAGAATTTCAAAGCCCCACCGACAGAAACAGCTCTAAACCTATGCTTCAAATTTAGACAACAGTGCACTAATTGTCAGAGTCAACTAATAAAGTAGAGAACTTATTCCAATTTTTTTTATTTCCTTCAACGTTACTACATCATACTAATAAATAATGCATACCACTTCATCAAAATCACAATTTTTCTTGAGTCAAATCAAGAAGTTCTTATGGATCATGTGTATGTATGACTCTAGTATAATAATCTATTCAATACAAGATGTTATTAGATTATTAGGATTGGGCATTGTGGAATGACCCGACTCAATTGCAGGTTAAAAATAAAAAATAAAAAATCCTATATACTATATCAAGAAAACAATAGCCATATATATAGCCCAAGCCATTTATATAGAACCACGAGTGTGTAGTTCAAGTTGAGAGTCCCGCCAAGTAAGCCACCCCGGTGGAGGGCAACCACGACGACCCGAATATGAATTTCGCCACCGTGAACTTGCTCGCCTCCTCCGTGGACGTGATCACACGATACCCCGGCCATTTCACGCGCTGCCCTAACCCGGCACCGGGTCCGTAATTCATGTACTCCCCATAATATAATGTGTCTAGCGCAAACGTTGCGTTCCACTCTAGCCAACCCTTAGGGTGAATATGATCACCCATGTAAGAGAGCATGTAAACGGTTCGCGCATACATCTTCCAAGGTCGCCCTAAATATGTCGGGAAAGCGGCTTTCGCCTTCTCGAGATCGGGTTCTGCTACAATCCGACACGCGTGGATCGAAATTCCAGTGTTCTGGTTAGGGTCTTTGCGGTTTTGGGCGGTGATGGTATTTTTTTGTTGTTGCATTGGCTTCCGGGCATGGATGGTGCAATTTTGGAACACAACGGCCGCGTTACCGAATATGAAGTCCACCGTGCCGTAAATGTCGCACTCGCGGTAGAATTGTCTTTGGGAGTGTGTGTACAAGGTGTCTTGGTATCCTATGACGCGTTGCAACGGTACACCCATCAGCGTGATCGGCGCCGACGCGAGGGCAATCGCTTGATGCTTGCTTGGTCCTTGATTTTCAAATGTTATGTCCCTAGCGATAAAACCAGCTCCGGTTGCAGCTGTATGCCAAAAGTAGTAAGTATATAAGAACAATGGTGTAGCCACGAAAAAAACATGGTGGGCCGATACACGAAACTGGGGTGGATCAGATAAAATTTTAAAAAAAACCATATAAATACTAAATATTTTTTATTTACATAGTATCTTTTTATTTTAAAAGGGGGTGGTGGGACCCAGGTTGCCCCCTAGCTCCACCAGTGTATAAATACATGTAATGATGTACGAAGATGTAGTTCGAACTTTATTTGTATTTCAATACACTAGATGAATATACATTATATGAATAATAATGACATCATCCTGTACACGTGGCATTCACTTTATGTAATGAAAAACCAAAAATTTTGGCATAGAGACTGAGAGATCCCTGCGACAAAGATGAGATAAAAAGCGGATGGGATCTGCTATTTCAAGATGATGTTTCATCTTCTATTCTACCGTACGGATGATTGTCACGTGTATATAAGTTATCATATTAAAACCCCATAATTTATGCGTGATTTATGCTCCAAAATTAATATGGTAACTTCTATAAACGTGGCAATCATCGGTGCAGTGGAATAAGAGATGAAACACTATCTTGGAATAGAAGATCCCATCCGAGATAAAAGGGAGGGAAATTAATTACTTGCACATAGATTTAGTTGAACCAAAAGATTTTCAAAAGCATCTTTAGTAAAAATTTAGAAAGATTTATATATGATTGTCCTTGGCATCCTATGATAAAAGTAGCATCAAAACTAATGATCGACTGAATATATGCCATTTGGAGATTGAAATAAAATAATGATACAAACTTTAAAAGATCTTATTTTTGGACAATTATTGATTTTTTTATGATCATGTAAATTATTAAAAACAAAATATAAAGATCTATACATTTGAATGACAATGACATTTTCTTATTGATCTTTTCACTAAGATTTAAGGACTAATGGACCACGTATAACATATAAAACAAAAAAGGGTGAAAGAAAAGGTTAAAAAACAAGGGTTATTTTAGTCCATATATCTGATTAGAGTAACTTAACCGACGTAAACGAAATACATTTATCACACAAAGTGATTAAAATTCCAAGAACTCTGACCAATTACAAGATGATCAAGTGTTCTGCAAACTCCAAAACATGATTCTCAGTTTCTAAATTAGAAAAATAGTTATTTTCTTGCGCCTAGAACATGGATGGCAATGGGGCTGGATGGGGCGGGTAATTAAATATCCACGCTCGCCCCGTGCTCTTGACCCCACGCCCTGACCCGTGTCCCGCCACGGGTCTAGAATAATTTCCCCGTGCCCGCCTTGTGCGGGGTTTGAGTTTTTTTAAGCGTAAAATTATCTAGCAAAACAAATTAAATGTAAATGTATTTTTTTTGTGAAAGTTAAATGTATTTTTGTATTTTTATAATATTCTATAATATAATATTATTATTGTATATATAGCTAGTGGGACAAGGCGAGGAGGGGCAATCACAATACCCACACCCGTCCTAACCCGTCCATCCTCAGAACGGGTCAAACACCACGGACCAGGTCGGATCAAGTCCATATTGTCATCCCTAGTCTAGAACTAATAATCATTCTTTTTATAGAGTTTCCAAACACTCCATTAATATATTTGGCTCAATATTTTGAAACAAGATTTTGTAAGGCCAAGAATGCAAACGCGTGTTTGGAGGCCAAAATCGTCAATTCTTAATTTGTCGATAATATAAACACAATTGGAAAGTGAAAGTGTCCAAATAAGATGGTCGACAGCCACGTGGATGTTCAACAACATGCAACACCAAACTGCCCATTATTTTCAGCCGAAAATGAGAATAATCAGAGTAAAGGGGAGAAAAAGGTGAATAGTGAAAAGGCAAAAAGGGGGAGAAAAAGGAATTTTACCAAACGATGCGGTATGGAATGTTGTCAAGTTATCTTGTACGCTTTTTCCACCTGAAATGACCGTCTTGCCCTTTCCATCTCCAATAAACATTATATTAGTCTTCTTCCTCCCCAACTTCAAGTTTTTCTCCTCATACCTGTAACGAATATTGAAGCACTAAAAAGTCATATTAATTAGGGAGATATAAAAAAAAAAAAACTTGAGGTTCGGTCTTTATTTTAAAAAAAATCATAAATTTTTGAAAATTACAAAAAATATCTTGAGCTTTGATTCCGTCTCAGATTTTTCCACTTCATAAGCAAAAAGATTAAAAAAAATTCCCTTAACATTTATAAAAACATTATATTTACTCTCTAAAATTTAAGACAGACTCAACTATGAGGGATATTTTATAATATTGAAATATCTCTGGATTTTTGTGTGATTAGACCAAATCGTAGGTTTTTTTTGAAATTATTTCTTAAATATTAAACTTATACAATGATATATTCTTTTTTTCAAAGTAATACAAAAGCATATTTTATTAAAAATTTAAATCCTAAAAGTTAATATAAAAGCAAGAATATCAAAATCAACTTTTTGTTCCAATAAAATTGCATGTAACCTCATGCAGCTCCGGCCCCCCTCAAATTTATGTAAATTTGTTTATATCTTGATTACTATTATTTAAAAATTTGATTCCTTTAAGAAGTTAAAAATATTCTTTTGTTTATTATTATTAAGAAAAAATATAATCTAGCCTTGTTCTGTCCTTATCATGCCTACACATAAATATTAGAGAATAAAAACTTTTGGAATCATGTGGACCAATAGAATATAATAATTTAAACTTTTAAAATATTTTATTCTCGGGACAAAATAAAATCATATTTATATCATAACAAGGCCATTCACGTAAAGTTATAATTATGATTAATATACTATATTTTAGCATTATGATTGAATTGAAGTCAACATTCCAATCAAATTCACGAAGATATTAATTACTCACTTCGTCAAGTAATTACGAAAACATAATGACAAGGAGATTGAGGTCATTCAAATAATTATACAAAAAGCAATTAAAAAAGCTAAACCAACCAAAAAGAACAGTGCTACTATAGTACTTTTCCAAAACTTCTTTTAGGTGTGAGAATTTCTAAAGTAACACAATAATACGGCACGAACCGACGAACCGACCTAATATTACTGAGAAACCCGAATCCGAACACAAACCAATACGAATCTAACACGATATTACCAATTTGTCTTAAGATATAATAAGAGTGTTTGCAAAAACTTCCACTTTTAGAAAAATTGATTTATTGCAACAGAAGTAGAAGTAGTTGGGAATCAGAAGTTGTTAGTGTTTGAAAATAAAATCAGAAATTAAGAATAAGAAGTGAGAGTATTCCGTAAAAAAATTGTAAAAGTGTTTATTTGTTTGTAAAAATCAAATAAGAAGCAGAAACACACATCTAAAACAACTCACTCACTGCTTTAGATTCAAATTAAATAAAGCGGAATCAGAAGTAGAAGTTGACACTTGCAAATTGCAAACACTAAAAAATGCTTTTATTAAGCTAAATATGATAACTAAACACATATTTTATTTAGTTTTTATGTATTTTGAACATAATTCGAAATTGGCGCTAGGGGTGGCAAATCGTGTTATCGTGTCGTGTTTCGTGTCGACACAATAACGACACGACACAATAAGGACACACACGAACACGAACACGATAGTGACACGATAAGTCAAAAACAAAAAAAAATGATTTATATGTTAATACACGAAAACAAATTACACGATATTATCAGGTTATCGTGTCACTAACAGGTAAACGTGTCATTATCGTGCTCGTGTCGTGTCACTATCGTGTTCGTGTCCTTATCGTGTAAACACATAAAAACACGAACACGACACGAAATTTTCGTGTCCTTATCGTGTTGACACGATAAGAACACGAACACGATAAGGCTAAACACTAACCCGCTATTTTCGTATCATTTTCGTGTCGTGCTATCGTGTCATATCAAAAATTGCTACCCCTAATTGACGCGAAACTAAACATGAATACGAGTATACGACTCGATGGCCTGAATTACCACCCTAACTTTCTTTTAAGTTACATGTATATTTACCTTCCTGCCCTCACGTAAATGATAAATCGCCGTTTACTGTGCTCTGGCGCCTTTTTGATCGCCTGCGTGATCGTTTTGTACGTCCCGTTGCCGTCTCGCGAGACGATTATATCGGCATTAATCGCCGACACCGGCAAATCCAACAGAACTCGTTCTCTCCGGGATAACCATATCGGAAACTGCGCGTGCTCTGTTTCGTTGCTCAACAATCGTCGCCGGCGGCGATTCTGAATCGGAATTCCGGAGAAATCCTCGTCGCCGGCGGCGGCGGCGTACATAGCGAGACAATTGCTCACGAGCTCGGACAAATCCTTTAGCCTTTCGGAGACTTGACTCTTCACGAAGCCGTTCAGTTCATCGAAGCCGTCGGTGCAGGTGTCCTGGTTAGTTAACGCGGCGCTGAGCCAGGTTAACACATCCTGAGTCGATCCGGCCGGTTCTCCGCCGGGAGCGACGGAGGTGAGCGACCGAGATAGGAGATCCACCGAGTCGTCGAGGAGCTCGAGGCAGTCCACGTATGCCGACCTGAAGTAGACGCACAATTGAAAAAAAAAAAATTCCTAATTACTCAATTGAGCTACATTTTTCACACCAGATTGCGTTCAATTAGAAATTACAGTGAATTGAAGTTTCAAATTAGTTTCAACAAATTAAAATCCTAATTACTCAATTGAGCTACAATTTTCACACCAAATTGTGTTCAGTTTCAGAAATCACAGTTAATTGAAGTTTCAAATTAGTTTCAACAGATTAAAATCCTAATTACTCAATTGAGCTACAATTATCACACCAAATCGCGTTCAATTTCAGAAATTACAGTCAACTGAAGTTTCGAATCAGTTTCAACAGACCTGACATGAGGATCCATATCGAGATTGGTGATCTCGGAGGCGGAATACAGAGCGCGGCCGATTTTCTGTAGAGTCATGTTAACGGAAATGTGGACGAGGTCCTTATCGGAGGCGGTGAGCGCGCCGGGGAAATCGAGGAGCGAATTGACACAGAGTGTTGGGAATCGAGTCCGGCTACACGCTCGTGACATGGCTTGAGATGGACGCCGATTGTGCAGACTTGCTCCACCGCTTTTGCTGCGGATGACCACCGCGACCGCGGTGGAGACGGCGAACGCCAACAGGAATGTGGCGGTTACGATGAGTAGAATTTTGAGTTTGGGTTTTTTGGGTGTGGGGGTGGGGTCGGTGGTTTGGCTCCGGATTGAGGAGCCACCAGGGTCGGATTTTCCGAGCCTGCCATAATATTCCATTGGCTTTTAGGCTAGGTGATAAATGATACTATAGAGGAGAGAATAAAAGAAAGACTGTGTGAACAAAAATATGGCTAGCTATGGAAGATTGAGTGTGGGATGATATATATATGCGTGTGGGTGTGTTGAGGTGGATTGATTCATGTCACCTTTTTCTTTTTTTTACTTTCTAAAATTTAGATTCCAAGTTTTTAGGATAGGATGTGATTCTTCATGTTAATTTGGTTTTCAGGTAAATTCGGATGCTGTCACAGTTAAATGTGATCACTACTTTATATTGTGAATATATGTAGTTTTTCATGATCCCACTCGATTCCATGTTAAATCTATATTATGTTTACCATTGTGCGACACTCATTAGCGGATTTAGAGTTGGACCTACTTGGGTCCTGGCTCAGCCATCTTTTTTGAGAAAAAAGATTTAGTGAGAATTTTTTTAAGAAAAAAATTAGTTAAAATTTGTCTTGTTTTTTCAAAAATTTTATTTGGTCCATCTCATTTTCGTGTATCGGCCCACCCTATTAGAGTCTCCTAGTTCCGCCAATGGCCACATTCCTAATGGTACGTCGCGATCTTCTATTTTCAAATGGTGTTTTATCTAATATTTCCCCACATACATGATTGTCATTTATCTTTTTAACGGTTATTATTTGCCTTATAGAAAATTAATATGGTTATTTTTATACACGTGACATTTATCCGTACGTTGGAATAAGAGACGAAACATCATTTTCGAAAAAAATAACTCACTTGTTCCTTTGGGGGTGGTGTGGTTTCAGATCAGTCCGAATTTTTTTTGCCCCCTAACCCAACTATTTTTTTCCCAATTAAAAAACATATAATTTTTTTACCTTAGAAAAAATGAAAAAAAATATATATTTTGGGGGGGTGGGGAGGGCGGGAGGCCCCTAGATCCGCCCTTGTTTCAGATGAAATTTTTTATTCCGAGATGATGTTCCATCTCTTGTTCCACCATATAGTACAAATGATTGTCACATGTTTTTTTAACAATTATAACTAATTACTTTATAAAAATCCAAAATTTATACTCGAAAATTTAATAGAATATTTTGTATATACTTGACAACCAATAGTGTAATAGTAGATGAAATACCATTTTGAAATAGAAAATCTCGTCCGCTCCAACGTGGTTTGGTGCGAGGTCGATGTCGAGGGGAAATAGCTGGCCTCTACTTAGGAAAAATTGGCACAGGAGAGAGCTTGGTGTAGTAGTTTATATTGTGAAGTACTATCTATATAACTATATTTTCTTTTTTAGTTTCTTAAACTTTTTCCTTTTGTCCCTTTATTTAGCACTGACTTTCTGGTTTTAATAATGACAAGCTTTGTGGGAAAAAAAGGCATACTGAGCTCTTTAATATTAAGGGCTTGTGGGGTTGTAGTACACAGGATTGTTCCAAGCAACATGTTGTATTAATTGTGTTAAAGTCTTATGTAAGATGACATATTTATGTATATATTAGGTTTGGATACAATGTAATTATAATTTGTATTTCATCATATATTGTAATTTATGATATATAAATTTTAAGTGTTATATTGGCGAGATTCATAATTTCATATATCCAATGGTGTAGGGGTGGGCCGAATTCAGTGGCGTAGCCAGAAAATAATTGGGGGTGGATTGATATACGAAATTGATGTGGGCCAGATAAAAAATAACAAAAAATAACCATATAAATATTCAGTAAAAAAAATTTCACCTATTAATTTTTTTTAAATGGGGGCGCCCAGGGCCAAGGTTGCCCCCCTGGCTACGCCAATGGCTGAATTAACACACATTTAAAAAAAAATTAAAGAAAAAGAAACTATAACTGAAGTTTTTATTTTTTTTAATAAAATTAAGTAACCAAAATAAGGTTGTGGATATGGATAGTACTGGGATGACATCTCCTATTTTACTTCATCTGTTTTACTTCCTATTTCATATATTGGATGAAAGACACGTGTATAAGTATGACCATGGACGAAGCTACCTTAGGACGAGTGTTGTCGGCGGACCGCACTGGAATGAGTTGGACCGCACTGGAAATTTGATCGAAAGTTTAGTTCATATAAAAAATATTGAGCTAACTTTAAAAAGCCAATAAACCTTACTGTCTTGGCTCAAAATATTAAGAATTACATCATTCAGTTAAGGTATATTAGTGAATAAATGATTGTCTTGTTGTTATGTACATAGATATATGTTCCAAACTTGATAATGAATAGTTTTTTGGAAGTATTTTTTGAATGAATTTTTGTATATAAGTCTATTCCATAATAATAATAGTTGTTTGGTGGTTAATTTAGAACATGTTTTTAGATAAGTCACTTATCTAAAAAGTTCATTCTAGAGAAACCGTAATTGGAGATTATGAAAGCCCACAAAGAATTTGTTGTAAGGTACCACCTTCATATTTGCCTCCTTTTTTTTTTTCAAAATGTCGGTCCGATATTCGTCCTGCCAAAATCAAAAAATTCATGACCGCACTGGTTGAAAATTCTGGCTACGCCCATGAGTATGACCATCTTGTATGTGTGTCATTCATATGATGCAATAGAATATAGAGTGAAACATGAAAGTAGAACGTAAAATCTCAATCCGATAATACTTGTTGAACCAACGCTTGCTATCTCATTCCACATAAAGTACTTGATCCATTCCCGAGGTTTGCTGCTGGCACCAAGTTAAATTTCCTGTTGGTAATTAATAAATATCTATCCCATAATGATTATTTGGTTTGACATTTGTTGGTAATTAATAAAAGTCAACTTTACATAATTTTCTTCTAAATTTACGTTTTCCGTGAATAAGTGGTCTACTTAGGAAAATTATTGTTGGATACTTGGATTGAAAAAGATTTTAAAAAAAAATCAAGAATACCTTGCAAAATATATTGCCAAATTTAAGTTATTTTATATAAATGTTTGTATTTTTTATGCAAATATAAATGTGTAGTTTATTGTCATATCAGCTATTTTCCCTTAAATAAAAAAAATGTTTACGTATGAGATTGGCTTGATTAAAGAATATAATTTTATTATTATTAATGGAAAAATACAATATGTAATGCAACATTTTGTACTTCTAGTGTGCATCAAAATAAATTTTAAATGTGCATTAACGAACGTCTAAATGTGCACTAATTTTTTATTCCTAAATATAATTTTCGAAATAACTTCAATTCGAATACTTAAATGCTGAATTTTGTAGGGCAAAATGGTATGAATTTTGTTCCCTCGATTACAAGGAATAATATAGTGTAATTTACTTTGAAAAAGCTTGTGTATTTTTGGAAAATATGGAGAAATTTTAATTGAGGAGAGTGAAAGAGAGAAATGCGAGAGTTTACATTCAGATAATTTGGTGCACATTTAGAGATTTACTTATGCACATTTAGAAGGGCATATATGTATCTATTATTCCAGCGAATTCACATCCAACTGATCTAATTTATTGAATGGTTATGTCTTATTAATGTACTTGTTTACAATTTTACCTTTTTATTAGTAATTTAAGAATCTAAAACTCAAGTTTTAGGATTAATTTTGACTGTTAATTTATAATTAATCACCAAAGGTTGAGATTAATTCTTACACACTCACTAGTAAATGGATATATACAACAGTCCAATCTAAGTGGATTTAGTGTCATGTTCCACCTAATTTAAAAGGAAGATTGGACAATTATGAAAATGTTTTGGTATTTGGACCAAGAAGTTCATGTTTAGTGTGTTTAATACTTGGAAACAAATCTAATCCTGCTAATTAATTAATTTTACAAGCTTAATTAAAAAACAATTAGTTAATTAGGTAGCTTATATTGGAAGATTCTTAATTTACTTAACATGATATATTCTTCTTGTGTGAGGTCATATCAGTTAGTTATAGGAGCACTTATTTTTAGACTTCAATACTGATCATTCTAGTAAAAGAGCAACATAGCTTTTGCATATGTTTCTAAGTAGAAGGTCTTGGATGAAAATCCATAAACTTTAATAGAGATGAAAATAAGGTGAGTTCAAGTTCCACTCATTTTTGGACACTATTTGTTTGGGTGGATTTTGAATTAAAGAGATATATAAGTTTCAAACCCTAGTTGTCTTCTCCTTCTCCATCTTCTTACTCTTTTTCTTCCCTCATCTTTCATCGTATTCATCGTAGGATAAATGGAGTGATTTTCATTGTTTTTAGTCTTCCTTTACGAGAGTTTTCTTTGTCTCCAATCATGTGAGTCTTTCAGGTTTTCTAAATGAAATAAGTTTGTCCTTATATGTTGGTTTTTTTCCTAGTAAAATAAGTTTGTCTCCATAGCCCATAGGTTCAAAAAATTCAGATAAGTTATTTACCGACGATTAATGACATAGATTATACCAATCATCGGTATGTATTTTGTCCAGTGTCTCCCCGTGGTTTTTTAATTTTATGGATTACTTTGATCAGTCTAGGTTTAAATTGTTTTTTATACATTTTAGATCTGCATATGTTTAAGATCATGTAGGTCTTGGAACTGTTTCTTACTCGATTTTGTTATTAGTTATAAGATTTTTTTGGTGAATGAAATTCGATTTTATCTTAAAAAGAAAAAGTTGTTCTTATATATATTTTAAAAGGTTTATTTTTGAATTTTTGAAATTTATAGAATGAGTCCCATGCCAACATCTTAACAAAATGGGATTTTGAATTTGAGGTTTAAATTCATGAAACGGGTCCTACAAAACACAAAAAAATATGGATTTTTTTATGAGTTTGGGTTTGGGTTGAAATTCTAGTTACATGTAAGATCCGCCTTACGACAATGTCCATAACACCGTCTCATATAAATTTTTGCCTTTGAATTTTGATAAATCGGCTGAACATCTTGATTTGTCTATAACAAAAAGTTGGTACATGACAAACTTAAAAAAGTAAGGGAGTGCTTGCTTGTGAATTTTTTTTTCACTCCTTCCACTTTTTGAACAAAATTTTGCATGAATATGTGATTGTTTGTGAAATTTTTCCAAAAATACACTATTCACTTTTCTCATTTTTCAAATCATCAATCATATCCATTTATAATTTTAACAAAAAAATATCATATCAACTATCATTACTATACAATCATATCACAAGACACAAATACAGTACTATTCACTTCTTTTATTTTTCAAATCACCAATCACATCTAATTACTATTATACTAAAAAAACTATCACATCAATTATCATCATCACATTTTCATCTTATTATATCCAATCACACTCTCAAAATTCATTCTTATTTTTTAAAAATAATACGCTAATCTCCCTAAAAGTAAAAAATAGCGAAATGAAAAGTCAAGCAATCATCACTCCCTAAATGTAGCACTCCATATAAATTTATTAAAGGAAGGCCAAAAAGTGAGAAAGAAAAAGGTAAAAAATGGACCAAGAAATAGTCCAATAAATACATCAATCAAATAAAGCTATGCCGTTTTTTCGGTTGGTTTTAGGTGTTCAATTATTAAATACAATATTATATCATGTAAACATTTTCTGATTTTCGATTCTCGCAATCGCAGTTTATATCAGAGTAATTTAACGGTGTATAGTATTTGTGGGAGATTCTTGCAAATATATATTAGATTTGAGCAGACTTATTTTATTAAGTGTAGGCGCTATTGCGAATAGCGCCTAATATTTTTTTTTATTTTTTATTCTTTAGTTTTGGGCGCTAGTCAAGTTAGGTTTCATTTTTTTTTTTGAATTTTTTGATTTTTCATTTTTTTTTTCAATTTTTTATTTTTTATTTTTATTATTTAATAATTAATTAATTTATGAAATTTTAACAAAAAATGATTAAAATTATTTGATTAAATCTCTAGAATTGAACTATAGGTAAAAATCTACGTCCCGAGTCGTACTAAAAGTTTAGGATGGTTCGGGACGGAAATTCAATTCTAATGGGATGGTACGGTATGGTTCGGGCGGAGAATAGCCATAAATAAAACATAAAAATTTGAAAAAAAATAATCAATATAAAAATCACCAAACGGATATACTTCTAGTCATTTTTTTAGTGTAGTCTCAAAATAAAAACTAAAATCATAATAAGTAACACAATCCTATATTCTAAACTTAATAACATTTATAAAATAATAATATTATATTATTTGGGCAATTGTCCTTCTATTGAGTTAGAACAATTATAATTAACTAATAATTTTGATGACTCTGTTCGGGACGATGGAGATTCGGTTCTGATGGGACAATACGGTATGGACGGAGAGTCATCAAAATTATTAGTTAATTATAATTGTTCCAAGTCAATAGAAGGATAATTGCCCAAATAATATAATATTATTATTTTATAGAGGTTATTAAGTTTAGAATATAGGATCGTGTTAATTATTATGATTTTAGTTTTTATTTTGAGAATACACTAAAAAAATGACTAGAAATATATCCGTTTGGTAATTTTTATATTGATTATTTTTTTTCAAATTATTATGCTTTATTTATGGCTAATCTCCGCCCGAACCATACCGTATCATCCCATTAGAATCGAATCTACGTCCCGAACCGTCCCAAACTTTCAGTACGGCTCGGGATGTAGATTTTTTCCTATGGTTCAATTCTAGAGATTTAATCAAATAATTTTAATCATTTTTTGTTAAAATTTCATAAATTAATTAATTATTAAATAATAAAAATCAAAAATTCAAAAAAAAAAAATCAAAAAAAAATTCAAAAAAAAAAAAAAAGAAACCTAACTTGGGCGACTAGCGCCCAAAACTAAAGAATAAAAACTAAAAAAAATGTTAGGCGCTATTGCGAATAGCGCCTGGTCTACACTTAATAAAATAAGCCTGCTCAAATCTACTATACATTTGCAAGAATCTCCCACAAATACTATATACCGTTAAATTACCCTTTATTATCATATAGGTAGACTACAACCAAAAGAAAAAAAAAAAAAAAAGGTTCTAGAGCAATGCTATTCATCATCTCTAAATTTATGTATTTGAAATTTTGGTTAGAAATACATATAATGAATAATGCAGCTGGTTGAAATGAGGCAATTAATATTTATCATTTTGTACAAATGGTAAATATCAAATCAAGAGGACGGCATAATAAAAAACAAACGATAAACAAACGATTAGCCAATAAAAATTAGTGGCCACGAATATTACTCTCTAATGAAAAGGCTCGATTCGAGTCTCTGCAATGACAGTAACCGAAATTTTAGAAGAGAAAAACATTGGCCAATAAAAAATAATATTTTTCTATTTTGAAATTTGTCAAAAAAACGGTGTATATAATTATCCATCGTATTAAAAGGACTTGACCAAAAATCCTTATTAAATTATATAAAATTTCTCCCCCCGTTGGTCGATCTTGACCTTAGCTTTTTGAGGTCATATCTAGTATTCAAAGTTTGTCTCGATCTGATATTGTTCTCACAATCTGCACCAAAATAGTGGTTTACCCTTAGATATACAATCAATTGTTGCACCTTGTCGCATTTCTCGGATAACCGACAAACTAAAATACTGGTTTATCTATTATTTTTCATACTCAAATCTTCATTTTCTGACTCTCCAAGAGTGATTAAAAAACTAGTGTTTGAATTTCAAATCTCATTTTTGTAAAAAAAAAAAACAAAAACAAAAAAACTTCAAACGTCATTTAATGATAAAGAATCAACAGAAATAAATAACCTTCTCAATATAGGTGCATGCCATGTTGATCATACTTTGATGTAATTGAAATATTGATTGATTTGAATAGTGTAAAACTCTATGAAACATATCGACATCTATGGTGCTTCAGAAATAAAACAGAATAGACATTCAATTAATTATGTTTTATTAATCAATATAGGCAGTAATATTTAAAAGTAAGGTGTTGGAAATATGAAAAATGAATTTAATGTGTCCACACACAGCATTTGTGGGTCATCATTTTAAAGTGAATTAAATTGCAAATATATAAAGAATCTTTTTTTCTCATGTATAATTTCAATGTAATCATATCAAAATTATTACAATTACTACATTCTAAGTTTTTTCGGACTCTTTGTTGGCGGTGCAAGCAGTCATGGCCACTCAAGAGGATCTAAGTTACAGAGGCTTACTAATTCAAGACATTATGAAGTTGTTAGCTACCTTGGGAGCAAATGAAATCCGTTATGTGCGCCGAATAGCAAATAATGTTGCTCATAGATTAGCTAATTTTGCGAGTTTTTCTCTGTCCTTTTTATGGATAAATGAAGACTTCCCATTATGGGTTACTAAAATTATATTAGCAGA
This sequence comes from Rehmannia glutinosa, assembly GCA_016081115.2. Lineage (NCBI taxonomy): Eukaryota > Viridiplantae > Streptophyta > Magnoliopsida > Lamiales > Orobanchaceae > Rehmannia > Rehmannia glutinosa. The sequence goes on from JABTTQ020002837.1 coordinate 443,044, forward strand.
CTTATCTATTTATCAATAAAACTAGGGGTGGCAATTTCTGACACGACACGATAGCACGACACGAAAACGACACGAAAATAGCGGGTTAGTGTTTAGCTTTATCGTGTTCGTGTCTTTATCGTGTCGACACGATAAGGACACGAAAATTTCGTGTCGTGTTCGTGTTTTATCGTGTTTACACGATAGTGACACGAACACATTAGTGACACGATAATGACACGACACGAACACGATAAGGACACGATAATGACACGACACGAACACGATAAGGACACGATAATGACACGTTGACCTGTTAGCGACACGATAATAACACGACACGAGCATGATAAGGACACGATAATGCCACATTTACCTGTTAGTGACACGATAATGACACGATAACCTGATATTTTGTATATTTATGTCGTGTAAAATCGTGTCATATCATGTAATTTGCTATCGTGTATTAACGTGTAAATCGTTTTCTTTTTATTTTTGACTTATCGTGTCACTATCGTGCCGTGTCGTGTCGACACGAAAATTTTCGTGTTCGTGTCGTGTCGGAGCAGATCTTTATCGTGTCGTGTTCGTGTTTGCCCTTATCGTGTCGTGTCGTTATCGTGTCAACACGAAACACGACATAACACGATTTGACACCCCTAAATAAAACTAAACAATTTTTTCTCAAAAAAAAAATATATATATATATTCTATCCATTTTATGGACCATTTAATTATTAAATTATATGTACATGACATGACATGTGGTGGCTCTCCATTCTTCTTTTTTTTATTATTCACATCAACTGTATTAAACTATTAATAGCTTTTTAATTCTATCAAAATTTAGTTCATTGTCCGTAGCCCGTTTCTCCTCCTGGATTTTGGACTGTCAGAATTCATATTCTAAAATTATCCCTTGTCCAACGTATGCACTGGTCACAAAAGAAAAAACAAATCTATATTTAATTATGTTATATATATCAACCTTATATACTAAAAGAAAAACAGGTTGCCACGTATGTTCATCTCTGCAATTTGGTACACGTGTCAACACCTTATTCTTTCAAATACACGTGTCATCTTCATATTTAGCCACGTGGCAAATCATGTCACCACTAGGGGTGTCAATTTCAAACCCGACACGCAAACTCGACACGAACCTAACACGAAATTAATGGGTATGGGTTCAGGTTTCGTGGGTCCGGGTCGAAAATGGGTCGAACCCGAATAACCTGCCAATTAAACAGGTCGGGTTCGGGTCAACCTACTATGACCTATTTAACCCGTCTAACCCGTTTGTGAATTTAAAAGAAAATTAAATAAATAATTAATTGTAAGAAAAAACAACAAACAAGACAATTCATTAAAACTTAAATGATAAAACCTCTTTAATTATGTATTCGTTATTATTATGCATGTCTTTTTGAATATTATCCTTAAAATATGATTAGTATATTATGTTATTTATGCAATTATTTTATTTCTTTTTGTATGTTGTGAATTGTGATATATTTTATTGATTGAATAGTGTATGACAGTGATTGATTTTAAAAAAATAAATTTATTTAGTTAAAACTATTAAATTTATATAAAAATAATTTTATTAGACGGGTTACGCGGGTCGGGCCGGGTTACCTGTGAAATAAGCAGGTCGGGTCCGAGTTCAAGATTCTGACACGAATAATTAAACAGGTCGGGTCCGGGTCGGCCATTTCTGACACGCCAACCTGCGAACCCGGACCCAACCCGAATTGACACCCCTAGTCACCACCTTATTCTTCCAATTATAAATTAATTTACTATATCAATTTATTGTCAATTTATCATCAACTTAATAATTAAATTTTTCATTTCCGTATATACTTATTAAAATCCAATCAAACATTTAATCAACAAAGTTATGAATTCGGTAAAGGGAAATATTTATTCACTTTAGCGCGCATTTTTTGTTGTCATTTAAAATGTTTTACCTTTTTTCTAACTTTAATCATTGTAGTTTGTTTAATTGTAATGTCAACCAATGCTAATGATTATTCTCCATTATAATCAAGATCTAAATTATTTCAAGTGATTTACATTTAAGAAGATTAACCTCACATAGGGACAGGAAGAGAGGGCAGTAGTGAGGAGACTAAATTTTTTACAACTACTTATCCTATTTTAATTCTATTCTCGAAATTGTTTTTTGATAATCCACCGATCGAGAAATAAATAAATAATAAGTTATTTAATTTGTGTTTGATTTTTATTTTATGTTCAAAATAAAAAAGGAAAATAGTATGTCTAATTAGGTGGAAGGTTAATTATGAAAATAGTGAAAGGAAACAGTGCTAGTTTATTTGAAAACGAGAATTTTCCCAGTGACTTTTGATATTTTTATTTAATTTCTCATCCAAAAAATGAAGTTAAAATTAAATATCTGCATATCCATTTTCTAAGTACAGTTAAAGGCCAAAAAATAATTCACAAGAACTATCTTCAGCTTAATCAAATAAAAATTAATGTTGCAAGAAGACTCAACATTTTATTTATATCCCTCAAAAAAAAAAACATTTTATTTATATAATTAATAAAGTGAGGACTGAGGAGGGCAAATTGAGGATGCAATGTAGGTCCAAATTCCAATAAGCAATTAAATGTGCATCATATGTACATTTCTATTATTCAAGACCTAACAACAACCTGTCTAATAAGTTACAAACATGGTTTGTTACGCTTTATATATGGGTCCAAAAACATCATCATTTAGGAATTATTTGGTGTCAATTGATCTATGAAGTAGGGTTTAGTATATATTTTTTTTTTCGATGAGGGGAAAGTTTCGAAGGCGAAATCTCAACTGTACCAGAAGCTCATTGGCTAGGCGGGTTATAAATCGAGGGATATGCATGAGTAACAGTCCTACAAAGGAGAGGACCAATGAGCCACAGACCTAACAACAATCCTTGCAATATTTCAACAAAGAACTGTCACCACATATGGATTCGACACACCCGATATCGGAGTATTTCTACCATAATCACCTTGCCACTTACCAACTCGTTTGTGCCTTGGGGTGCTAGTATATCAAATTATCAACCATATATATTAAAAGAGAAAACAAAATTAACACGTGTCATTACCTCATTAATCTTGAACATGTATCAATTTTTCATTCTCCCAATTCCACGTGGCGACTATATATTTATTCATGTGATAACCTTATCTACAATAACTTTAAAAGATAACAAATTTAAATGATAACAAATAATCCAAAATCAAGGATTATATCTATACTATCATCTTTCAAATTTGTTATCTTTTAAATTTGTTATCTTCTACACTATTCCAAGACATATGTCAACTCCTCATTCTCCCAATTATATATTGACAAATTAAATCACGTATAACACATGTGTGTTGTTTTAGTTTATCCTATATATAATGGTTTTAGCTTCTGATATAATTTTGATATCTTTAGTTGAAATAAAGAATACACAAATATGTATTTTATTATGTGTGGATATAAAAACGATTTTTTTTCAAACATTTTACTTTTGTTTTTATATTTTTGGGATAATTACAAAAAAGCACCTAAGGTTCATGCTAATTACCAAAAAAATCCAATTTTTTTTTTAAATTACAATAGCCCCAGTAAGTACTAAGGTTTGATTTCATATTACATTTTCTCATTCATAAACAAAAAAAAAAAAATTTCAAAAAACTCGGTGATAACATGCGGCTGGATATAGGAGAGTCCAACATGGAGCAATCACTTGACAGACGACTCCTTGTGCGCGGTAGTTTGGGATGACTCTTTGTGCGCGGTAGTTGAGGATATTAGGAAACCTGGGAGCCATTCTGCATTCTCGCGGTTTAAATGGAGCAGTTCCCGAGGGGCCAGGACTATTTCCCCAAAAACTAGTCATGTGGAACATGAAATCTCAGTTTTTTTAAAAAAAAAAAAAACTAATGACAATTATCCATCTTCAAGACCTCAGTTGTAGAATATTGCAGGTAAAAGTAAAATCAAACAAGTTTAAAACTTGAATGTTACTTGTACTGGTACAATTTATACTTGAACTCCAAATCTTGCCTCCACCATTGATGAATCCCATGAGCCTCCTTAAAACTCTTACAAGCACTCAAATTAACACTCAAATAAGCACAAGGTATAAGATGAAATGCCTCACAATTATTTCCTGAAAAAATGCTCCCAATAGAATGCTTTGTAGCAAGCCTTCCAATTTTTCCAGCACCAATTGATTCCATATCCTCCCTATGTTGAAAATAACCAACGTATTCCGAACAAATCGGATCGTCCGGATTGATAAACAAATACGGGATCCAGGACGACAGCGCGATAAACGGGTCGTTTTTTTTATGATCCTTTGGGCTATGTGATGCACCAGCGTAATTGGCGGCAGCGGCTAGGCCGGCAGTTAGGACACTGTTTGCTAGGCGCAAACCGAGTTTTAACTTTTCGTTTTTGATCCGTTCGATCGGAGGAGATGTGAATGGAGGATTGAAGAGGTAGGTTTCGAGATGGAATTTTTGTGTGTGTTTAACCATTTGTCTTCCTATTACCTGTTGAAAAAATGATGGATTAGTAAATAACTCAAAAGAGTAGAACTCGGCACGACTATCTTGGTGAAATGGGAAAAACGCGGCTATCTGTAATATTTAGAAAAATTGAGGAATGTAACTATAAAGTATGATAATCTCAGCAAATTTCGTTAGACAAACTAACAATTGGGGTAAAAATATACGATGGTGCGAACTTCAGGGGAATTTTTGTACTTTTGATACTTCTCAGGGTTTTCATGCAATTTTCCTAAACCTTAGGGGTTTTTTTTGTAGCCCTCCAACTTTTGATGGCAAAGATGAATGGCAGTTGTCAATCACTCAGTATGGCTAGAGCATAGGTAGTTGAATCGAAAAAATCGGATCAGATCTTCTGTTTCAAAACAGTGTCTATTCCACTGCACGAATAATTGACATGTATATAAAATTAACATATTAAAAACTCACAATTTATGATTGATTTACGCTTCGAAATTAATATAATAACTTTTATATACGTGACAATCATCCGTACGATTGAATAGAAGATGTACACATTTTTGAAATAGAAGATTTCATTCGCTGAAAAATGGGTAACATTTTTGGATAATAAATGCAATCATTTTAAGACAAAATGTAGGCGAAGAAATGAGGATTTGATTCTTGTTCCACTTCATGTTCCATTATCTGGATGAATGACATCAGTAAATGTACTGAGCAATTAACATTCATCCCGTTAAGTGGAACAGGAAGTCTTGTCCAAATAAATAGGGAATTTGAAACTGTTAATTTAAAAACAACAACCATAAATTAACATCTTACCAATGCTATCGACGATCCCAAAGAATGTCCGGCTAGCCAGACATTCTCAGGGCCGACTCTGTAGACAATTTCGCGAACGGATTCTAATCCGATTTGAAAACGCGTACTATTGTGAAGATTATTGATTATGCAATGAAGATTCAGCTTGAAATCTTGTTCTCTATTTCCAGGCTTGTTGATTGTGCCTCGGAAGGCAATAACATATTGTGGAGGCCTTTGGCCTAAATAGTTTTGGTAAGGATATTGAAAGTTGAACTCATAAATGGCGCCAAAGTATGATAAATCATGGTTGTCTATAAGTAGTTGGTTTAATCTGAAATTGAAAAATTGCCACCAGGGTGGAGCCAGAGCTTGAGGGCCCTGGCGATTTTGTCGTCTGTCGCGTTCGAGCGTGTAAACTCCTTGGACTAGGCTTGCGGCAACGGACCGTCTATGGTGTGAGTTGTTCCTAGGGAATGCAAAAATACGGAAAAGTTGTTGAGAATCAGAAGTTGATTATAAAGCAAAAGTTGTCATTTGAAAACATTATAAATAACTTTTTTTGTGGGATAGTTACAAAAACTATCCCTGATGTTTGGGTTGATTACGAAAAAATCTAGGAAATTTTGAAAATTATAAAAAAAAAAAAAAACCTTTAAGTTTGATTATGTATTACACATTATAATTAAGCAAAAAAATTTCAAATAATCCCCCGATATTTGTAAAAATATTACAATTACCCCCCTTAGAGTTAACACAAACCTCAACATGTTTTTTTGTAATTAAGTTGAGAATCAGCTCTGGCAGTAAACTTAAGTAGAAATAGAAGCAGAAGTTGACATTTGAAAATACTAAATATAACTTTGTGGGATAATTACAGGAACTACCCTTACGGTTTGGGTTAATTACAACAAGAAAAAACAACATATCTTTGAAAATTACAAAAACACCCTTTGATGTTTGATTTTATATTACACTTTACACCCTTTATAACCAATATATTTCAAACACCCCGCTACATTTGTAAAAATGTTACAATTACCCCGTTACATTTAACACATAATCAAACCTCGAGGGATTTCTTTTTTGTAATTTTCAAACATTTGTGGGTTTTCTCATAATTAACCCAAACTTCATGGGTAGTTATTATAATTATACCTTTTTTTCCTTGCTATGTCTAATGTATTGTTTCATATAATGTGGTCTCACCAATCAACAGAAGTCAGAAATGATGGTCCAGTGAGGCTAAAAATCTCCCTTTCAGAAGCCATTGCTCAGATTTTGTTCCTACTTGTGCTGATGCAAAAACTACACAGGTTATAGAAATCACATTGTCTAAAAATCTTGCACTTTGGTTGACAACATGTTTACTGCAAGAAATTAAACAGGTTTTAATCTAGGGATAATTACAAAAGCACCCCTGAAGTTTGGGATAATTACAAAAAAAACCCAAAAATATTTAAAATTACAAAAAAAAAACATCAGATTTGTTTTTGTCTTAAATTTCACTATTTTAGGGGGTAACTGTAATATTTTTATAGATGTCAGGGGGTTTTTGAAGAGAATATAAGACGGAATCAAATCTCAAGGAGTTTTTTGCAATTTTTAAAAACCTTTGGGTTTTTTTGCAATTAGCCCCAACCTCAATTTTTTTTAATTATCCCTTTAATCTATGGAAAAAAGTATTGAAAAATAAATGCTCTATATATTGTAGTCCTAAACTCCTAATTTTTGTATAATGCAGACTCGAATAAATGAGATGAAAAATCGTTATCATTTAAGAGATGTTTCTTTCCTTCCAGATCAAATGCGATCTCACATCGGGCATAATATCTAATAACGCTTAGAATCCGAAGTGATAATATTTAATGTATGCTGCTAAATGTTCGAAAACCAAAACTCTTCGACAGAAAGTCACATTCCTTCAACAGAATACGTCTTCGAAACATTGTACATTTGTGTCACAACTTGCATGTACTACTAAATAAATTATGGAAATGTTAGTTTTAATGTGCTATGTTTTCATTCTTCCCAGGCCAGTTTTCTTCAAGATCCATCTTGTTTGACAATCTAAAAACAAAGGTAAGAAAAGGCATTGGACAAAAAAATCTTAATAACTCCAAACACAAACTAATTTAATGTGTTGTGTACACAAATGTAATGAAATCAATAACAAAAACAGGTTACCAAAAAAATCAAAAAATGGAATTTAGGCCACAAATCATCTCCATCACAAAAAAATGCATCAGAATAATCAGAAATTAAATTTTCAACCCCATAAAATTACCTCAAAGATCAAAAAGCTCCCTCCAGGAAGAGAATTCTTGATTCTATCAGTATTCATAAATTGCTTCCTCATTGTGAGTAAATATTGATGTATTTGTATATAATATATATACAATGAAACACAACATTTTCAAAAATAAAAAATAGATAAATAATGTAAACTTCAGGAAAAATTAAACCCAAGTTGCTAAGTTTTCTACACGTAGAGGGGAATACATAAAGTCAATGGGTGTTGAAGTTCTAAACCCAACATTTTATGCATTAAAAAAATATGTAACTTGCAATAACTTATAATTTCCAAGATTTAAAACCTGTATAAAATAACCTATGAATTTATTGTGTTATTTAAATGAAAACAAAGTCAATAAATACGTAGAAACTTCATAGAAGATCAATTAGAGATGTATAGAGTAAAATGCAACAGAAATAATACATAACTTTTGAGAAACATAAAAATTTGCGTTGTTTATTTAATTTAGAATGACTAAAGAACAGTTTTTTTTTAGAATTTTAACTTTGTATTGGTCAATATTTATAAGTTCATACATGAATCCCATCTTTTCATCTTTTCAAATTAATTTACAAAAGAAGCGGACAGCACGTTGGAAAATCCTTCTTAATTAATGTAGTCATGGCTATTAGAAGTGAGCAAACGACCGATTTCGTGCAAAATCGAACAGAACTGCAAAAAACCGAAAGCCAAATTTACATTTTTTTCAAACCGAACTATATTTTGGGCGTTTATATTTTTTGCTAAAAATATATATATTTTATATTTGTTTGACAATTTAATAATAAAATAAATTTAAACGTGAAATAATAATATAAAAAATATATAAAAAAAATAGAAATTAATATATTCGGCTCGGTGCAAACTGACATTTTCTAAACCAAAATCGAACCGAAAATTAATTCGGTTTATAAGATTTAAAACTGAGCCAAACTGTTTAACTAAAAAAACCGAACCAAACCGCACCGAATTCATGGGTTTGATTCGATTTTTTTGTTCCAATTCGGTTTTGCTCAACCCTAATGTCTATACACTTAAAAAATTATTCATAATATTGATATTGAGTTCTGTATATACTTTATGCATTTACATATCGTTTTCAAATTTTAAACCTTGTTGAGGGAAAAAAACATTTGTTAACAATTTTCAATTTTATAAAATCACATGAATGGGAACTTTGGTTAAATTGTAAGCAATTTGTTAACGATAATGTAAGAAGTAAAATTTATAAGATAACACATATACAAAAATTTATATAGACTCTATATAAATCAATAACTCCTTAATTTACACATGGTACATTTATATGATTACTCCATGAGACTTCATTAAAAATGACTCATTTTATTTATGTATTGTTGAATTTGATGTCAGCTTGAATCCCCTCTCTAATTTTTTAAATAAAGTATAATTTTTTTGCATGGTTTTCTCATACAAAAAGATATAGTATTTGACCTTATTTGATCGAGAGCAATGAGAGATACTCCAAAGACCGCTTTATCGTGCTTGACATCGTCACTTGAGCCACTTATGCTGATTTTTTTCGTAGATCATTCAAAGTCAAGGATGATCCAGCTTTTTCAACAAAGTTGGTAGAATTTTCGAATGAAAACTGGCAGGTACATACAAAAAAATGTTATGAGGTCCCTTGGGTGATTCCAGGAAGGCCCCTTCCAACGCTCAAGTTAGCAGTTGTAGGAAAATAATCCAGAGCGTGGGAATGTAATTCGTATTTATTATCTGAACTTACATACAAATGAGACGGTAGGACCTTGTATACCCGAATTGATGGGTCGCATGAGCCTTATAGGATAAAGTGGGTCGCATGGGCCGAATATAACTAATTGAGCCTCATGAGCAGCTCAATAATAGTTTCGACCTTATGGGTCAATTGATAGTATTCGAATCCAATAATAAATATTTGTGGGTAAATAATTAAATAACAATGTAATTAAATATAAGAATATACAATCACAATTTTACACCACAACACAAACCAATTTTTTTCTAACACTCACCGTTGCAATTGTTTTTGAATGCTACATGGATTATCTTTGTTGTGCCTGCACAATGTTTTATCATTATCTCTGTCATTATTGAAAATTTAAAACATTTGAGATGATAAGTCATTGTTGTGTGTATGATGATTTTTTATTTAAATGGAATTTAATTAATATAATGTAGCATAATATGGATTAACCTAATATATTGAACCATGGAGTACATTCAGAAACGGAATACATTAAATGGAACAAAAGGGAACAATCAATAATGTATACATAATAAATTGAATAATATATTCATTAAGCAATCTCGACAAGTTAAAAAATTAGACTATTAATGTAGGGGAAATTACACAGAATACGCTGATTTTCGTATCATTACCACACAATACGCTCCAATTACTATTGTGCCTATTTTTTTACTTTTGTACCTAAATTTTTTTTTACGCTCCTTGCTATATTTTGATTACTTTTATTTTTTTTTCGTTTTTTTTGTTCTTGCATTGTTTTATATGTTATATAAGTTGTTTCGAGATTGTTTAAGTTTGTTTCTATGTTGTTTCTTTGTTGTTTGGGTGTTTCAAAACAACTTTAACCTATTGTTTATGCCTTTTTTATTCATATATTATTTTGTACATTGTTTCTATTGTTTCGGTGTTGTTCTATAATATTTTTAATGTTGTTCTAATAATTTTTTTTTGTTGTTTTAATGTAGTATTCAATGTGTAAATATAATTTTTTACCTATTTTTAAGTTCTTTTTATTCATATTGTGTTTTAAATATTTTTTACGTTGTTTCTGGGTTGTTTTCATACCCTTTTTAATGTTGTTCTGATATTTTTTTGTTGTTTTAATTAAGTTTTCGATGTTTAAATACAATTTTTTACCTATTTTTATTAAAAGAAACATGTTAGAAACAATGTTGAAACACAGAAACATGTTAGAAACAATGTTGAAACACAGAAACATGTTAGAAACAATGTTGAAACACAGAAACATGTTTGAAACATGTTAAAAATAATGTTGAAACAAAGCGTAAAATTTTCCGGGAATTTTTGCTGGAGCGTATTGTTGTGTAAAAAAAGAGCGAGGAGCGTAAATTTAGGTAAAATTGCACCGGGAAGCGTAAAAGACTGATATTGACTTAAAAATGTGGGTATTTCTGTCAATCGCCCATTAATTTATAGCAGAGCTATCAATTTGGGTCCGACGATAAAATCACATTGGGCCATGAATTTGCAAGTCCGAAAAGGACCAAATTTATTTTCGACTGACCCAAAGCAAAATACATGACGTGAATTAGGGTCCTTTCGAGAATTTCCTAAAAGATGAGGTCTTCTAGAATTTTTGGCCTCTTGGCCCTTGGGTCTTATAAATTTCACAATTTTCCTCCGAAACCCCCAAGTTGATTTAAACCCTAGAGCTCGAATTTCAGTCCAATCTCAAAGTTGATTAAACCCTAAAACTCAGATTTTTTTAGTCCAATCTCGAATCAAACCCTAATGGCGATACTCTCCGAGTACGAAGAAGAGGACCAGAAGAAGGTGGCACCACCGGCGACGTCAGCGAGGAAGACGTTTAACGCCGCTCTCGATCCTTCGGATCCCTTAGGATTTTTGGAGAAGGTTTTTGAATTCGTCGCCAGGGAAAGCGATCTGTTCAAGAGCGATTCCCTGGTGAACGACGTGAATGCGGTGGTGAGAATGGTTAAGGATAAAGTGGAGACGGAGGATAAGAAGAGAAAAGAAGTGAAAATCGAAGGGAATGGTAAGGCGGAGAAGAAAATTAAGGAGGAGGTGGCGCCGCTCCCGGTTAAAAAGGCGGAGAAGAAGATTAAGGAGGAGGTGGCGCCGCTACCGGTTAAAAAGGAAGAGATGAAGGAAGAGGAGGTTAAGGAGGTTAAGGAGGAGAAGGGGAGTGGGAGTGAAGTGGATGGAGAGAACAATGGGCGTCGAGGTATTTGTTTTTATTTTCTTTTTTAATTTCTTGCGCATTTTTTTTTTCTTTTCATGTTTGGTTGTTTGTTTAATTCTATGGCTAGCAATTTATTAAATGTATTTTGAGGTGTGATGTTTGTGTAATTGAGATGCTGATGTTCGTGTTATTTCGAAATTATTTAGTTAACTTGGCGATTTATTGAGTTCGTGTTAGCTTAGCTTTGAAATTTCGTGGTGCATACGATTCGTATGATTTAGTTCGATTTGTATCAGTCAGAATCTTGATTTAGTTGCAGATTTCTTTTTTTTGCCTCTTTACTAGGTAGTAAAAGACTCGAATGCCAATTTTCAGTCTCCCTAGTCCCAACCTATAATGTCTATAATGTAATGAAGTTTTTTTATCATGCAATTGTATGGATAACAGCGGGGATTGGAGGTAGACGATGTTCAGTTCGGTATCCAAAATCATGTATTGTTTCTATGAACAGAAAGTGGAATAGGACTAGTCCCTTCTTTGAAAAGATGACATTTTTAACATTTGCACCGAGACGTTGAACTTGGTTTGAGATGGTACCTGGCGTTTTAACTCTGTGCTAATTGAAATTATCTGAAAAACAGAAGCGAAATGGATTTTTGCCGATTGTAATTGTATCTTTAATCTAATTTTTCAGATTTGCATATCAATTAGCAACCATGTTTCATATCCTTTTTCTAGATCTTACAAAATAGTATCTCAGAATTTACACTATAAACTCTAACTTTGATTGTTAATTCGCATAAAATGTACCTTTGCCTGAGGATATCTGACATTGACATATTCGTATTATCACCTTTCAATTTCTTCGGAGCGTTTTTTGGAGGGACTGTTATTTTGAGTGCTAACAATATAATGCTTTTTTTTTAAATCTTTGAGCAGCTCCGAACAAACACAATGGCCTTGATATGGAGAAATACTCTTGGGGTCAATCTTTATCAGAGGTTACCATAACTGTTCCTGTTCCTGCTGGAACAAAGTCAAGATTCATTACATGTGAAATAAAGAAGAATCATGTTAAAGTTGGGCTTAAGGGTCAACCACCTGTTATAGATGTAAGTATGACCTGCTGTTTAGTGCTTCTTAATCCTTTTTTCATATTCTTTTGCTTTAAACTCCTTGGCTATGGTTGATGTATTTGTTCAATTGTCGAGCGCTTTTTTGTTCACTTCTTCGTCTTCTTTGAGTACTCAGTTGCTTCTTATGTATTGTAGGGGGAACTTTTCCAGCCTGTTAAGGTTGACGATTGCTTCTGGAGTTTAGGTAACCAAAATTCGATTATATCCTTTGCTGTACTTTTCGACTTATGCACATAATGTTTATCAAACATTCCCAGCTAATAAAATCCGAATTATTGCAGAGGACCAGAAATCTATCTCCATTCTCCTGACAAAGCAGAACCAGATGGAATGGTGGAAGTACTTAGTTAAGGGTGAGCCTGAGGTCGACACGCAGAAAGTAGAGCCGGAAAACAGTAGATTGGCTGATCTAGACCCTGAAACACGTTCAACCGTTGAAAAAATGATGGTAAGCTTTAAATTAACTTTAGTATTATCTTTGGATGATTACAAAATTCCCTCTAAGGTTTGGACTAATTACAAGAAAACCTAGAGTTTTTTGAAAATTGCAAAAAAACCCGTCTCGCATGTTCCCCCTTCATAAGCAAAAAGCATTTTCCCATGATATTTTTTGAAATATTAAAGTTACCCCCCTTAAATTTAAGACAGAATCAAATCTAATGCGGCTTTTTGTAATTTTGAAACATAACCCCAAACCTTGTGGTTTTCTTTTTTGTAATCATCTATTCATCTCTATCTTTTATATGCTTTAATGCGTTCATTCAAAATGTGAGTTGTAGCTTGATATGGTTCCCAAAATATTTTACCAACTTTGGCATAGCTTGATATGGTTCCTGCATATGCTCTAGTTTATCATTCAGTTCTCTTTGTAATTGTTTTCTCACTCATCTTAAACAATCAACTTTTTCCCTTGTGATTTGAAATGCCCCACAGTTTGACCAACGGCAGAAACAAATGGGCCGTCCGACGAGTGATGAGATGCAGAAGCAAGAGATATTGAAAAAGTTCATGGCTGAGGTAAACACTGAATGATCATCATCGGCCATGTCTATCCTCGTGTCCTCTATTCGTCTTAGTTACTGATCGGAAATTTGTACTATTATTTTTGCAGCATCCTGAAATGGACTTTTCAAGGGCGAAGATCAACTAGATGAATACTAAGGCGGAAAATTGCTTAAGTTTGCTTCATATGTGAATTTTTTTGCTGGTCTTCATTTTGAAGGGCTCATCTGCTGGACAAGAGGTTTCTTGGTCCAGTTTTGTTAGCCAACTTGGATGTCTTTTTTACTATATGAACTCTCAAGTTTGTCAATTTAGGCAATACCTAATCTTGTTTCGATTGTCGATAGTTAATTAATGTTTATTTTAATTGGCTTGCTTTAATCGTTGTTTTTTGATGGTGTTTAGTTGAGCTTATTTGAAAGATCTTATAAGTTCCTAATGTTTATATAAGCATTTTAGAGTTTATATGATGCTAGATCTTATTTTGAATATAAGTTCAAGTATTTAGATAAAATATGATGAAATAACTTATGAGTTTGTAATAATTTCATTTTGTAATTAAACGGTCAAAGTCAAAGGAGGTTATTAAAATTAGATGATGTTTTGAAAATAAGAGGGCGTTTGTTGAACTTATTTAAAAGATCTTATGAATCCATGTTTATAAGATGTTATGTTATATCTTATTTACAAAATATGGTGTTGAATTGTTTGAATAAAATAAGACGGTGGATCATATACGGTGTTACTAATGATAATTTTGTAAGATCTTGTTTTGAAAGTAAATTGGGATCTTCATATTTTTTTAAAAAGTTTATGAGCTATGAGCTCATTACATCTTATTTTGGGAGTTTGTGATTCCTTTTTTTAAAAAATTACCAAACATTTTTAGAGGTCTTTTAAGTTCTCTAAAAATGTGTGGTGGTTTTTTTAATATCTTATAAACTTCAAAATAAGATGTTAGGAACTTGTAAGTTGGTTTTAGAAAAGTTTTGAAGAGTTAAACTAAAATTTTAATTTAAACCCTTTTTCGGATAGATTGTGCGTTGGGTTGATTTTGTTTCTGGCAAATTTTTGTTTGGGATTTATGATTTAGTGGGGGTGGCAATTAGGGTCATCATGCTCGGTTCTTGTTTGATTTTGGGTTATACTTATAATATATTAAATATTAATTAAAATATAAGAGGATTCGTGTTGGGTTATCGTGACGTGTCAGAGATTATCACCCCTACTATTTAGAAAAGGGTCTCATACTTCTAGTTTGTTAGAAGTTATGCATAATTGGATTTGAAAATGTATATTCTCTTTATTGGATTTTCTGATCAGGCTTTGAGTGTATCCTGTGTTTAAGCTTGGTCCCGTAAGGGTGTAGTCTTGGCCCAGGTCCTTTTTAATTTCATTAGCAGTCCAATTACAGAGTTATGCGGCCCAATTTATGTGCTTTATAATTATGTAATTAAAGTCTTTTGGTTGGCATTTTCTTTTGGATTACAAAAATAATAAATTATAATTAATATCACAAAATAATGTTTATTAATAAGTTACTAGATAATATTTTATTTTGAGTACAAATTCTTGGAGATGAGAATTGAACTCGGGCACAGAACTAAGTTTTACAAACGTTTTACCTCTAAGCTGCTTTAGTTGGGGGAAAAAAAAAGTGGAGTATTTTGAAAGTGCGTTGTGTTTTGATTTTTCTTTTTTCGGTAATTTATATTTGATTTATTAATTTCAAACATAATGTTTTTTATTTTTTATTTTTTAATCAATATGAAAGTAAGTACACTTCATTATATTTTACCTAAAATTGCCAAAAAAGAAAAAAAAACAAAAAAAAAAAAACAAAAAACAAAAATTTCAATTTCAAAGTTGCTTTCCCCAAAAAGTAATGTGGAGCCGCTGTAGCTCTTTCTTGTGTTGTCCATTTATGCACAAGGATTTATCATAAGATGTTCATTATTTTTTTTTCTTTTTTCTTTTTTTTTTCGTCATTTACGAAACCATCATGAAATTTTCAGTTTTATTAGCTTGGTATATTGTTTCTTTATGGTCAATTTTATATTTCAAATTTATTGATTTTTTTTTAAATTGCTAAAATAGTACACGGTTTTTAAATTAGGTTTTTATTTTGAAAAAAGTACTTTAGTTAGGAACTAATGTAATGCGAATAAAGTATATAACTGAATATCAATAAATAGAAAAATTCTTACCAAAAACATTTAGAGTAATTTGTTATAATATCACAAAACTTAATATTGTAAGAATAAAGATTAACTGTTAGATTTTTAGAATAAAAAGTATGCGGAATAAGTTTTTGGGATTGAAGAATTCACGAGTGTTTTTCTAATAAGTTGTGAGTACTGATTGGAGGGGAGGGGATAAATTTTAAAGAAACTGAAAGATACCGGATACGAACCCTGGTCAACATCCTTAGAAATGGTGAACTATACCACTTGAGCTATAAGCTCGTGGTTTGAAAATTTCACGAGTTTTTGATATAGAAGTTTATTTTAAGAATATTTAGTATATTTTATAAATAAAGAAGCAAACAAAATTTTAAGACTCTGGTTACCATCACCATCACCATCAATTAAATTTGCATTAGCATGAAAGTTACAAGTCTCTTTTATAAATCTTGTTGATGGCATATTCCATGCTATTTAGCAAAGTTGCTTCATTTGAGTTTTATTGATTGATTTATATATTGTTTTCAATAGCAATTAGGTTGTTTCCACTAAAAAAAAAAATAGCTTGTTTATTTTTATTATTGACCATACTGAAAACTTTAAAAGCCGAAAAAAAATAATATTGGATGGTCTTGTAGATACTAGACCAAGAGTATATAAATTTGGTATTTTTTTCTTAAAATAAAACAATTGAATTCGTCTATACACTAAGTATACACTAATGTAGCATTAATAATATGATTAATATCATATTGAGCCTGTCAAGCTCGAGTATTCAAGGGGGCAAACAATAAATTCAAGGTTTTAATTAAAGAAAGGGATAATTACATAAACACTTATGGGGTTCGAGCTAATTATAAAAAATATTGGGATTTTAAAATCTACAAAAAAAAACATTGAATTTTTCAAAACTACAGAAAAAAAAGCCCTTGGGATTTGATTCCACTTACATCGTTCCCTTCATTAAGCAAAAAAAAAAAAAAATTTAAAAAATCTCTACAGTTATCCCCTTAAATTTAAAATTAAGTTAAACATGGGAGAGTTTTTGTAATTGAAACATCTTGAGATTTGTTTGTGATTAGTCCAAACTTACGGGTGCATTTTTGTAATTATCCCTAAAAAAAGAAACGAAGGCCTTGTATGGTTATGTTTCCATGGACCATTTCTAGTTTCTAGTGTTGGAAATTGAATTTTGAGAATTTATTGGTTTTCGTGTGAAAATTGGAAATATGTTTGGATGAGTGAATGAAAATGAGTTTTATGATGTTTGGAAATGAGATTGTGTTTGGTTGAGTAGTATTGAAGTATTATTTTATGTATATAATAATTTGGAAAGTTGATAGTGGTTGAATATTTTAATTGAATATATAATATTATATTTGTGAAATTGTAGGCTAGTGGATCACATTATGTATAAATAACTTTGTTGTAAAAATCCCCGCCTAGCTCCGATTAATCCCCGCCTAGGCGCTAGGCCCCCCTTGTCCGCCTACAATTTTTTTTCCAATTAGGCCCACCTAATCCCGCCCATGTCCCGCCTAATCCCGCTTAGGCTCCGCCTAGGCGCTAGGCCCCAGTCTGCCGCCTAGCGAGCGTCTAGCGCTTTTTACAACATTGATAAATAATTAAAAAAATAATAATATTTTAAGTTGATAGAGTTGGTAATAGTGGGTCCCATATGTATAATTGGATGAAAAGATAAGAATATTGATTGATGAGTAATGTATGATAGTATATAGGATTGAGAATTGAAATTATAGGTTTGCGATGTAGTTTTATGTGAAAAATGGAATGTGAAAATGATGATTTTCATTGGAAAATTTATAAACAAACATGATTCCAGTTTTATAAATAGTTGGAAATTGGAAATAGGTTCTTGGAAATATAAACAAACTAGACAAAAGTAGTTAAATTTGACAGGTGGCACTATGTATGTGTCACTATATTTTTTTTTTTTGGAGGGTTACGTGTCACTATATTACAAATATATATAAAACTAATGATGGGCTCATCGACCTTTGTCTTTTATTATTTGTATCACATTCATAGAGCTAAAAAATAATCCATTAGATAAGGATTGAGAGTGATTAAGTTCTTCAGACATGTTTAATCAGACAATTATTTGATTTAATTCCCAAGATTCCCATATTGATTTTCACTTATATTACAACCACAAAATGTTATATATGATCTATTCAGTGTGTGCCTGTGTGCGTTGGCATTAAAATATGTTGGTGATTTTCAATCTAGCCACCCGTTTTTTAAATATTTTCAATTTCGCCACACAATGGTGCGGTTTCTAAGTTCGTCCCTAGCTATAGTCTAATTGGATTTCAATATTATTATTGTATATCTAAAGTGCTACTAAAGCTCAATTTCTTATTGGTTATATTCATAAAATTATAAGTCAAATGATAATCAATTATGAATTGATAATAAAGAAAGAAGTACTTGACTTTTTTTACCAATAACAATTAAATTCAAAAAAAAATATTAAGGTTTAAGGGCTTGTCCATTAGGTTTTGATATAAGTGGGGAATCAAATAAGAAATAAAGTAAGTTAGATTTTGAGCTATTATATTATACCAGTCTTATAAGATCTTTTAATCTTTACGGATTGTGACATGTGTCCCATTTTAATTTTCTTTTTTTGAAACAAAATACATGCATATGTCATAGTGGGACACTTGGCAAAATCACAAGGGACATGGACAACTCACTTTGGTAGCATCAAACCCCCCAGAAGGGAAGTTTTGACCAAGAGATGGAGAAATTAATGGAGAATGGGAAAGAAAGATTTGATAGTAATGTGATCGATATATATTGTGTTTGTAGCAATACTTAATGAACTTTTAAAATTATATAATAACGAAATTCGCCTTTGGAGAATTGGTAATTTAGTTTCATCTTTGTGCATGGTCCATAGAAAATAAGGATTGCTATTTGTAAATGGGGTGATGATACTCTTTCTTGCAATCAATTGAAAAAATAAATAAAATATAAGTGATAAAAGTTAATGATTTTTTTTTTATTATCTCGAAACACTACTTATCATATGGGATGAGATTCAAACATGGATCTGCTCGCCCAATAACACGCTATTTGATCATTTAGACTACACCTGAATCCCGATTTCTTTCAGAATCTTAAACTATTAAAAAGGCCCAAAAAAAACCACATTAACTCTTTTTTTTTTTGATAATAGAGATTCTATGTTCCCACGTGACTAGTCCTCAGAAAACAGCCCCGGACCCTCATGAACTGTCTCATGTAAACGGTGAGAATGTACAATGGTTCACAGGTCCCTAATCATCAACTACTGCACACAAAGAATCGTCACTCAAGTGATTGCTTGCTTGACTCCCCTCTATGCAGCCGCAAGTTCTCACCGAGTTTCAGTCTCCCACAGTACCACTTGAAGTCATTGATATTAATTGTTTCATTATTGTGTCCCAGGAGGTTCGAACTCTTGATCTCTCATAAAGAGACCAAAGATTATCTCACTTGTCGCCAATAATTATTTCCCTTGTTCCACTATTATGTGAACTAGTTTGTGTTTGCACAATTTGATTTAGAATTGGCAAAGTTATTTTCACACATGTCATTTTCTACTAGTTAGGTGTCACTCTATTATTTATTCATCACACTCTATTATTTTATCATTACCTTTGTTCTTTTGCATCAAAAAAAGTACAAATAAGTGCCATGAATTGTTCTCGCCCTGTTAGGTCACATAAAGAGAAAACAATTCCAAAGTCATCTCCCAAATAATGTTTAGAATGAAAATGAATGCCATAGGACCATTTTTTTCCTTTTAATATTCTTTTTGTCATTTTCTAACAGATTAAATTGTAATTTTGTTCCATGATTATAGAAGTTTGCGTAACTCGTGTAAAAATCATGTATTGCAAAACAATTCTGCAAATAAAAAAAAAATCGTAATTTGAGTAATCTTTAACCGAAAAATCAATATTTTTACCAAAAATTATTACGTGACTGGCACGTGAACCCCGATATTTTGATTGATTTTGCAATTTACGGCGAAAAAAGTATTTATTAATATGCAAAATTTACACATTTCAATGTGCAAAAGTGGACAAGAAGAATAATTGCATGCGAACACTTGCAAATGGGATGAACCAAATTATCTATCACTTATAGGGACAGAACTTAGAAAAAATTGTGACTAAATTCATTTCATCACCATTGATACAATTTTCTCTTTTTTTTTTTTCTTATGTATGCACTCAAACAACAGTGACAAATTGTTTTTTTTTAATATTCAATCAGTGAGGACTCTACTGCCAATCCATACAAAATATTGATACATTATTACATCAAAACAAACTTGGTTGATTTGTTGTCATTATTCAAGTTCAATTTTGGGTTGAAATTTAGATTCATTACAGTGAGCAAAGTGACCACGGCAGATATAGAGTTACATCCTCCATAAATGTTATGAATTAATTGGGCCAATCATACAACTTCTCATAATCATGTTTGATTGATGAATACTAGATAATGTTGGTGGGTCAAATATTGGGCTCAATGACCCGAAATTCGGGTAATTCGGGACGAGTTTAAACCTGATCAAAAAGATTTCGGAGCGAGTCTTGAATCTCGTGTTTCTCTTTTTAACTCCGTGGTAAATTCTTTTGTTCAAGTCTAATTTGATCATCCAAATCGAGGATGCATCCAACACGATGAACAGGAACAGAGCCATAAAATGAGATTTAAAGGGGCATAATTTATTTTTTCTTAAAATTAGTAGATAAAGAACAATTTATTATTATTTTTTATTTTTTATAGGAAGGAAAATGTAAAATTATTATATTTTATGTACAAAATTTATATTAATTATTAAAAAAATTCGAAGTTAAGGTGGAGCGGTCGCCGCCGCCAGCACCCCTTAATTTCGTCCCTGACGATGGACTACCACTAGCACAATATGTTTTTATTTTACTTAGCCAAAATATATAATTTTTATTTTTATTTTATTTACGTAGACAAAAAATGCAGGATACAAAAATTTGGGCAATGCCAGGGAGTGGGGACTGGGGAGGCCTCCCCCTAGGGCCTAGCTATGGGATTGAGATTTCAAATTTCACTTTTTCTATTCCACTCTCTATTCAATATATTGGATGAATGATACATGTACATTCATTTCATGTACATGTATCATTCATCCAATATATGAAATAGGGAGTGGAATAGGCAAAGTGGAATATGATCCAAATACTTTTATTAGGTTCAGCAAAAGTTCAATTGTATGAAAATTTCAAATTGGTTGTTAATTTTACTGAAAACTACGAATTACATATGTGATATGTCGCTGGCATAATTGAAATCCGGTAAAATCAAATGTAATTTTTACAGGATCTTTTTTTTTGTAATTTTATCTTTTTAAATTTCCCAAACTCGGCCCACATAGGCTGCAAGTCAACAAACTTTAATTTATTTCATATCAGCACAACACCTAAACTTAACATGCTATAGGTCACCGCCAAACTTAAAAATGTAAATTTTACTATTTAAAGGACTAGATCCAAAATCAGAAGAAAATGACAATATTTCCTTAGAGAATAAAATTAACAATTTCTTTTACCTATTAGATTCTAACAATTTGTTTGTACTATAGAATGATTGAAATTGATATATCGAAATCCATGATAGTACAACATAAACATAAGTTGCCACTTTTCGCTTGCTAATTGCATAAAATAAATGACTCTAAACGACAAGATGGGTCACGTGCCAAAAGGGCTCACCATAACTTGTAAATTAAGCATGTAGCTTTTTCCATTATTTGCTATTTTTTTTTCTTATTTTTCCCATTATTATAAATTCCTTATGTGGGAATTTAAGGTTGTAAATATTGTCCCATGAACCATTATTACAAAATGCACATCCACTAGACATCATTCAATCACCTAAAGGCTAAAAGTGGGCATATACTCCCACTTCTATTATAAGCATAGTTGAAATTCTAAAAACCCTTATTCCCACCACTTTTACATTGTAAATTATTTGACTATAAGATTGTTTCATTATAATTCAATTAATTAGTGGAATCAAATAATTAGTGGGATTCTTTATTCATGATTAAAGCCTTTTGAGTTCCTCTAGTGAGCAAAAGGTCAAATTCTTTTTTTTTTTTTTACCATTAATAGATACTCCCTCCTTCGTCCCACTAAGATATGTCAGTTTTTCTTTTCCGTGCGTCTATAACAGATTATAGGCTTATTTCCTTATTGAGAGTATTAATTTGTAACGACCAAGAGCTGTCCCAAACAGACTTCTTCCTAGGGCTTTTCCTTTGGTCTTTCCATCCAAGCCGCCACTAATGGATTTCTCACCTCTGGAAGTGAGTTTCATGTATTTCCCCACACTCGAACTCAGAACCTCTAGGCTAAAATACTGAGTTTTAAGAGTGTAAGTACCACCAGTTGAACTAGCTAAATTAGTGGTGAAATTTTATGTTTGTGTATCTTATGGGAAATTTTATTTATATAGTATTTATGAAGTTGATAGAGGTGAAGCCTATTTTTTATTTTTATTTATAAGATTTTTGGGTGATTGATCATATTAGATTGAGATAGTTTAATAATGAAAATATATTTGGTAACTCATGGTCTCTCTTCGAAGAATTTTCACTAATCATTTCAATGGTTAATAATATTAAAACATAAAATCCGAACTACTTAAAATTAGAACAATGATTATTATGAAAAATATTTAACTTAAAACATGTCCTCGATTTGTCCGAAAAAAACACTATTGGACCTTATAATATGGCTCACCACTTGGAGAAGCCATTATTGGAATGTGTCATTTTATGTTTGGGCATGTTATAGCAACTTCAAGTATTATTACATTACCTTTATAAAAATAGCATGAATGTATCTAGAACTTAGGTAAAATAAATAAATAAATAAATGTAGCATTTGATAAATATGGATGCACATGCAACTTTAGCAAGTGCGCATTTCTGTTAGGAGGTGCGGACAATATCTCAAATCAACTAAACATTGAAAAATCACGGATTTATAAGTGATGAACAGGATATATATTGATTAACAAGGGGACTTACCTGGCCATCATGGTGGAGGCCAGTGGTTCAAATTTCTATTCCATCAAATTATTTTTTCAGGCATATACGAATTGGTACTGAAAATTTGGTAGGAATTCATACTGAATAATATCTGTATGAGTTCGATTCAGGAAGAGACAACTATTATTAGATTTACGGGGTTGAACATAATTGTTCTCTTCATCTGAGAGGATCTAATTGTACGTCAGCAGATCTTTCTATAAGACTAGTCAATGCTTGCACATCCCGCGGTTTACTTTGGTGGCGGCGATGAGAAGCCGGAACAGTTGTCCTCATATAATCAGGCGTAGCTGCATTGTTCTAAAAAGCGCTAGGCGCTAGTCGTTAGGCGGGACCTAATCGGAAAAAAACTATAGGCGGATAAGGGGGACTTAGCGCCTAGGCAGGCGAGACTAGGCAGAGATTTTTAGAACAGTAGGCGTAAGCCTGAAAGCTGAGTTAGAAAAAAGATATATGTTGATATGAGGCCTTTTGCTTTTGGGTAGAAGTCCCCAATACAAAAAAAAAAGGCATGAGGTCTCGGACCAAAATAGACAATATCATATTAATATGGAGATTTAGGTGTTGTACGCATGCTCCCAATATGTGGCCTCCAAATAATTTTAATCATAGTAACAAAATTCTCCGATATTTTGAAGATTACTCGAATAAAATACAATATTTTCACATGAGGCTAAGATCTCGTATATATCTATCATAAATAAAAATGTGATAAAAGCTCCCATACTTTTTCGTTAAATAAAGCAATTGATTCCTATTCCTATATCTAAATAAATTTATAACATTTTAATTTGTTTTCTAATTTTAAAATAATTTTATCAAATAATATATTGTTAAGAATAATATATTGAAAATCTTCCCACTAAGATATTTTTTATATAATATTTATATCAATATATTTTTGAATTAATCACATATTATACAAAAAGAAATCGTCGTATCACGGAGATTTTGTCGAATTTTCTCAAATTATCTGAAATAATATCCGCGATATGAATTTTAAAAGTTAATGAATTATTCTCGAATCCTATTAGTTGTTTCTTGACAAATTGCACTATCATGATCATAGTGTATAATTAGATAAATACAAACTCCAATCGGTTGTTTGACAAGATACAACATGCTAAAGTGCTCACAATTCAACTATTAGAACCATATCACATATATTGATCAATTAAAAATGTACATTTCAGGAAATTCTTACATGCATCTGCTATGTCTAAACTCGAACCTTCCACAAAACGAGTAAGGGTTGCACCATGACCTGACAAGATAACACGACACTAACTCGATCCGAAATTATTATGAGACACTCAACAAGATAACACAATACTAATTTGATCCGAAGTTATTGAGAGACACCCAAACACGAACACAACTAACACAAACCTGAAATGATGTTACCAATTTGTCTTAAAACATAATATATTAAATTTATTTATTATGTATTTGAATATAACCTGAAACTGACCCCAAATTGCACGAACACGACAGATGACCCGAATGGACACCCTTTGACAAGGGCAGAGGCAGTGGCGGACCTTAGGGGTGGGGGGAATATCGCCCCCAAAATTTTCCAAAAGTTCATTCCCCCTCCCCCCTAAAGTTTTAAAAAAACATTATAGTTAAAATAAATGAACCCCCCCCAAAAAAAAAAATTGATAAAAACTTCAAATAGTTGTCTTTTACAATATAAAAATTAATTAATTATGGTTAGTATATGAGTATTTTTTTTCATTGTTTAAATTTATATACTCGATCAGTTTTTCGCCCCTTAAAAGTTAAAATATTGCGTTCGCCGCAGGACTGGGGGGGCACTCCGGCCCCTACACCCCCAAATTTTTTTTAAAAAAATACAGTACTATTTTTTTAAAAAAAAATTACACTTTTAAAAAAATTATTTATAATTTATATCATTTTCGTGTATCGGCCCACCAAATTTTTATTTCTAGCTCCTCCCTTGCCCTTTGATACGAGCAAGTTAAACATCAGTCTTTCCCTTTTCTTTTTTTTTTTTGAAAAAACATCAGTCTTTTCCTCATTAGCAAAATGATGGAAAATGTTATGCTCAAGAAAATGTCGGATATATCCTACAGTTTTTCTGTGTAGGATTTTCCACTCGTCATCACTTATATCTTTTGGTTTTTGACAGTATCACCTTTCCTCCATTTTTTAATCCACAACAACGTGGATCTGATACCAATTGTTGGGAAAGAGTGCCAAAATAAATGATACCGGCACAACGAAAATAGTAAAATATTTTCCCACCTAGCTGGATTAAAAATGGAAACCAAAACGAGAATATCAAATAATAGTACAAGACGATAAAAATAGCACACAATAATTTTTACGTGGAAAACCCAAATTAGGAAAAATCACGAGACCGTAGTCTAGACAAATCTTCCACTAAATGTATAGTAAACTTACAATATTTCTCCCTAAAAATAGGGGATACACAAATTATCTTAAATCACTCAACTTGAAATACCCGAAAAAATATGAATATTATTTTGAGTGAGAATGAAAAATTACTACTAATTTTTCTCCCTTTTCTTCATTCAAAACACACACTTATAGAAATCTCTCTACTCTCTATTTTTCTCTTATTCTCAGCAATTATTAATTGATTTGGTGTGTTCTGATACGTCTGCCCAATGTGCCTTTTATAGGCAAATGAATGAACATGCTGCCAAAATTTATAGCAAAATTGTTCAACAGTTTCTACCACCTTTTTAAGGCCAAATTGCTTGTTCAAATTGGATAGCTTTTCTTTTCTCCGTTTTCAAAAGTTTTTGGTTCGTACCAAAGAAAAAAATATATTCACCCACATGGGATGGAAAATTCAACATGTGTCGGCCACCCTATTTTTATTCTCGACTCCTCCCTTGCCCTTTGATACGAGCAAGTTAAATTTTCATAATATTAACCATATTTGAAAAAGCGAAAAAACAATTATATATAATATAATTATATTTATAATATGGTTAATTGAAATATGTAGGGATGACAATGGGCAAGAACATGACTGGTATTGGACATACCATCCCCGTCCTAGAATCATATCCCAAATACAATCCCCATATCATTCCCCATTTTTGGTATTTGGTACGGTGATGGAGAATCCTCGTTCGGGGAACGGAGCTCCACGAGAAATCAGGTTCCCAAATTTATATTTATTAATATTCTTTTAAAAATAAATTATTTAAAATAGCCAATAACTAAAATAAATAAAATAAAATAAATTCTCAATTTCTAAAATAAAGAATGAGAACAAGTAAACTTATAAAGATTTAAGGGTTTAATTTATATAATTAATAAAATAAAATATTATAAATAGAAGTAATATTAATAATATATAAATATAATATATAAATTTGAGGAATGAGGATGAGGACGGGGATCACCGTTTTATCTAAACGGGGTCGAGGATGGAACGGGACGGGGGGTATAAAAACTATCCCCATCCCATCCTCACTTCTAGAGAATCGGGAAATTCTCATTCCCGTCTCATCCCCGAATTAACCGGGAATTTCTTGCCCCATTTTATTCGGGCACCAACGGGGATGATTTCCCAAGGGTATTTTGTCAAGGAGTGTGCATAGTACGGAACGGTTCGGAGATTTGGAAATCTCCAGAACCGTCCTGAAGTTTGGAGATTCTGAAAATAGATCTCAAGAACCGAACCATAGAAAAAAATCTCCGTCCCGAACCGTACCGAAAGTTCGGGACGGTTTAGGATGGAGATTCGGTTCTAATGGGATGGAACGGTATGGTTCGGTTCGGGACGGAGATTCAGAGATTACCCATAAATAAAGCATACAAATTTTTTTTTTTGGGGGGGGGAGAAAAGAAAAAAAAAATCAATATAAAAATCACCAAACAGATTTACTTCTAGAGTACTCTTTTTAGCGTAACCTCAAAATAAAAACTAAAATTTTAATAAGTAACACAATCCAAAACTCTAAACTTAATAACCTCTGTAATACAATAATAGTCTATTATTTGACAATTGTCCTTCTATTAACATAGAACATGTATAATAACTAATATTTTTTTATAAATTAACATGAAATAAAAACTTGTATAAATTTATAATCTCAATGTGTCATACTTAACAACTTGACGTAATCAATAAAATTATATTATAATTTATGTGACGTGGCAAAAAAATTAAAATGATTTTTTTATATTGTTATAATATGATACTATTACTTGTTTCTCTTGTAACTTGTAAGTGGAATTTACTAATCATTTAACTAATTTTAAATTCAATTATTTACTCTATTATTAATATTAAAAAAAAATTAAAATTCATAATAGTTGCAGTATTATGATTTTTTTAGAATTATATTTTATTTTCAATTTAATTTTAAATAATTTGTAGTTAATTCAAAAACAACATATAAATAATGTATATGTATTTATATAAAAAATTTAAAATCGGTTCTAGCTTCGGGTCCTCGGTTTGGAGTGGTTCGGTATGGTTTGGTACGGTTCTCAGTACGGGTATTTGAAAAATCTCCAGAATCGTACCATAAATATTTTCGATACGGTATTGTTCAAGAAAAGTCAATAAATCAACGAATATTTTTGGTTGAGAGATCTTTTTGTCTGAATATCAGTTCGGTTTCGGTAATATCCAAGTCTCGTGCACAACCCTAAATTTTTGTCATCGTTAGAAATATGACCACCTGATCATATCAGAACGCACATTAGTATCGTCAATTAGGGGTGTGCACGGTACGGGACGGTTCGGAGATTTGTGAAAATCTCCAGAACCGTCCCTAAGTTCGGAGATTCTAAAAATAAATCTCCATAACTGAATCATAGAAAAAAAAATCTCCGTCCCGAACTTTCGGTACGGTTCGAGACGGAGATTAGCCATAAATAAAACATACAAATTTGGGAAAAATAAAATAAAAAAGAAAATCAATATAGAAATTACCAAACGGATATACTTCTAGAGTTGTAGTCTCTTTTTAAGTAGTCTCAAAATAAAAACTAAAACAATAATAGGTAAAACAATCCAAAATTCTAAACCTAATAACATATATAATACAATAATAGTCTATTATTTGGGCAATTGTCCTTTTTATTGACATAGAACATATATAATTAACTAATAATTCTTATAAATTAACATGAAATAAAAACTTGTATAAATTTATAATCTCAATGTCTCATACTTAACAACTTAACATAATCAATAAAATTATATTTACAATTTTATGTGATGTGGTAAAAAAATTAAAATATGATCTTTTTAATATTGTTATAATATAGTATTATTATTTGTTTCTCTTTTAAGTGTAATTTACTAATCCTTTAACTAATTTCAATTTCAAATGATTTACTCTATTATTAATATAAAAGTTTTTTTAAAATTCATAATAATTGAAGCATTATGGTTTTTTCAGAAATATGCTTTATAATCAATTTAATTTCAAATAGTTTTTAGTTAATTCAATATCAAAATAAAAACAACATAGAAATAATGTATATGTATTTATATAAAGTCTTTAAAATCGGTTCTAACTTCGGATCATCGGTCCGGAGTGGTTCGGTACGGTTCTCGATACGGGTATTTCAAAAATCTCCAGAACCGTACCATAAATATTTTCGGTACAGTACGGTTCGGGAAAAGTCAAAAAGTCAATGGATATTTTTGGTTTCAATAATTTCTAAGTCCCGTGCACAGCTCTATCGCCAATTAGGAGCTGGCCCTCATTGACCTCATTTTCCGTTTAGATACATTCGGGCGATTCAACTCCCTCATGCGCGCGAAGCACCAGATAACAACTCAGCGCGTGCAGTTCACTAATCACTTTTATCAAATGTCAGTCAGTAATTTTGGTGGCTTAATCTTTAATATTAGGGAATCCTACAATAAGATACAAGTTAAACAGATTTTATAATCTGTCATGATAAGAAAACAAGAGACAATCACACCCCTTTTACATTTTTACACTATTCCCCTTTATTTGGAAATTTCGCTTTTGGAATCAATGTTATGCTTAGTGATATAGATTAGTGACTTGTGCTGAAAGGGTGAATAACCCGATTTTAATCTTATTCAAGTCTGTATGTCCTCTCATCTATTGACTATTATCCCCTACTTCCCCTTTATTTGAAATGTCACTTTGGGGATCAACCTTATTTTTTATTGGTAGAGATCAGAGAGGTGTGTTGAAAGTAGAGTTGACAATGGGCAGGACTGTGTCCAATTGGATCCGAGTCATCTGGCTATTGCAAAATTTTGGGTCGAGTCAGGTTGTCACGCTATGGTCGGCCACATAAATGATTGGTCCAGTCCAATCCATGCATTCACTTCATGTATAAAAAAATTTGGGTCAGCCAACCTAGCCCATTAAATCATCTGGGACGGGCTAAATAGACCCAATTTTTTTGGGCCTAAAAAAGTATTGCCCAATATGACACAAACATCAGGGCGAACTTAATTTTGTCATCCCTAATTGATAAAGTAATTGGCACGAGTTTAATCTTATTCAAGTGCGTATGACATCTCACCTATAGCTCTTACTAAAAGAAAAAACATGTCACTTTCATTTTGGCTCATCTAAGAACAGGAAAAGTGCAAAATAATGCACTCATCAAACTTAAATAATCTTGATCTTGAAATTTGGGAATAAGTTCTATTTATATTTTTATGAAAAATATTGTTTGTCCCACTTTTAGCACTCAAGAATAAAAAAGTTTGTTCCATTTTTATAGTTTATATTTCTTACGTTTCAAAAAGTAAAAAAAAAATGTCTTTTTTTTTGTTGTACGATAGTATTTTATAATAACTCAAAAACTAAAATTACAACTACAAATGTAGCCAACGGGCTAAGAGTCGACAAGACTAACTAAGAGCCAAGCGGGGAATTGGTAAGACCAATTCAAATTCACAACATGGACTAAAAAACTACCCACCCCAAACTAAACCACTCCACGCCGGGAGACTTCAGCACTCCTTAAAGGAGACTGTAACACACCAAAAAAATTGAAACCGGGCACGAGCTACCACTACATACTACAGAACAACTAAAACTGATCCGCTTACGAGTTTCGCAAATCAACCGGGACAAACAAAAAATACACAAACAAAATAAGAAAACTACAATCTAGCACAAAACTAAAAAAACAAAAAACTAAACAACAACCTAACAATCAAAGAGATAAAGGGTCTCTCCCTCCCCCAAATCCACATCCACATCCCGACACCATCGCTCCCCCAAATCTGCCACCATCATCCAGTTGGCCCGCCACCACGAAGAAACTTCCAAAGCCCGGATCTTAAAACAAAGAAAAAAAATATTATACGAGTGGTTTCGGCCGGTGACCCGAAATTTTCGGCCATCGCCGGCCTTCATGGCGTGCATTAGCCTGAACTGGCAATCATGGTCATCCTCCTATTTTCCATTCTGGAAAAGGGGAATAGGGTTTGGTTTTTTTCTTTTTCTTAGAGAGAGGGCAGAGACAAAGAGTAGAGAGAGGAAAAAAAAAAGTTCTATTTATATTTTTATGAAAAAAATTGTTTGTCCCACTTTTAGCACTCAAGAACAAAAAAGTTTGTCCCATTTTTATAGTTTATATTTCTTACGTTTCAAAAAGTAAAAAAAAATGTCTTTGCAATAAGATATCTTGTTCATAATGAATTCTAATTTTGCCCCATTCAATCCAATGCGCTGGCTTGAATCATACGTTAAGACGTTAAGTGGGGATGTTCCCAATAATAAAATTCAATGTAATTTAAAATTTTATAGCTTTCTAAGTGTCTTCAATTTAGGTTTTTATGGAATCAATTAAATCTTAATGTCCTCAAATTAGATTTTAATATATTACACGAAAATCAGCATTCTCAAACATTCTATAAATTCCATGGATTTCGTTTATAAATAGATTTGGGTGGAATTTGGTGGAATTCTAAGCTATATTTGTGAATGACAAATTCTCACCTCCCCCCTTGGAATTCAAATTCCACTTTTCCACCAATAATAATAATAATAATAATAAATATTATCTATGGTAAAAAAAAGAGACATATTTTTCTCTCGTGCTAATCTCAACATTCAACATAAGTTCTACCCAATTTTGTGAATAATGATTGTATAGTTTATTATTAATTTTTTTCAATTGCTAATATTTTAAATTTTATAGACAAATTAGTAGAAAAATTAGAAAAAAATTAATGTTAGAATAATACTTTATCGGAAATTATTAGTTGATAAACTTCCATTAATTCATCTTAATAGAAACATTATTTTGATGTTTCCGGTAAATTTTGGTCATCATTGTTATTGTTGTTGGTTGAGATATTATTTTAATAATAGTTACTTATAAAACTATTTCATATTTTGATAATTTAAAATTATATTTTAGGATAATTACAAAAAAAAAACCTTGAGGTTTGGGTTAGTTATAAAAAAAAACCTAGATATTTTTAAAAATTACATAAAATTCCTTGATGTTTGATTTTGTCTTACATTTTCTCCTTCATAAGCTAAAAATATTGTAAAAAAACCCCTTATATTTATAAAATATTTGTAGTTGTACCCTAGAATTTAATACATATTCAAACTTGAGGTTTTTATATTTATTTCTAATTTCGAAACATATGTTATTTTTTTAATAAGTAGCCAAAAACTAGGGTGTTTTGGTAATTATCCGTTTTATCCTTATAAGGTTTATTATTTACATCTCTTTTTATGTTCTTTTATCATGAAATTATGCTACTAGATTCATAAAAAATCATTAATGATATTTTTTAGATAATCCAACAAATTCTACTAAAATCTTTTAAAATCCATAATTCCATAGAATAAAATTCCGTAAAATCTGATGGAATCCATAGAATTCTCTAAAGATCTATGAAATTTCATTAATTAAAAAATCATTCATATTCTATGTTGGGGACACCATCCTAGATCAAACAACCTATTATTAAAATTCTATAATTCAAACAAATCTTACATTGCAATTAGATTATCTATGACTATGAGGAGTGCAATCATATTAAATTCAGATTTTTTTACAAATTATGCTCATAAATCAAAATGAGTCATTAAAGTAATGATTTGATGTATTTAATCATTATTTATCTTCATTATTTAATATTTTTTCTATTCAAATTAGATACGTATTATTGAGACCAAAAACCAAGTCAAATTAAAACACTAGTAGGGGTTGACAAATTTGTCACAAACATTCCATATATAGGCTATAGCTGCTATGTCAAAAGGCAATATCGTAGTATGAAATCTGATTTCACCGCCATATTTTCATTAGTATATGTTTTGTAACACGTCAAATGTAAAAAAATAACTTTATCGGTGTAAATGATGTGAACGGGATGTTACTGAAATAAAAAAAGTAAAGTATTTTTTAAAATAGAGAATATGTACTATAGATAATGATCATTGGTTGCATATATAGTGTAGATGACGTGATATGGTGTGTCTCGCATCTCCCCAATATGTATTGTCCATTTTATTGTTCATTTTGGGCCGAGTTTCATGAGTTTGCCCTGAAAAACATGTTTTTCGGTGGAGAGGAACTTGACCTTTTCTTATAAATTACGATCCAATATCCACCTACATGCTCAGTTGATGTGGGTGTATTTTTCCCCCAACATAGACACTGTACGTGAGAAGATACTATTTGCATATTGAGGATGCAAACTAGATCAATAGAGGGTTGGAGATTTAGTTTTCTGACACATTTGTACGATAAAAATGGAGTGGATAAACAACCGCCACAACCTCGGAGAGGTGATGCATCCCCCGCAGAAGACCATAACGAGAATAGAGTGGACAACGACCACTACAATCTCGGAGACGCGATCCACATCCACCTCATCTAGGAGTTACCGAGACAACTCAAGAAGCGGTTAGAACTACGATGGAGGATGTTACTGCGAGGGCTGCTACTCAATCGGTAGCAAATGCATCTAGAGCTAAATACAAAAGAAGAGCCCCATGAGCTCCCTAGCTCGTTAGAGCTAGCTCTCTGCTCTGGTAGCACTGGGTGGCTCACATTTGTTCAAGTCTATTTTTGGCCCAATTTCACAGGTTTGTCTTGAAAGAGGCGTCTCTTATTGGAGAGTGATAACTTGACCATTGCTCATATATCTCAGAACAATCATGAAATAAGAATCCATGCTATAATGAGTATCACAACAAAAGTAGTTTTTAATACACACATTTTACAAGTTATTATTAAATAATTTTTCCTAAAAGAAAATTATTACCGAACAAAGCCGTATTTTTTTTAATAACTTAGCTTCCAAGCTTAAGTCTGATTATGTCTGAGATAGTAGCTCTGACCCCTCATCGCTGCCACCAAGGTAAACCGTGGGACGTGGACGAATTGACTAGTATTCTGGTAGGATCTGCTGACGTATAACCAGGTCATCCCAGGTAAATAGAACAAGTATGCTCGATCCCCAAATCTAATCATAGTTAATCTCCCCTGAATCGAACCCACACGAATGATATTCATTATAAGTTCCCACCAATTCCTCACCAGCTCGCATATGCCCCTACTAATCCCGAGCATGTCCCGAGAAATTTAAATGGCGTGTGGGTTTAAATCCACAATCTCCACCTCACAAAAAATACAAGCCGCTTGTGGTTGCTAAGTGGCCTAGGGCCTTGGTTAACAAAGCCACATTTTTTTTTGCACAACAAATATGCTTAAAGTTTACCTAGCAAATACTTTTACTTTTTTATTTTACTGTCACAAAATTATATCTCCGTAAATGTAGTACAAGCCCAAAACCAAACTCCTTCAACCCTCTCTCTCTCTCTCTCTCTCTCTCTCTCTCTCTGCCATTACGGCTGTTTTTGTTGCTGGTTCTCTGTATTTTTCCTCTGTTCGACACCTATTAAAAGGACCTCTCCCATTAAAACACTTCTCCTTCTATCACTACACACACATTGATACACTTAAATACACACTCTTTTCAATCTCTCTCTCTCAGAAGAACAAGAAATCGAGTTAAATGTATGCAGAAACAGGGCTAATGTTCCCATACTTCCACCAGTTTGATGATTTTTGCTGCTCAGAGAAACCCAATGCTTCTTCATTGGTAAATAATCCTTTTCTTTTATTATTATCTTCATCACCATCTCTGTTTTTTGATTTCAAAATTAGGGTCTTCTATTTTTAATTTTATTTTCGTTTTTTTTCTCAAGTTGGGGTTTTGAAGGTCGGTTATTACATTTGTGGGTTTCATTTTTAAGTTGAATTATTTGAAGAAGAAAAAGGAAAATTGATTTCTTTGTTTTAAAGATTCGATTTTTTATATCTTTTTTAGTAGGCATAAATGGAAAGCACTTTGAGTTCTATTTATGGAAGAAAAAAATAGAAACTTTGGAAAATGATATCATAATCATTATTAGTTCCTTGTTCTTGACTCACTTTATCCATTTCTACTTCCATTACAAAAGACATAAAAATAGGCTATGACTATGAGTTAATTTTCATCTTTTCTGTTTTTGATAATTCCTATTTTGTGAATTTTTTTTTGATCTTTTGATGTCAAATGGAAAAGAGGGAGAAAGTTAAAGCCAAACTACCCTTTAATGGTTGTCATTCTTAAAGGGTTCTTGTTTTAATTTATGTTTATGTGAGAAGCTTTTTTGGCTAATCTTAAAAGGGCTAATCTAAATCTCACTTTTTTTTGTTTCATGTGGTAAAGGGTTTGAGCTTCTAGGCACTTTTAGGGTTAAAAAGGGCAGTTGCAAATTGTTGACATCTCCTTTGTGAGGATGACGTACTCGTGTCGGATACATATCTGATACGATACTTTATCCGTTACTCCATGGATACATATCTATACGTGGATCAAACTTTTCAAAAAATTAACAGCATAGACATCATGTTATATGTGTGTTTACATGAGTTATCACATTTCAGATTTGTGTATTTATGAAATTTTAGTTTTTTAAGTTTGAAGCATTGATTTCTTTCGTTGTACTTAGTGTGTCCACATTTTCAATAATATAATAATATCCGTATCCTTAAAACTTCAAAACTTGATGTATTTCCGTACTCGTGTCGTATCATATCGTGTTAGTGCTTCATAGGCTAGTGCATAATCTCTATCTGAGTGTGAAATGTTTCTGATTGAAAATTTTGGCTTGATTTCTAAGGAGTTGGCAACTGCAGATATTTTGAACACTTGGAATTTTCGGTTTTAGTTTTGATATGTCTTTGTTTGAAATCTAAAGAAGGGGATACAATGTCTAGTGGCCAAAAACTTGGATTATGTGATATGAACTAAATAATTATTCGAAAAAATTGAACTATCCATAACTTGTACGTTTCTACATTCTGGTTTGGCCCCGACTCCAAGTGCATACTCGTCTTAAAAGGCGATTAAATGAGTCGGTTCAAGTTAAGGTTTTTGATTTCTTTTATGTAAAGATTAGTAATGAAGATTCATCGTGTCACGGCAAACTTTTCTGTTTCTGAATTTTTCTTACAGGACATACCAACCAGCCTTATTCAGGCATCAACTATATCCGATTACAACCTCGGAGAAGAAGGCGATCTCTTCAAGGCGCCCCAACCCGTCATCGAAGAACCATTTATTGGCCTTGATCCAATGGTGGCCGCCATTTCGATGATTTCTTGCGGAGAAGATGCCATCTCGCCCCAATCGCTGACCATCTCTGATATCGAATCGTCTATCGAGAGCGGACAGCTCCTCAGCGAGGTGTTCTACGAATGCAGGAAGGATCTTTTGGCAAAAGATGGGAACGAAACGCCACTCTCTGAAGTCCTCAACATCAAAACTCCAACTCTAAAGACGGACGAAAACTTTTCCGAGGGTTCGTTCCAGAAAAGTATTAGTTCGAGCTGTTTAAGATCGATGGATTGTGTGCATGAGGCTCCACAGAGGCCAAAAATTCTCGATTTCCCGATTTTGGACTTTGGAGCTGTTTACGGGATGCGAAGAGCGTTAAGTGAAGGAGACATAAAGGTCAACTCTTCTATCTAATCCACACACATTTAAGAAAAAGTTTAAAAAGTTAGATGGCTTCCTCATACTTAGGGGTGACAATTCTTGACACGACACGAAAACGATACGAAAACAGCGGGTTAGTGGCCTTATCGTGTCGACACGATAAAGACACAAAACTTTCGTGTCGTGTTTGTGTCGTATCCATGTAAACACGGTAAGGACACGAACAAGATAGTGACACATTTACATGTTAGTGACACGATAACCTGATATTTTGTGCGTTTGTATTGTGTATTGTCGTGTAATTTGCTATCGTGTATTAACGTGTAAATCAATTTCTTTCTGTTTTTGACTTATCCTGTTGTGTCGTGTCGACACGAAAATTTTCGTGTTCGTGTTTGTGTTTGACCTTATTGTGTCGTGTTCGTGTTTGACCTTATCTTGTCATGTTCGTGTTTGACCTTATCGCGTCGTTTCGTTATCGCGTCGACAAGAAACACGACACGAGTACACGATTTGCCACTCCTACTCATATTGCGGTTTTAAATACATGTATATTTCATGTATGCTACAACAACATGGTGAATAATCTAAGTTAAAATCTTGCATTAACATTAAGGGATGATTACAGAAGCTATATGAGGTTTAGCCTAATGAAAAAAACATCAACTTATCTTAAAATTACTAATGCCCCCTTGAGGTTTGTGATTGTTTTACAAATACCCCCTCAATAGGTACTTGTATAATAGAGACATATGTGAAGGGGATATTTGTGTTTTTGAAAGATAATTGGGGATTTTTGTGATAAGACTAAACTGCAATGATAGTATATGTAATTATCTCTAACATTAATGGATTGTATAGAACTGGAGAAATGTTCCCCCAAAACGTGGATATTTAAAAAAAATATAGGGATAATTACAAAAACTCCCCTGATGTTTGAACTAATAACAAAAAAACCCATAAAGTTTTGAAAATTACAAAAATACCCTTGAGATTTAATTATGTATAACACTTTGCCCCTTCATTAGCAAAAACATTTCGAGCACACCCTTTACATTTGTAAAGATATTACAGTTACCTCCTTACATTAGGTTTTGTAATTTTGAAACTTCTCTGGGTTTTTTGTAATTACCCGAAACCTCATGGGTGATTTTGTAATTATCCTAAAAATATATATGTTGTTGTACTTCTTGACATGTAGATTGAAACAAATATGTATTGACCTCTGATGACGTACGATAACTTTGATTTAACCTGTGTCCTGACCGAGACATACACATTCATCGGTTACAAGGTCTTCAAACTGAGAATTAAGTAGATGTTTCTGGAATCTTCAACGCGGTAACTGAGTTTTTATGACAGACTCTTGCCGTTGGTGATATAAGTTTCGTACAATCCTCAATGGGGCAACCTAAGACGATAAGCAGCTGCACGTCTGAAGATCGCAGGGAAAAGCTCTCCAGATACTGGAGTAAGAAGTCGAAGAGAAATTTCGGCAGAAAGATCAAGGTGAGTTTTGAGTTTTTTATGTCAAATTCCGATACGAATTTCATATGCAAATTCTACCTATAGCTCTTAAAATGGGTCCGACTATGACCCTGACCCGACCCATTTGGGGCAGGTTTTGATAGCGTAGATGGTTTTGGTCCTTTTGGGTATGGTATGAGTTTCCATTTCTAGACCCGATACGAACCTAGACCTAACCTGTTTATCTTTTTATGATTTAAAATGTTATTATTGTTATTATATATATTTATACTATTTTAAGTACTTTTTGAATTATAAAATGGATCTACTAGGTCTAACGGGCCAACGGGTTTGGGGTGGGTTTGAATCGTTACAGGGGGTGTAGACGAATCGAGTAGAACCGAACATATAACTGTTCAAACTTGTTTCAATTTTTATCGAACTTCAAAACCCACATTTGAATTTGGTTTGATTATTAATCGAGTCGAGTTTGAACAAGTTTTAGTCGAGTCAAACAAGAATTGAGCTCGAGTAGCCTGATATTTTTACACATATTTCCTTACTTTTCTACTAATCGGGTCGAGATCAAGCTAAGCTTTACATTTTATCGAATGAAAATGTGTAACGGATCGATATCCATTCGAGTATCGAGTAGTTTGGCTAGTTTTTCAGCCTTACCCCTAAACAAACTGCATATGGAAATGAGACACTCGAACTAGACTAATTTTGCGTTTCGTTCCAGTATGCTTGCAGGAAGGCGTTGGCCGACAGCCAACCAAGAATCCGAGGAAGATTCGCGAGGACTGAATAAAATAGAATGTTCCAAGAAGCAAGGAATGAATGTGTGTGTAATGACCAAGGGTAAAACGTTGGACTCTATAGTTCTTAGAGTTAAGAAGGTTAGAAAAAGTGATTCCCATTGTAATGTTAGTTGGTGTTGTGCTTGTTGAAGGTAATGCAGGATTTTACTCAATAAGCTGAAAGCTGCTTTGTATATAGTGTTTGTTTTATAAATAAACCTAATAAGATAATGTGTCTATTTGATAAATCTTTTTGTCACTCAAGTTCCTTTTGATGTTCCAACTTCAACAATGATAATTGGCCATGAGAGTGTTGCAATTCGCGTGTGCGGTGGAGGTTCGTGGGTCGGGTTGTGACACAAAGCAGAAGTGGCGGTTTGATCTTGAGACATTTGGCCCTCGAGAATCCCGGATGGGATTTTCTATTCTAGGATGGTCTTTCATCTCCTATTCCACCGCATGGATGATTGCCACGTGTATAAAAGTTACCATATTAAAACCCCACAATTTAGGCTTGATTTATGCTATTTAATATGGTAATTTCTATACACTTGGCAATCATCCGTGTGATGGAATAGGAGATGAAACATCATGTTGGAATAGAAGATGTCATCCGCGAGTATCCACACTACACCATTAAGTCACTCCATGTTGGGCTTTGGTTGAAAACTTCATCTGTATTTGCATTTGATATGTAACATTTTGATATTAGTTGGGTATATCTTGAAAATTTTGTTTATTCGTGTCACAATATTACATTCATAATAAACCTTAATTTTTAGAAGTTACTGTTTTTTTGCGATCGGATAGTAGTCAGAATAGTTAAAACTCAAGTGAAATATTGGATGTTTGGGTTCGATTATCATCACCATCAGGTCCATCACCCTTCTCCTCCCAGCACACGTTATTCCGAAATTTTAAAAGAACAAAAGAAGTTATTGTATTTAATTATGAGTGTCATAATTTTTTTTCCGACCCAAAGTATTCCCACACCAGTCAGGGACATAAACTCCACACTTCATTTGGATTATGGGGCATCTGTCATCTGAGGGATGGTCCTCATCTATGGAGGAGGAGGGGCAAATGCAATCCCAACACTCCACGTCAGTTAGAAATCGAACATGGGACCTTAGGTTGCAATTGCAACAATATTTTTTTATGAAGTCCTTTTAATAGAGATGAAAACCTCGAAAAGTGTTCCTACTATGCCACGAGTCAAGATCTGAACCACTGAATTGAGAGGGAGATTAGGAATCTAGCCATACACTTGGGTTTCTAGTATTTACTTTAATTAAATTAGTCAAATCTATTTTTTTTTTAATCGGTAATAATCTATTTTTTTTTCTTGATAATTCAACTTCCAGCTTATGCCCGATTATGCTCCTCATTGCTGCAACTAAGATAAACCGTGGGATGTGCACGAACTGACTAGTGTCCTGGTGAGATTTACTGACGTACAATCAGATCCTCCCAGATAATGTGAACAAGTATGCTCGATCCCCTCAAATCTAACCATAGTTGATCTCCCACCGAATCGAACCCACATAGATGCTATTTAGTATACATCAATCATTCACCAGCTCGCATATGTCTAGGGGCATTTTGATGGTGTGTGTTTTTGAATCCACAACCTCCACCCCACAAAGGACTTATAGAGACATAAGTCTTTTTAGTTTTGCCATGTCACATTAAGTTCTCCTGGTTTAAATCTGTTATTCTCTCCTATTTAAAATGGGTGTCTTTTTAACACTTAAAATATTATTAAAAAAATGTGCATGTTTTCAAAACTAATGAAAAAAATATATTACTATTTACAGAAATCAGTTCTTTACAAATTAATTAATATATAAAATTATACAGAAAATTGCAGATCGCAACAGAGATTTGGTCCATTTTTTCTTGATAATAATATATTAGGCCCAGCCCAGTTGTGACCAATTTACTTGGCCCAATTCCCGTAGCTTTCATTTCCGAAGAACACGTCGTTCTTTCTTTCACCGCATAAGCTTGCGGGAGCCGCCGTTCGGTATAATCAAATCTCACGCGCCTTTTTCCTTTCATTCTTCATTCTCGCGGTCTCATCATCGTCAGAAGAAGAAAAATTTCAGGAGAATAACGAAAAAATGGCGAGCAATTTGTACCGTAAATTGTCGTCACCGATCGTGAGATCCGAGATCTCCAGCTCGGCGAGTCGCCGCCTAATTTGCACGACGGCTCAGCTCCTGCAAAATCAACAACCGGAAACAAAGGATTCGCCGATTTCCGAAGAAAACGGGAAAATCGATAACAAGATCGAGGACGAGGAGAAACGAGCTCCCGAAGATGAAGACGATGACGATGACTCTGTGAATAAGCAGACGGGTGAAATCGGTGGTCCCCGTGGCCCGGAGCCAACTCGGTACGGCGATTGGGAGAAGAACGGTCGGTGCTATGATTTCTGAGTTGGGTGGTTTTGAGAATTATATTTTCTTTTTCCCCTCATTTTTCTGTTTGGTAGTTGGAAAATTAGAATAAATTGGGGAAAATGTTGTTGATTTTAGGGTTTTTTTTTTTATTTTTTTTATGTAGTGTGATCTTATCATCGTTCTATGTTTAATGTAGTTGAATTTACTGCTATATTTTCCCCCCACCCCAAGAGCCGTTAAGAAAATGAAGAACATACTTGGGAATTAGATAGAAAAATGAGAGTTGAACATTGTAAAAAAGGGGTAAGTAGATGCTACCCAAGTGGGTAGTGCCCAACTTCCGTAGGATCGTGACATGTGTCCCATTTTAATTTTCTTTTTTTTTTAAAAAAAATACATACGCATATGTCGTAGTGGGATGACTTGAGTAAAATCATTGAGAGGGGTTCAAGACAACTCACTGCAGAAAGCATTAAACACCCCGTAAAAAAGTTTGTGACAGTTGAAGGGGAAAAAAATAGGTGTGTCAATTCGGGTCATTGGGTCGAATTCGTGTTTAGTTTCGAGTTGATTTTGGACTTAAAATAAATCAAAAGTTAAAAGATTTAGGGCTGATTTTGGATAAATTGGTAACATTTAGGATTGAAAAACGAACCAAACTACTCGATTTGAGATGGATCGTTAAAAGATTGTTTGAGCTCGGTTCGTTATCATAACGAACCAAGCTTAAACACATTTTTTCGTTCGATAAGATATAAAGCTCGGCTCGAGTTCAACTCGATTAGTAAAAAAAAAAATATGTGAAAAAATATCAAACTACACGAGCTTGATTCGTGTTCGGCTCGACCAAAACTCTTTCAAGCTCGACTCAATTAATAAGCAAACTAAGCTCAAAACACAATTTCTGAAGCTCGATTAAAATTTAAACAAACTTGAACAATACTATATTTGGCTCGACTCAGCTCAACTCGTTTACACCTCTAGTAACATCGTATCAAAACATATTAATTTAAACAAACTTGAACAATATTATATTTAGCACGACTTTGGAAGAACATATTAATTTTTTGTTGAGGTTGAGCGATTTTTAGGACATTTCATACAATAATAAAACAATAAATTTAAAATATAGCAAGTATAGTGGTACGGTTCTGGATATTTCTTTTATCTTATTTCCTCTTTTGTCTTTTGGCTTTTAGCAATCTAGAAAAGTTGTACAATATTTTATAAAACTCCATATTGAAGTGTATTATTTAAAACTAGTGTTCCAAAAAGCATCGGGTGTGAGACAATATGCGGCGAATTAGGGCTAAGCGTCCAGACGGGACTTGGACGGACATTAGTTAAAAAAAGGATGAACCTTTTCCCATAAGGTCCTCACTGTCCCGCCCCTAGAATTTCGTGGAGGAGGTAAATTGTGTGATATACTTCAACGAGTAGGATTATGGACTGCTCTGAATTGAGTCACCACATAAGAAATCCACCTCCAAGTTGTTAGTGGACAGATTCGACCTCCACACTACGGGTGACAACGAAGCGAACATCAAATCACCCAAGTCGTTTGCATCAATTGAGCTATGTTGGAGGGTATATGGGGATTTTTAGAAAGTGTTTACAACATCTATGACTATTTCAATAAGATGAGACTCCATAAATCATAATGGTGTATTTTTAACTTCCATCTTCTACATTGAATAAATCAAAGTTTAACAACATATAAATAATCTCACACTTGATAACACCTATGGCTCCAGTTGACTTCCCCATATAACAACCATTTTTCAAAATTCAATAAACAATCCAAAAATACTCCATCTTTTTAAATGGCTTAAACTTAAATTTCTTCAAACTCCCTTTACTTGTTTATCACACTTCATTTTTCCATGCCTAAAACACTTTTTTCACCCCACCAACTCCATTAATGGACACCAACAAACCAATCCCCTTTCTTCTCTTCATCATCTTCTTCATAAATCATCTCTTCAAACCAATTTCATCCTCAGAAATCTGTTCAAATTCCTTCTGCCGTCGCACCGAACCCATAATCCGATTCCCCTTCCGCCTCCAAGACCACCAACCAAACTCCTGCGGCTACCCAGGCTTCGACCTTCTCTGTGACGCATTTAATCAAACACTTATCGACCTCCCCAACTCTGGCGAATTCGCAGTCCAATCCATAGACTACGCCGCCCAAAACATATGGCTCAACGACCCGGACAACTGTCTCCCCAAACGCCTCCTCAATTTAAACCTCTCCGGTTCCCCATTCGATGGGTTCTTTTTCCAGGATTTCACGCTTTTTAACTGCACTTTCGATTACAGAAAATATCGATTCGACCCGATAGCTTGCTTGAGCGGGGAGAATTTTACCGTATTCGCTTCTTCTTCGGAAAGGGCGATCAGATTCCTGGCGTCGAGGTGTAGTTTGGTGGCGACGGTGGCGGTG
Organism: Rehmannia glutinosa; assembly: GCA_016081115.2. NCBI lineage: Eukaryota > Viridiplantae > Streptophyta > Magnoliopsida > Lamiales > Orobanchaceae > Rehmannia > Rehmannia glutinosa. The sequence continues at coordinate 486,108 of JABTTQ020002837.1, forward strand.
CCGGTTCAGTGGTCGTTTTTTCAGCCGGTTTTGACGTCGGATCTCAGCGGGGATATACGGCTGGCGTGGGGCTCGCCGTCGTGCCGGCGGTGCGAGAGCCGTGGTGGGCAGTGCGGGTTCAGAAGCGTGAATAGTACTGTGATCGAGTGCAGAAATGTTCGCAACAGTAAGTCCAATTTCATCACATTAACTCATCTTCTCTTTATTATTTACGGGATAATTACAAAAACCACCCCTGAAGTTTGGGGTAATTACAATTAGGAGTGTAAACGAGTCGAGTCTAGTCGAAAATAGTATTGTTCAAGCTTGTTAGAAATTTAGTCGAGCTTGAAAAATTGTGTTTGATTATTAATTGAATCGAGCTAGAACGAACTTCAATCGAACCGAACACGAATCGAGCTCGAGTAGCTTGATATTTTTCGACATATTTTATGACTTTTTTACTGATCGAGTCGAGCTCGAGCGTGATTTACATCTTATCGAACGAAAAATATATTCAAGCTTGGTTCGTTATGTTAACGAACTGAGTTCAAACAAGTTTTTAACAATCAATCTGGAATCGAGTATCGAATAGTTTGATTCGGTTTTTAGCCCTAATTACAATAAAACCCAGATAAGTTTCAAAATCACAAAACTGCCTTGAGTTGAGGTTGGCATGTAACTCACTGTTAGTTGAACTGACGGAGTTTTTGACTCACCAAATATTTTACGATTATATCCTTCAAGTTTTGAAATATTACAAATAGTCACAACTTTTTGTCTTATATTTTACAGTTATATCTGTCAATTTTTCCAAATATGACAAATTGATAATTAGTGGAGTAGGGGCTATTTGTAAAATTTAGAAAAATTGATTAAGGTAATTGTAAGACAATTGATGTGAGCTAACATTTGAGTTAAATTTTAAGATAGAATCAAACTTAGAGAAATTTTTGTAATTTTAAAATTTAGTTGGGTTCTTTTTTAATTCCCTAAAGCTCAAAGGGTGGTTTTTGTAGCTATCCCATTATTTAATATTTTGGGTGAGACCCAACCTAATCCACAGGCATTGCAAGGGAATTTACATATTATGTGATTGGTTTTACCTTTGTGAAATATAATTATATATTTGTATTTTATTTTATCAAATACACGTAATGTATATATTTATGATAAATGAATATGTGATGTGCATTAATAAAATAAAATGCAACAAAAAAAAAGGTTAGACTCTATAATACGTTGTAAAGCTAATAGATTAATTTTGTTCAAACGTAGTTTGTTAGAAAGTTAAACTAATTTTACAGAACATTTTCTATGTGATTGATTACTATAGTACATTTTACTAATTTGTCATAGATATTTAAAATAATAATATGAAATTCTACAAATTATTAATACTATTTTCTAATAGAAATATAGTACATTTCTTTCAAAATATTCATTTAATTCTGTTGTTTTCAATGACTTTGATTCTGTTTAAAATTCAGATAGGAATATTACTAAAATCTTTTTTCTTTCTGTGCTGTCTGGGATTACGCACCTATTTTAATTTGACTTTTTTTTTGATCGGTTCTAATTTAATTTGACTTTTTTTTTTTGATCGGTCTAATTTAATTTGACTTAATGATGGGATTGGTTGCTATTGGGAATATAATTTTAACTATACTAGGCGATGGACCCCACAAGAATAATAATACTTAACAAACGTTTGGCTAATTGGCTAGAAGTGATTTGACTACTGATAAGCTTTAGACTATGTCAACTAGTTAACCATGGCGAATTCAATTAAGGAAAAAAGAATTAAGATCAGTTGACATTTACATTTATAATAATAGGGGTAGTCTCATGCGGATGAGATCTTCTATTTCAAAACCGTGTTTCATCTCCTATTCCAACCGCGTGGATGATTGACACGTGTATTACACTTACCATGTTTATTTTTAAGCATAAATCAAACATAAATTGTAGGGTTCTAATATGGTAGGTGTAATACATGTGTTAATCATCCACACGGTTGGAATAGAAGATGAAATACGGTTTTGGAATAGAAGATCCCATCTGAGTCTCATGTTAGACTAATTCAGCCTATTGGATCTACTCGACCCGGAACCCAACGGCTCAGTAACCTAACGGAATATTAATACTTTTTAGAGGATGTACTAATACTTTTCAGTGAGACTACTAATACTTTTTGGGGAATTACAGAAAACCTTTTAGTGGAAGCCTGATATTCAGGAAAACTATTAATATGTTACACGGGAACAACTAATATTTGTGACATAAAAAAACTAAAACTTTTTAAGGGGTTATTTAATACTTTCAAGTAAACTACGTAATAATACTTTTTAGAGGGATTACTAATACTTTTTAGCGATCTCATGATATTATATCACTATCCAATATTACAAAAACTAATACGTTCAAGTGAACTACCTAGTACATATTCATACATTTCAGAGGGATTGCTAATACTTTTCAGAGGGACTGCTAATATTAATCCCTGATAATAAAATAAAAGTATCACTGGGTCGATTATTGGGACCCGTCTAACGAATTTTGGTTCGTTAAATCGTCTGACAGGAGTTTTTGTCATAATAATAAGGGGCTATGTTATGATTTACATTAGCTAAAGTCATTCTTTTTTAGCCCTCTTTTTCTAGAGAAATTATTAATATTATCATTTATTATAACAAGTGAACATAATCGATATATCAATCTAATCCAATATATATTAATGGGATTTTCGGTTGCAAAATAATATTTCATCTGATATTTCACTGCACTGGTGATTGTCATGTGTTTAAAATTACATATAAAAATCAACAATTTAGGCTTGATTTATATTTCATCACTTCATGAATATTCTACAACCATATAGTTATTTAGAAAAAGTATTATGCAAACTTGAGTTTAATTATGATGTAAAATATAAAATGAACAACTACTATTCTGAACTGCAAAAACAGAGTTGACTGTGATATGTATCATTATTAGCTACAAATAAATGGTTGGTGTGAAAAAAAAATATTTGGGCAAGTCTCTTGTGAGACGGTCTCACGGATCTAAAACCGTGAGACAGACCTTCTAAGGGCTCCATCTTGAGAACATGAACCATGAAAATAAATTTAAAAATAATAATGAACCATGAAGAAACAAAAATAAACTCTAAAAACATGAACCATGAAGAATAAACCCGAAAAACAAAAATAAACCAAAAAATAAAAAATAAACCCTAAAAAAACTAAAAATCCTAAAAACCCAAATCAATTAAAAATAAACCCTAATAAAATAAATATAAACCCTAAGAAAAATAAAATCTGAAAAAAAAAACCTTTAAAACTTTGTGTAAGGGCTCCGTCTCACGGATCTAAATCCGTGAGACCGTCTCACGCAATATTTTGCCAAAATATTTTCCTCAAATTATCAAGTTATACTAATTAAATTAAAGATTGGGCAGAGGACAAAAAGTCTTGCATAATAGTGGAAAAGAAATAATTAGAAGTGGGGAATTAATAGTGGCAACCAAGTCTCTTTTTTCTTTTCTTTCTTGTTATATAATTAAAGGAATGACAATTAAAGAAATGATCAAATGGTAACTCATTGATATCTGACTTTCTTATTTAGAAAATATATTTATGTGGAACTTTCTTCCTTTCCCCATTGTCAATTTGTCACTGATATCAAGATTTTCTTTCAGATTCTTTGGCTAAACTTATTTAAAAGATTTTAAAAGCTTGTGTTTCTTATAAAATATTATATATTATTTTGAAAATTAGTTATCCAAGTGTCTAGATAAAATAAGATGAAAGAGTTTATAAGATGTTAATAATAATAGTTTTGTAATTAAAATGGTTATGATTCTAATTTGAAAATAAGTTGGGATATCCACCTTTTCTGAAACAAGTTATAAGATTATAAGTTGTAACAATCTATTAAAATCTTTTGTAAACAAAATTATCAAACACTTTTAGTATTGCAGGATTAAAATATAAATGCTTCCCAAAAGTAGTTAGAGTTAATTCTATATGCAAAAAAGATTTAAAAAAAAGTATTTTTAGTGATAATTACAAAAACCCCTGAGCTTCGGGCTAATTACAAAAAATTCCAGAGGTTTTTGAAAATTACAAATACTCCCTTGAGGTTTGATTCTATTTTACATTTTTTTCTTTATAAGCAAAATTTTTTCACCCCCGAAATTTATAGAAATATTACAGTTGCCCCCTTAAATCTAAGATATAATCAAATTTGATGGTGCTTTTTGTAATTTTAAAACATCTCTGGAATTATTTGTAATTAGCCCAAACCTCAGGGAGGTTTTTGTAATTATCCCATACTTATATTTCCAAATTTCATTTATTTTTTATTTTCTCAATTTCTTTAAAGCTCATGTTACTAAACGAAACTCTAAACTAAACCTCCAGGGCTACCAAGAACTGCAAGATACGCCATAATAGTTGGGGCAGGATTGCCAGCACTCCTCTGCCTGGTGGGCTTTTTCTGTCTCATCTGCAGCCGGATAATCAACCGCCACCGCAGGCGGCACCACCCGATTATGGAGTTTTCGGTGGTGGTGGCGCCACAGCCCACCACCACCACCATATCGGGTCTGGACGGCCCGACTATCGAATCCTACCCGAAAACAATCCTAGGGGAGAGCCGTCGGCTACCTAAGCCCGACGACAACGTTTGTTCCATCTGTTTATCTGAATATTTACCTAAAGAGACACTGAGAAGTATACCCGAGTGCCAGCATTGCTTCCATGCCGAATGTATCGATGAATGGCTCCGGCTAAACGGGTCGTGTCCGGTTTGTCGGAACTCTCCCAAGAACTCACCTCTTACACAGACTTGATCTTATAATTCTTTGTGTTGTTTGGTTGAAATTGTAACAGAAATTGAAAAAATATGGATAATTACAAAAACTGCCCTGAGGTTTAGCCTAATTACAAAAGAAAAAATCAGTTATTTGCAAAATCACCCCTTAAAGTGTTACAAACATGCCTGAATATTCCGTCATGACTCATGAGGGTGCAAGTTGTAAAATAGTGACATATGTTAGTAGATATTTGTAATTTTGGAAGATAATTTTGTGTAATTAAGCTAAACCTCAGGGTAGTTTTTGTAATTAATCATTGAAAAATATTTATAGTTTTGGTTAGTCAAGGTTTAGTGTCCTGTTAGCCACCATGGTTTACAGAGTTTGAGAAAATGAAAGAAATCTAATATGTAAAAAGCTTTTTTTTTTTTTTTTTGTATTTATTTTCGTATCCCCTTAGTGGTAACGAAACAAACACAACTAAGATGTATTTGTTAATTTCCTTTTGCTTTCATTGATGTTAAAGTACAATTCTCATCTTGAATTGCATCGTGAAAGGGGCTTCAAGAGGGCCTAAGTAAATACAAATCTTGAGGGAATATTTGTGATTCTGAAAAATAACTGGAGTTTTTGTAATTAGGCTAAACCTCAGGGGTACTTTTTGTAATTAACCGTTTTATTTATCTAAAACTTAAAAAAGAACTAGGAAAAAATGCATCTCCTTTCTCATTTTTTCCCTCTTTGTTTTTCAGTTCTTTTCTCACTGATAAATGAAACTTCATTTCGTCGAAGAAAAACAGATTAACAATAAACACAATCTGAAAATCAAAAGGACCAAAAGAGGTGAAATAAGCATATATACTTTCACAAATTCTACAATTCCCCAAAAATATCAGCATAAACTCAATTACATTACCCCCTTCATAACAAAAAATATTTCAAACACACCCCCCATATTCATAAAAATATTGCAATTACCTCTCTTTTTTTTTTTAATTTTCAAACATGTCTGTTTTTTTTTTTTTTGTAAATAACCAAACCTCATGGGTAGTTTCTATGATCATCTCTAAAACAGTGTAAAATCTAATGACTAAAAAAGCTAGTGTAATAAACATATACAATCACAAGTTTTACAACTCTCCAAAAACATCAAACACACACTCAATTACTAGTACTGATCAAGTTTGTTTGCACACTGTAAAATAAGCTCCCACCAGAACCCGAACCCGTGTTCACGGATTTCGAAGCAGCAAACGGATTCGGCGGCATGATAGGCATATTTTCGCCTTCTAACATCTGAATCACGACTTTAGTCGACGGCCTATCCGCCGGATACCACTGTATGCACCACAGCCCGACGATTATCAGCCTTTTCACGATACTATTTTCCTCCTCTCTCTCGATTTGTATCGCGATATCTTCGCCTTTCTCCAGCTGATTATACATCCACTCTGGAAAATAAATCTCACTACTATCCTGCGTCGCGCCAACAAAATTTTTCCGTCCGCCAACCATATCGATCAACAACATCCCGAAGCTATAAATATCCGATTTATACGACACTTTCCCAAAATTCCTCGAAAAAACCTCAGGCGCGATATAACCAATCGTCCCCCTCGCGGCCGTCATAGTGACGACGCTCTGCTCCTTCGAGCACAGCTTCGCTAGACCAAAATCGGCCACCTTAGGGTTGAGGTTATGGTCCAACAAAATGTTCTGCGGCTTAATGTCGAAATGAAGGATCCGTTGGTTGCATCCGTCGTGCAGATAATCGATGCCTTTCGCTATCCCTATAGCAATCTTCCGCAACTTCTCCCAACCGAGCACGCTGCTCTGGTCGCCCGACGAAATGTACTTCTCGAGCGAATCGTTCTCCAAGAGCTCGTACACTAGAGCGCGCCTATATCCATCCGCGCAATATCCGACCAGACGGACAACGTTAACGTGGTGGATTTTACCGATCGTCCCGACTTCGTTAACGAACTCCTCCCCGTTTCCTTTGATGTTGTTTAGGACCTTAACGGCGACCGGAATGTCGGTCGAGAGCTTGCCTTTGAACACTGTCCCATAACCTCCTTGTCCTAATTTGTGTTTGAATCCATCTGTTATTCTCTTGATGTCTGAATAAGTGTATCTTGTTGGCCTAAGAGCTTTATAATCCTCTAAAAACTGTTCAATTCTTCTTTGGTACTTTTGTTTTTTGTACTTTGTGCTGTAGATGTAAATCAGTGCAGCTAAGGCTAGTGCTGTTAGGAAAACAACAACTATTACAATTGCAATAACTATGTTTTTTGAGAGACCTGCATTAGAAAAAGGAGTGTATTAGAAGCGAAAAATAGTCGAGAATCATAAATTGACAGTGTTTGCTCAAAGTTGAATATGAAATAAGTGTGTTTGGTGAATAAGTCGAAAAAAATATTTCATTTTTTTTGTAAAATTCAATCCAGAAGCAAAATCAAGCTCGGCTCTCGTGATTTTACATTCTGATTAAGGAGTGTTTGCAAATACCTCTGTTCTTAGAAGAAGTGGTTTGTTGTCACGAATCACCGATTAGTGAATAAGTTGCAAAGTGTTTTATTTGTATGTATGTAGAAGTCAAACTAGAACCGTAATCACAAATCTAACAACACCCTCCCTCTAGAACATAATTAGAAGTACAAGCTGGTATTTGAAAACACTAAAAAGTGATTGTTTCCAGCTTTTTAGCTGAGAATCACTTTTTTTTCAGCTTTGCAAACACTTCCTAAATTATGCGGAACCGGAAGCAAAAATTGGCATTTGAAAAACACTAATAGTCACTTTTGGACCTTTTCTAAATGTTATATCAGATTCTAGACTTACTGCTAACTATAAACAGCTTAAATCAATGGTGCAAAAGAACAATACCAACCATTGAAAGGCCTAATCTAAGGAGCAAAAAGAATCCTACAATGTACAATATCAAAAACACAAGGGCCTAATCTGAAGAGCACAAATAAAAACAAGGTATAATTACAAAAATTACCCCTGATGTTTGAGCTAATAACAAAAAACCAGAGATTTTTTAAAATTACAAAAATCCGTTAAGATTTAATTATGTATTATATTTATCCCTTCATTAGAAGTGTTAAATGGGCCGGGCCAAACAGTAGCTGTACCAATATTTTTGGGCTCAGCCCACGAAAATACAAAGGAAAACAGGGCCGACAGGGTCAGTCCGGGTTTTCGGGCCTAAGAAAACGCAACCCAGTCTGGTTATTTTACCGGGCGGGCCAAAATCGACAACTCTACCCTAGTAAGCAAAAACATTACAAACACCCCATTTACATTTGTAAAAATATTATAATACATAATCAATTTTTTTTCTTCTAATTTTAAAACTTCTCTGCGTTTCTTTGTAATTACCTCAAACTTCATGGGTAGTTTTTGTAATTATCCATCAAACAATATCAACAAACCAAAATATTCAAGAAATTAACCTCAAAAAAAAAAAATTCAAGAAATTACCTTTTCTCCTCTGTTCAGGTTCTCTTGGTATCTCAAAGCATTCAGTTTCATTATTCGTCCCATTTCTCAACCGGCAATACCTCCCATTCGCTTCACAATCCCCACAAACCGGTTCGGGCCAATGCAACTGAGTATCATCAACAGAAAACTCGGGCGGCCCGACAAAAATCACATCGGAAATATACGAAATATTGTACATCTTCACACAGCTCGGCCAAGGCCGATCCGAAACCGAAAAATACGACTGATACGCATAAACATGGAAACCCCCATGATCCAGACAGTTAATCGGCCCGGACCGGTACGTCGAGTCGGGCCGACCGGAGCAGTTGAAGAGCGTGTACCCGTCGCTTGGACGGTTGTACCTGTCGTACATTTCGAAAGGGGATGCGGTCGAGTTTACATCAGGAACCCGGTTCGGGAGGCAGGAACCGTTGAGGACGCTGACCCGGATCACCTGAGATCTGTAGTCGATTTCTCGGACCGTGGCTCTTGCGGTTATTGGGAGAACGATGTTTCGGGCCGAGGCCCGAACCGGGAATTGGAAGTCGAATTCGGTGCTGTTTGTGGAGTTGCAGGAGAGATCGAAGCCCGGGTAGCCGCAGTGTTGGGGTTGATGGCCGATTAACCGGAAAGGAAACCGGACGATCGGGCCGGACGGGTGGCAGCTCGCGGGCCGGCATTCGTCTTGCCCTGCTGCAAATTTTTGGAGCTGAACTGAACTGAGCAAGAAAATCAAGAAGATAATAATCAATCTGTAAGGATCTACAGCCTTGTTTTTTCTTGGTTTTATCATTGGTTAGAATTTATATATATATTTTTATATTTTTGCTACAAAAAATATTAGGAAGCAAGAAAAGTGAGAAGCTGAAAACCAAAGAAGGAAATGGTAGTTAATTATAGTTGCTGGTTTTTTTGGGGGGTCAAAGTGAGAAGTATTTTCAATTTTAGGACCTATTAAAACGCGTATTTTATTTTCAGGATTTAGAAGAATTTTCCAGTATTAATGTTTTTTCCTGCCATTCTTGACTTTCAAAGAGAACATGAAAACGATGAGTAAAGTTGGGACCTTATAAGGACCACTCTCCTCTCCAACTTGAGAAAAAAACCTAATTTGGCTGCGGGTTCTGATACAAGCGGTGTATGAAGACCGAACCACCCACTAGCTTAGGTACTTTTCTAACACTCTTCGAGATTGATGATTGTCCCCACAAAAGATTGACCCCGATCATTCCATGCCCACCAGCTTTGATTAGTTCGTTTTTGAACCACACCATACTAAAACCACATTAGCCCTGGTCATCACATGCCCATAAGCTTCCGATGGAACTGTCCCTGAACCACACCGTAATCGGAACCACCAGCTTTCGATTGGTTCATCCCCGAACCGCTCGCTTTGGAGCAGCTTTCTGGGGTCACTTATTCTATAATTGCTCTAAGCTATGCATGCTTAATTTTTGAATTTCTATGAGATAAGCATCAAAAAGAAGATGTATCTTGTTGGTACAATAGTGCTTATCAAATTTTTTAAGCACTCCTTAATTGTATATGTACATAAATTGTCAAAATGAGCCCCATAGCCCGATGGCTGGCCTGACCGCCCTGATAAAAAGGTCGGACTGTGCTTCATTTTTGGAGACCCAAAATGAATCAGGACTATTTGACCTGATCTATTGGACCTGAAACACCAAGCAAACCTGACCAACCCGATAAAATATGTGTTCATGGGTTAGACTGGTCTACTAATTTTGGAGTCCGACCCAACCCATAAAAATACACATAAAATATCGAGCTGACCCGGTGTCTCAGGCCGAATAGGCCTGATTCATTTCGGACCTCCAAAAACAAAGTTCAAACCAGCCTTTTTACCGGGTTGGTCGGTTCGGCCCAGCGGGCCAGACTCATCTTGACAGTTCTGAATACTAGATCCAAGTCGATGGGTCTATGAACACCCGCAGTAGGATTACCAGGTCAGTGGTAAGTGGTCACAGTCTCCAGTTTCTCCACCTTTTTCACCAATATTATCACCACCACAAAAATTAAGCACGCGAAGTTGACTTGACTGATGAAGATGGGTTGACCCTTTCTTCATTTTTCAGTACACCCCATTTGGATTTTGAATCTCAAATTTGCGATAAACTACAAATCAAGATCATATATATTGAATATTGATATTATCCTTCTTCTTGCCAAAAACTAGAAAAACCAGACAGTACTAAATCCCTCTTACCAAACCCCTAACTATGTCCCAAAAAAAGCCCTTATTTGCAATTTCAAGAATCTTGATTCTTTTACTTTTTTTCACAGTTGTTAACATTTCCACAGCCCAGAACAATAATAATCCCAATTTATCCTGCCCTTCTTCATCTTGTGGCCATATAACAACCATCAGATTCCCTTTCAGATTGAAAGGTGACCCTAGATCTTGTGGATACAACAATCCTAGGTTTGAGCTTGATTGCCTCAACAATCAGACATTCATGAATGTAAGTTCCAAACAATACCTCGTACAAGATATCAATTACGACGAATTTTCGATAAGGCTAGTTGATCCTGGCATAAACAGGGCAAATGTTTCATCTTGTCCACTTTATTCCAATGATTATGATGATTGGCCTAGCACAATTTTTGATAATTTTTTCGACTGGAATGTGCCTGTGGTGTTTATGTACTGTTTGGCTCCTGTGAATAATAATCCGAATTATGTTGAGGCTCCCTTTTGTGGTAATAGGAGTAGTGTTTTCGCGAATTCGTTGGAAATATATAGTTATGTTATGGTTGGGAGAGGGGTTTTGGTGTCGGATTTGGAGGATTTTTGCACGGTTGCTAGGGTGGATCAGGCCTCGGCCCGGAGGGCTATGAGGGATAATTCGTCGTTGGCGGGAATTTACGACGGTTTGGGTTACGGGTTCGAGTTGTCGTGGTTTCGTGTTCTTTGTGGTGAATGTGAGAGGAGTTTGGGGTATTGCAGCTTGGAAGGGAATAGGATTAGTTGCAGGCATTATTGCAGGGAGGATACTCCACTCTCACAGCTTGGATTTAGATGTAAGTGATGTATTATGTTTTTATTTTTTAAAGATAATTACAAAAACACCCCTGAGGTTTGGGTTAATTACAAAAAAAACCAGAGATGTTTCAAAATTACAAAAAAAACCTCAAGTTTGATTATGCCTTAAATTTATGGGGGTAATTTGTAATATTTTATAAATATCAGGGGGTTTTTTGAAATAATTTTTGCCCATGAAGGGAAAAATATAAGACTATCAAACTTTAAGGGTTTTTTTGGAATTTTCAAAAATCTCTGGATTTTTTTGTAATTATCCCAAACCTCATGGAGGTTTTTGTAATTATCCCTTATATTAATCTTGAATTTGTGTTTGGATTATTGTTGTCAAAATGCTTGGTGTAAAAGAACCGAGTTGAGCCGTATATAGTATTGTTCGAGCTTGTTTGATTTTTTATTGAGCTTCAAGAATCATGCTTAGGCTTGGTTTGATTGCTAATCGAATAACGACATTCAGCCGAGCTGAACACGAATTGAGCTCGAGGTGCTTGATAATTTTACACATGGTTCAGTCTTTTTTTTACTAATCGAGTCGAGTTTTGCATATTATCATACGGAAAAATATGTTTAAGTTTGGTTCGTTATGTTAACGAACTGAGCTCAAACGAACTTTATAGTAGTGTAATGATTAAAATTACTAAAAGTTTGTAATTGTTTGGTTGAAAGCTTAATTGATGAATAGAATCAGACAGGAAACTATAGCATGGGCGGGGCGAAATTGAAAACTTATATTGCTTCATTTTTTTACCATGTGTAATACTTTCAACTAATATGAAATAGTTATAACTATTTGCTTCAGTTTTTCACCTTGTATTAATTCAGTTTTTCAATAAGTCACCTTGTCCTTTTGATTTATCACTTTAGTTTGCTAACAGTGCTTTTATTTGAACAATGCAGGTCAATTCCAGTTCTGGGGATGTGAGTGCTTAGTCTTTTCAAATCTACAAGGGATCATATCAAAAACTACCCCAGAGATTTAGGTTAATTACAAAAAACCCAGGATGTTTGTAAATTACAAAAAACCCCTTGAGGTTTGATTCTGTGTTAACTATAAGGGGGTAATTGTAATATTTTACAAATACAGAATCAAACATCAACGGGTTTTTTGTAATTCTCATAAACCTCTAGGTTTTTGTGTAATTAACTTGAATCTCAGGGGTAGTTTTTGTAATTATCTAAATCTACAATCGTTATCTTTGTGAGATTTTCCTTTAGGTTGCATTTGGATGGGCGGATTTAGATTTAGGGGAAGGATTTCAAATGACTTCATCTATATGAATTTGAAATCATCTAAAATGTCTCTAAATATAGTTTTGAATCCATCATACAATGACTTCATCCAAACGGACTTGTTGTTATGGATTTGAAATCCTTAGCCCTAAACCCGTCAATTCGAATGGAGCCTTACAGTTTTAACATATCGCTACTATCCTCTAACTTTTGTGTTCACTTTTTCGACAGTTATTATCGGGATATACGGTTCAATTGCAGTTGGTAAGATTCAGAACTTTTATTTAATTGCTTCTCATGCAATGCTCGATTGTGTCTTTTCGATGATCCTTCTTTTTTGGGATAATTGCAACAACACCCCTAAGGTTTGGTCTAATTACAAAAAAATCCAGAAATCTTTGAAAATTACAAAAAAAAAACCTTGAGGTTTGATTCCGTCTTACATTTTTTCCGGTGATTTTCGAAAATATTTCAATAAAACCCCTGGCATTTGCAAAAATATTATAGTTACCCCCTTTAAATTTAAGACAAAATGAAACCTATTAGAGTTTTTTGTAATTTTGAAACATGTCTGGGTTTCTTTGTAATTAACCCAAACCTCAGGGTGTTTTTGTAATTATTCCTTTTTTTTGTTTTTCGCTTCTTCATCAACTCTGTGCTAAATATAGCTGACAGTCCTTTTTCTCATGATTATGCAGCTGGTGTTTTAGCTCTGAGATTTTTGTTTGGATTCCCTTTCCTGGTTGGACTAGTCGTGTATAAATGGCGAAGACGGCATCTATCCATGGACGAAACGATCGAAGAGTTCTTACAAGGTCAAAATAACGTCACGCCGATAAAATACACTTACTCCGAGATCAAGAAAATGACGAACAATTTCAGCCAGAGATTAGGCGAAGGCGGATATGGGACCGTGTACAAAGGGAAACTCCGAAGTGGTCCTTTTATAGCCGTTAAGATGATGGGACAATCTATGGCTAGTGAGCAAGAATTCATAAGCGAAGTCGGCACGATCGGACGTATTCACCATGTCAACGTGGTGCAGCTCATTGGTTTTTGCGTCGAAGGTTCAAAATGCGCTTTGGTGTACGAATATTTGCCAAACGGTTCCTTAGACCGTTACATTTTTAGCCAACAAGGATTAGAGGCCTACGCGCTAAGGTACGCGAAAATGTTTGAAATCGCGCTAGGAGTGGCCCGTGGAATAGACTACCTACACCACGGTTGCGATATGCAAATCTTGCATTTCGACATAAAACCTCACAACATTTTGCTCGACGAGAATTTCAATCCGAAAATCTCGGATTTTGGGCTCGCGAAACTCTATCCGACGGACGGTAGCATTGTTCTAACGGCAGCGAGAGGGACGATGGGTTACATGGCGCCGGAGATGTTTTACAAGAATATCGGTGGAGTTTCTTACAAGGCCGACGTTTATAGTTTCGGGATGATGTTGTTGGAATTGGTGGGTAGGAGGAAAAACATGAACCCCTTTGCAGACGACGAGAGCCAAATTTATTTCCCGTCGTGGGTTTACGATCAATACTACGCCGGGAAGGAAATCGAGATAAAAGACGCGACGGAAGAAGAAGAGAAGAAGATGGTGAAGAAGATTATCGTAGTCGCGTTGTGGTGTATACAGATGAAGCCTTCCGACCGGCCTTCGATGAACAAAGTTGTCGAGATGCTCGAAGGCGATGTCGAATTGCAGATGCCTCCGAAGCCTTTTGTTGCTCCACGTGAGATTACGGAGGATCATGTAATAAGTAAAACTACTCCTGAGGTTTAGTTTAATTACAAAAAAGTCCAGTATCTTTTAAAAATTACAAATAGCCCCTTGAGGTTTGTATCTGTTATACAAATTACCCCTCAGTAGGAAGTGTAAATTATGAATTGAATATTATCATTGTTTTCCAATTGTGTTGTAATTACAAAATATCCCTCTGATGCTACTTTCTTTGGTTAGATACACCATCTTATTGTGGTTCAGCTTATTCACAACATTATCAATAGAATGGTTAATTACAAAACTACCCCTAAGGTTTATCCTAATTACAAAAACCTCAGTTATATTTCAAAATTACAAAAAACCCCTTCAAGTTTGTATTTATCTAACAAATACCCCTTCACGACTCTTGAGAGTGCAATTTTGTAAGCTAAATGTTAGGGGCATTTGTAATTTCAAAAGATAATGGGTTCTTTTTGTAATTAAGCTAAACTTTAGGGGTAGTTTTGTAATTATCCAAATAGTAAAATTTCATTATCATTAAAGTATAAACACAAAAACATCCAAAGATACATAAAAGTTCACAGTAAAAACAAATCTCTACATAACTGAGAGTTTTCTGCTAAAAACTGTATACATTACAACATGAAGTTTCATTTTTGTGTGCTAAAATTAAATTTGTCAAAAGGATTTGGTGGCATGACAGGCATGTTATCTCCTTGAAGCATCTGAACCACACCTTTCATCGATGGACGGTCCGACGGAAACCACTGAATGCACCATAATCCGACAATCGAAAGTTTTTTAACCATCTCATTTTCATCTTCTCTGTTCACCTGATTGTAAATCCATTCCGGAAAATAAACTTCACCGTTTACCTTCTCTCCACCGTAAAAATTTCCCCGTCTCCCTAAAATCTCGAACAATAACATGCCGAAGCTAAAAGTATCCGCTTTATGCGACAAAACGTCAAAATTACTTGAAAACAATGCCCCTTGAGTAGCATCCATCGAAACTACTAAGGTTTTCGGATTAAAATCATGGTCTAGCATGACATTTTGAGGACTAATGTCCAAATTAAGACATTTTTCGCGACATTCTTGGTGAACATATTCGATTCCTTTTGCTACGCCTAGTGCAATTCGATGTAGGCTTTGGTCGTCGGAAGATATAAAATTTTCAAGCGTCTCAGTCGAAAAGAACTCATAAACGAGAGCTCTTTTGTGTCCGTCTACACAATATCCGATCAAATTTAGGACGTTAGCATGTTGCATTCGGCCTATTTTCTCCACTTCACTTATGAAATCCTCAAGATTTTGTTCGGAACCATCGAGTATTTTCACGGAAACCGGAGTTTTGTCTACGAGCATCCCTTTATACAACGTTCCGATTTTTTCGTTGAAATTATTCGTGATTCTCTTAATGTCTGTGTATGAGTATCTTATAGGCCTCATGTCCTTGTGATTTTGTAAAATATTTTTGATCTTTTTTTGTTCCTTTTTTTTTCTTTTCATCAATCTGAGGATGTAATATGATGCAATGGTAATAAACACCAGGAGTATTGTTCCTGCTGTTATACCTGTAAACCAGACATATATTCCTGTCAAAAAGTTTTATCTTTGTGTAAATTACAAAAACTACCCCTGACGTTTAGTCTAATTATAAAATAATTCATTTGTCTTTAAAAATTACAAATGCACATTGAGGTTGCGTTTACTTAACAAATAGGGATAATTACAAAAACACCCCTCAAGTTTGGGCTAATTACAAAAAACCCCAGAGATGTTTCAAAATTACAAAAAAAAACATCAAGTTTGATTATGCATTAAATTTAGATGATAAGTGTAGTATTTTTATAAATATCAGGGGGTTTTTGATATGTTTTTACTTATGAAGGGGGAAAATGTAAGATGTAATCAAACCTCAAGGGGTCTTTTGTAATTTTCATAAATCTTTGGGTTTTTTTGTAATTAGCCCAAACCTTAAGAGGTTTTTTGTAATTATCCCTAACAAATACTACCTCCTTCAGGGTGTAATCTGTAAAATAAAAACAAATGTTGAGGGGGTATTTGTAATTTTGAAAGATATCTGAGTTAATATTGTAATTACACTAAACTTCGGGGGTATTTTTTGTAATTAACCCTGTCTTTAAGCCAGAGAAAAGAAAGAAGACTGCAAAAACTTTACCTGCAGTAAGTGGTTTATGGCTTCTTGATGCACCTGTGAAAAAGATATGTATAAATTTAACTTGCCGAAAAAATATCATAATTTTAGTGGATAATTACAATAACTACCTCTGAGGTTTGGGTTAATTACAAAAAAAAAAAACACAAAGGTTTTTGAAAATTACAAAAAACCTCTTGAAGTTTGACATTTTACGACACTTTACTCCCTTCATTAGCAAAAACATTTCAAACACCACCTCCAATTTGTTAAAATTATAAATTATTACAATTACTCCCTTACATTTGACACGGAATCGAACCTCAAGGTTTTCTTTTTTATAAGGGATAATTACAAAAACACCCCTGAGGTCGGACTAATTACAAAAAAACCTAGGAGTTTCTGAAAATTGCAAAAACCCCATTGAGATTTGATTACAATTTCTCCTTCATAAGCCAAAAACACTTAGAAAAACCCCTGACATTTATAAAATATTACAATTACACCCTCAAATTTCAAACAGAATCAAATCTGAGGGGTCTTTTCGTAAATTTGAAACATCTCTGGGTTTTTTTGTAATTAGCCCAAACCTCAGGGGTGTTTTTGTAATTATCCCTAAAACAAAATTGTACCTTTACCATGTTGATCAGTTTGTTCAGGACTAAAACACTCAGTTTCTCCTGCAATACCACCGTTTCTCAACCTACAATACTGTCCTTTTTCTTCACATCTTCGACAAAACGGTTCGCGCCAACGAACATAAAACCGCGCGCCATACTCATCATCATCTCCCTCCGTAAACACATTATCCGGAAAATACGAAACATTATACATCTTAAAACAAGACGAGTAAGGCGGCAACGACGTCACATCATAAACCGAAGCAAACGCAATCACTACATAATCAACACCGCCACCAAGGCAAGTAATCATCTCGCCATAATCTCTCACATTTTTCGAACAGTTGAACAGAGTGTACCCCTCGTTGTACCCCAACGCTTCGGCCTCAAATACAGAGGAGGCCGGAGCGTTGTTGTTTAAGTATGTGACATTTTCCGGTAGACAAGTTTTCGCCTTGGCATTGCCGGCTAGCATTTTCTGCGCCGCGTAGTCGATGTTCCAAACCGTTATGGTCGCGTTTAACGGGACCGTAACGTTGGCGGTTGATGCCGTTAGTGGGAACTGGAGATCGAATCTCGTGGCGCCGTTTTCGGCGCACGAGAGTTCGAATTTATCGGAGTATCCACAGTGATCGGGCTGATGATCTTTCAGACGAAAAGGGAATCGGATAATCGGGCCCGAAGGGCTGCATCTTGTTGGGAGGCAATGGTTTTTTTGGCTAAGTACAAGATGGAGTAGTATGGAAATTATGAAGGTGACAAGGAAGATGAATTTCATGATTGTTTGTGATCTGTTTTAGACTAGTTTGGTTTTTCAATGATCTTGATCTGCTTGTTAGAACTTGTTGTGCAGCTTCAAGGTTCCTAGATGTGATATTAAGTAAAAGGGATAATTACAAAAACACCCCTGAGGTTTTGGATAATTACAAAAAAAACCAGAGATGTTTCAAAATTATAAAAAAAAACCCCTTAGGTTTGATTATGTGTTAAATTTAAGAGGATAACTGCTATATTCTTATAAATATTAGGGTTTTTTTTATAGATTTTTTGGCATTTTGAAGACGGAGTCAAACTTAAGGGGAGGTGGGTTTGTAATTTCCATAAACCTCTAAATTTTTCTGTAATTAGCCCGAACACGAGGGAGGTTTTTGTCATTATCCCTTAAAAGAATAAATAAAAGGGTAATTACAAAAACACTCCTAAAGTGTGGGTTGATAACCAAAAAAAACACAGATGTTTCAAAATCACAAAAAAAAACACTTAGAATTTACCTTAATTTTAAAGGGGTGACTGTAATATTTTTATAAATGTCATCGGGGGGTTTTGAATTTTCTTTTTGCTAACGAACTGAGTTTTTTGCAATTTTCAAAAATCTCTTGGTTTTTTGTAATTAGAATAAAATAAAAGGATTAATTACAAAAATACCCTTGAGGTTTAGTTTGGTTAAAAAAAATCAAACTAACTATCAAAATTATAGATAACCCTTGACATTTGTATCTATTTTACAACTTAAACCCTCAGAGGAGGTACTTGTCTAGTAAATGCAAAACTGAATGAGGTGTTTGTAATTTTGAAAAACAACTGGACTTTTTTTGTAATAAGACTTAACCTCAGGGGTAGTTTTGTAATTTGCCTTAAATGTATGCTAATTATTGTATGATATTGTGCTCTTTCCTCCATTTCTTCCCTCTTTGTGTTTCTTCTTTCCCACTCAACCTGTGTGGACCATTACCAAACGCGTAGAATGGATCAGGACAAACAATTTTCTAATATTTCTGACTTTTGACTTTGAATTATAAGCTTTAAGTGACCACTTGTGCAAATAAATAAAGTTAGCTCATCTCATAATGAAGTTAGGATTATTGATATATCTTAATAAGTCCTATTTTGCATTTGTCAGAATTCAATGTGGACTTTGGAATTATTAATTATAAATAGCATAATTAGTGCCAAGAAAGTAGCATTTGAATATTAGTCTAGTCAAATGAATTAGTTAACTTAAGCAATAATTATATGATAATTAAAAAAACTACCCTTGAATTTGACCTAATTACAAAAAAACCATAATTATCTTTCAGAATTACAAATATTTCCTTAAGGTATTACAAACACGAAATCAGATTTATTGTTCCACTTCATGTTATTTCATGTTCCACTCCACTAGATAGGACTGAAAAACGAACCAAGATATTCGAGATCGATCGTTAAAAGGTCGTTTGGCCTCGGTTCGTTAACATAATGCACGTTTTTTTCGTTCAATAAGATATGAAGCTCAGCTCGAGCTCGACTCGATTAAAAGATGTGCAAATCAAGCTACTCGAGCTCACTCGGCTCGACTAAAGCTCGTTCGAGCTCGATTCGATTAATAATCAAACCAAGCTCAAACACAATTTTTGAAGCTCGATTAAAATTTAAACAAGCTTGAAAGTACTATGTTCGGCTAGGCTCGACTCGTTTACACCCCTACGGCACTAGACTAGGAACATGTGTATACACATCTAAAAAAATTGCTACAAATATCAATGTATATTTGTAACTTTGGAGGGGGCTATTCGAATTTTGGAACATAACCGGAGCTTTTTGCAATTAGAATAAACCTGAAGGGTTATTTTATGTAATCAACCCATTATTATATCCAGTCTGAAAACATCCAAGAAACCATCAATTAACTGCCTTCTTCTTTAACAATCTCCTCCATATCAAGTTCACATACTTTCTCATATTTTGCAAAAATGTCAAATTGGACCCTCTTTTTTTCAGTTCTAACCATTCTAGTCCTCACAACAAGCTGCATAGCACAAAATACCTCCCTCTGCATCCCTTCTTATTGTGGTGATATCAAAATCAGCTATCCTTTCAGATTGAAAACCGATCCTGCAAACTGTGGCCATCCAGATTCCGTTTTCGCGCTCGAATGCTTAAAAAATCGAACGGTGCTACGCTCAGAGCTGAGGAAATACAACGTTGAGGCACTAAATTATAACAACTTTACGATCCGTTTATCCGATCCTGGCCTAGACAGCCAGAATCGCTCGTCATGTCCGAGATATTCATCCACAATTAACGATATTTACTTAAGTTACATGACATTTATTTACACTAATAGTATTACCGTAACATTTCTCAACTGTCTTAGCCCTGTTGTGAACAATCCATTGTACATTCACAATCCATTTTGTGGCAACACGAGCGCGTTTCCCAGCTCGTCCCGGGTTTACAGTTACGTTACTATTGGGACGATATCGGTGGAGGAATTGGAAGAGGAATGCACGTTCGACACGATGGTCGTGGCGACAGCCTCATCATCGGGGAAAGATAGTTATAACTATTCGTATACGGAGGTTCATGATATGATGGCCTATGGAATTGAGGTGTCGTGGTATCGTGTCATGTGCGACGAATGTTACGAGAGCGACGGCGATTGCGTGCTTGAGGACGGCGACGACGAAATCCGGTGCCGTTACAGTTGCTACGAGATCGTCTCTCTGCCGCAGAATAGTTTCGCATGTAAGAGAACCTTTTGTTTTTTCTTGAAACGGAAATTGCAGCGGATTTTCGATAAACTACTCTCAGATTTAGCCTAATTACAAAAACACCCACGAGGTTTGGGCTAATTACAAAAAAACACACAGATGTTTCAAAATTATAAAAAAGTCTCTCAGGTTTGATTCTGTCTTAAACTTAAGGGGGTAATAGTAATATTTTTATAAATGTCAAGGTTTTTTGACATGTTTTTTTCTTATGAAGGGAAAATGTAAGATGGATCAAACCTCAAGGGTTTTTTGGTAATTTTCAAGAAACACTGGTTTTTTTTTTTGGTAAATAGCCCGAACCTTAGTTTTTTTTGTAATTTTCCCATACAAATACCTCTTAAAGTGTTACAAACACCCCTGAGTAGAATTGTCAATTTTGGCCGACCAACCCGGTATTTTTACCAGATTGGGCTATAATTTCTTAGGCAAGAAACAAATGGGGTCTATTTGACCCGGTCCATTAGGCCCAAAAAACCAGGTCGGTCTGGCTATCCCGAATTTTATAGTGTATTTTCAATTTTTCATGGGTTGGGTTGGGTTCCAAAATTAGCGACCCGATCGCTGTTTGGGCCGGCTCGAATTTTGCTCTTAGCCCGGCGGGCCGGACGCCTGCCCAGTCATTTTGACATCTCTACCCTGAGGTGCAATTTTGTAAGAGAGATACAAATGTTGTGGGTCTATTTGTAATTTTGAAACATAACTGGGTTTTTTTCGCAATTAGGCTAAACCTGAGGGGAGTTTTTGTAGTTAACCTTTTAAATTACTGAGTGGCTCAATGAAGTTCAGCTTCTGTGGTTTACTAACCTGCTTTATTTTACTTGGAAATGCAGGTAAATTGGTTTACTATGGGCGTAAGTTCTCCATTTGCTTTAGTTGATATATATTTAAGCCTTGTTCTTTTCAGCATATCTATATGATTTTCTCCTCTGATATATCTTATTTTCTTTTTTTTGAACAGTTTATTTAATCTATGTCGCCTGGGCAATTGGTAAGTTTCGAAACCCATCAGGAAAAAAAAGAAAATTGAGATAATTACAAATATTATCCTTAAGGTTTAGCCTAATTACAAATCAATTATAAATCAAAATTACAAATATCCCATGTTTCTATTTTACAAATTATACGTGTTTGTTTAACAAATACAGACTTTAAGGAGTCATTTGTAATTTCTTTTAGTACAATGGGGGGAATTTGGGAAGGGGACACACACACTCGTGTGGGATCGAACCCGGGTCATTCGTCTTTACAACACACGTCTCAACCACTAGAGCACAAGGTTGATCCTGGGTCATTTGTTATTTTAAAAGATAACCGGACGTCCTATATAGCTTCTGCATATATCCCAAAAATATATAGGGCTAATTACAAAAACTATATATCCCTAAGGTTTAGCTTAATTACGAAAAACTTACTTATATTTTAAAGTTACAAATACCCCCGATATTTGTTTTTAGCTAACAAAATTGCACTTTGAAGACGGATATTTGTTAGGCAATTACAAAGCTCAAATGGGCATTCCATATTAATTTTGAAAGATACCTGGAGTTTTTTCTAATTAAGCGAAACCTCATGAGTAGTTTTTTTAATTCTCCCAAAATATATGAGACAGACACAAACCAACACACACAAAACACACACACATAGTACCTTAACTCATTGTTTGGCTTCTCAAAAATTTCACAGGAGGACTCATAGCACTAAGATTTGTATTTGGCATACCATTTTTGATCGGATTGGTGATATATAAGTACAAAAAAAGGCATTCCTCAATGCAACAAAGTGAAACCATCCAAGAACTCTCACAACATCAAGTGACCAATTTCATGCCAATAAACTACACTTATGGTGAGATCAAAAAGATGACAAACAATTTCAAAACCAAATTAGGTAAAAATGTTTTCAAAGGCAAACTTCAAAGTGGCCCTTATGTCTCAATCAAAATGTTGACAATTTGTGATGATGATCACAAAGAGTTCATCTCTCATGCATCCAAAATCTCAAGTATTCGCCATCCAAACGTCGCGAAACTCGTCGGATTTTGCATCGAGAACACGAAACGAGCTCTAGTGCACGAGTTCTCGCACCATGGATCGCTAGAGAAACACGTTTTCTCGCACGTAAACGATGTTTTCAAGATTTCTATCGGGATAGCACGTGGGATCGAGTTTTTGCACGGTGTCCGGATTTTTCGACTCGGGATTAGACCTCAAAATGTCCTACTTGATGAAGAATTTAATCCCAAGATTTTGTGTCATGGGATAGCAAAAATGGGAATTATTGCTCCAGAAATGTTTTATAAAAATGTTGGGGAGGTTTCATGTAAAGTTGATGTGTATAGTTTTGGGATGTTGGTGCTAGAAATGTTGGAAAGGGTAAAATATGGTAATTATATATTAGGGGAAATTTATTTTCCATTTTGGATTTATAGCCAATTGAGTGAAGGAAAAGAGTTGGAAATAATGGATGCTACAAATGAAGAGAAAATGATGGTGAAAAAGATGGTTTTTGTGGCTTTATGGTGCATTCAGATTAGGCCTAGAGATAGGCCTTTTATGAGTGAAGTTATTGGTATGCTTGAAGGAGGGTTTGAATTATTGCATTTGCCTCCAAGGCCTTTTATGAGAAAAATGGATGATGAAATAATGGATAAATTTTTTTAGGGTTTTTTTTTTTGGGTGGTGGTATTGTATAGTTTTGTGATAATTGAGACTAAATTTGATGAATTTAGTGACTTGTTTTTTAGTTTAATTTCTTTTAAATGGTGTGGTGCAGCCTCATTTATATGTGTATATGTATAGGGATAATAACAAAAACATGTTTAGCCAAATTATAAAAGAAATTCCGATATGTTTCAAAACTATAAATACTCTTTAGGTTATTACAAATATACCTTTGATTGGATAGGTGATCTTTGTCCTCGACCTATCACCCACTGGTGGTCTTAGCCTTGCGTTGGTTTGCGTCCACCACTTAAGAAATAATAAAGAAATCGAATATATGATCACACATGAAAATTGGATCAGTAGTTGTAGGGATGGCAATGGGCGGAAATGGTCTTGTGGTGGGACTTGGACCCGTTTTAAGAAAATCCGCCGGATCCGGGGCGGGTAACGGGTCCTCATGGACCCGCCCCGTATACATTTAATAGTCAAAATTTTATATTAATTTTTATCTATTCTATTGACAGTCTTTGTTCAGTCATACAGTTCTATTAATTTTTTATTTTCTTCGCAACAGTGAATTAAGTCTTTCACTCTTTCGTCTTTGGTGTAGGGCAATTAGGGTACTACCTCTCAAATTTCCGCCAACACTCGTGCCGAAGACTACCCCCTTCAGTCCAATAAAGAAAGACTTGAGAAAATAATTAAAAAAAATTGAATTCACAGGAAAATGACTTGAGAAAATAAATATAAAAAAATTAATTTAGAATTTTAACTCAACAAAGAGTGAGTTAGAATGAAATTTAAAAGCTTCAGTCCAATAAAGAGGCCACAATGATTTACTGCTCAGCAATTAAAAAAACGCAGCAGACTGCATTAAATTCAGCGGGTCCGGCGGGTCCAATCCGCCGGGTCGCGGGTCCAACACAGGGAAGGGCAGGTCCCAAGGCGGGGCGGGACAGGTCCCGGGTTTGGCCAAACCCGTACAAAACCCGCCCCATTGCCATCCCTAAGTAGTTCGCATTTGGTGGTCGATAGGCATGCCATTTGAACGCTTTTTCAAAAACAGCGACAGACGCGATAGCTTGAAACACAAGAAATTTATTTACTTAATAAATACCTCTCTCTTAACGGATAAGTTGCAATAATAGAAAAGGGAATACTATTTTTAATTTTGAAAGGTAGTTGGGTTCCTTTTGCAATTAAGCTTAAACCTCAAGGGTATTTTTTTAGTTACAATAGTATGTGTATGAGGTACTATTTTCTTGATTGAAGAAGCATGATGGGTGTTGATTCTATCTTCTTCGTCCAATACTACTTTTATTAAGCAGCATAGATATTCTTATAAATTAGGGATGACAATGAGGTGGGGTGGATATCTCAATACTCAGACCCGTCCCATCTTTTCTACGGGAGTTCAAACTCGATATCTTTCAGTTTCTTTGAAATTTATCATCTTCCCTCCTACCAGTATTCTCAACTTATTAAAAATATAGAGAAACAAACAAAATTAACTTTATTCGTGAACGAATAGAATAGGCATTTTATTTTTTAATCAAGTATTTTAAATTAAAAAATATTATTTTATTATTAATTAAATCATAATTGAGCTCTTAGTCAAGTCCGTAACAAGTTTATTCATGAACAATTCTAAACAAACACTAGAAGTTATTCTATTATTCTATTATGTTGGAATCAGACTCACTGAAGGTAGTAAAGGCTTTGAGGTCTAGGTTTGAAGACCATTCTTATGTTATGTTGGAATGTAGGGAATTTCTTCTTCATATGCCAAATGTTAAGTGTGTGTTTGTTAGACGTTCAGTGAATAATGTTGTCCATGTATTAGTTAGAGCGACATATTCTGTGTCTGATGCCGTTGAATGGAGTGATATACCTCCTCTCTTTATTTGTAATGACTTGCAGTTCGATCTGCTTAATTAATGATATTTTCTTTTTTGGTTTCAAAAAAAAAAAGCTACGAAATTACACGAGTATATGTTCTAATTTTTTTGAACGAAAATATACTAACCCCTCTATCTTTTTTTTTTTTAAAAAAAACATTCTAGAATAGAATTGTATTCTGTAAATTAAGGTTGTTTTTTTCAAAAACGCATAAGATTTTACTTAAATAATAATAACTTTCAGTAACTAGTATTACTCATATTGTTCATTTTGTATGTTTGTTTAGTGATTGAACATGATTGGGGAAAGTTTTGGAGGGTGATTAAGAGAAGAAAGGTCTGATGTGATCTATTGAGAAATATGTGTATTAGTAGAGAAATGCATCGAAAAACGTAATGTATATTTAGTTGGTAACTATGGAAAGTGATTCGGGGAGTGGGTGATTTAGAGATGCTAAACAAATATATATATATATATATATATATATAGGGAGGGTGTGAGACCACCCTCCTAGGTTAGTCTATAAGACTAAATCTACACCATCCAAATAGTAAATCAATGGCCAAGATATATTACAATATATACAACATTTCATAAGTAAGTATACAATAGAAGGGTAAAATAGGAATCTAGGAAATTAAATATAGTAACCGCTGTTAGATAAATGTTTTTATCATGATTTTGATGATTTTGTTCAAATGAGTTTTTATACCAAAACAATGTCCCTAAATGTTGTCCCAACACTTCCGATCGATCTAAAATGTTTTTACTAATTTTTGGAGTATTTCTTGAAGTTAATATTCGATTTAAAATTGGACAACACTTTTGTTTCAGCTCGACCGGCCGCCCATAGGGCAACCCGCACTGAGTTGAGTTTTGAAACGAGAAAATGGGACGTAAGAAAAAAAAAGAGCGGCGGCGGCCGAGTCGACCAGGTGTGGGCGGCGGTGTGGTCGGCCGTCGGCCGTGGCGACTGCACCTACAAGTTGGATTTTTGTTCCAGACTTCTCTGTTTCGTAAAAACGCTGGCAACCGTCACGGTGAGGCGACGGCCGCACTCACCCCTTCGACCGGCCGGTCCCCCTGTGTAAAAATTCGCGAGAATTCAATTTCAATCTTATCTCTGCGACCCGGTCGAACCTATGTTTGACAAAGAAACTATCCGTTCGTTTTGCATGCCTGACTTTCCCTATTTTGTGGGATTGATTTCTAAGCTATATTGATGATTTTAAATGGTTTCTTTTGCGTAAAGAAATCACTCCCCGAGGAGGAGCCAATGTCGGAAATCAAAGCCAAGACCTCTCCTATAAATAGAGGCTTCATTCAAGCAACAAGATACAACACTCCATACAAGCAAAAGAGCAAACAAAGCAAACACTTTCATATATCTTGTTGTATTAGCCTTAGCACTTTCACTTGCACAAATTTGAGGTCTAGGCTTTCAATTCTTGATTACACTTGTACTCATATTGTATCAATCATTATTGAGTTGTAATCTTGATTTTGGTCATCATTCAACACAAGACATCCTTGTGAGTATTCTTGTGGTAAGAATACACTTGGGTGATCTAGGTGATAGGTGTTTGAAGGTTGTGGTAATCTTCAAAGGTGTTGTAAAAGGATTGTAGTAATCCTCAAGGTGGTGTAAGAGGGTTGTGGTAATCCTCAAGGTGTTGTATTAATTTGTGGTAAATTAATAAAATCTTTTTCTTTTGAAATCCATCCCAGGATATCTTTGGGGTGGTAGAGGATTAGGCCCTAGGTGGGTTGAACCTCTTTAAATCGACGAGTGTTGTTTTATTTCCGCATTTACATTCTCGTCTTTGGTTGATTATTCGAAAAAGAGGGCAAAATCTGAAAAACCGAGATAATCTATTCACCCCCCCTCTAGATTATCGTAGCCACTTGGACTAACAACCGCTTCCTAAAAATTAGGGACGTGATTTTGTATTGATCGCGTCCCCATAATCAAGCGATTCACCTTTCCTTCTCTCTCTCCCATTCGAACCTGCAAATTATTCAAATATGACAACAAAATCGTGCAACAATTAATGAAAAGTATACAATTACACTAAACTAACTATACATTAAAACATTACTAAGTATACAAAAATAATTAACTAAGTATACAATTACACTAAACTACCTGTACATTAAAACTTTACTAAGTATACAGAAACATTTAACTAATTATACAATTACATTGAACTAACTATACATTAAAATAATACTAAGTATACAGAAATATTTAACTAAGTATACAATTACACTGAATTATTTATATAACTAAGTATACAATTCCATTGAACTAAGTATACAAATCCACGGAACTAGGTATACAAATTTACTAAATTACTTACTAAACTACTTATATAACTAAGAATACGATTCCACTAAACCAAGTATACAAATCCACTGAACTAAATATACAATAAAACATGACTAAGTATACAAGTCCACTGAACTAAGTATACAATAAAACGACTGTTCACAAATATGGCGGAAATAAGTAGCAATTTTGAAAAAATACTTGAAGTTGATAATTTTTCCTCCCTAAAAACCGGGTAACTGAAAAAGGTAGGATTATGTTTCCTTAAAAATAGCTAATAATTTTCCAATTAACATAAATAATTAAATATAAAAGTACAATTATACCCTTATATGCCTAAATTAACTAAAATGATCTACACCATCCAAAATTTTAAATCAAGAGTCCATAAGTGTTCTTATGGACTAACCTAAAGGGATTGGTCTCATTTGAACCAATCCTATATATATATATATATATATATATATATATAATCTACTCAAATTGTGGACCAAATAAGAGTCACAAAAACTTTTGTCAGACCGTCTAACGGGTCTTTTCCATTAGACGGATCCAAATCGGCCCAGATTTTTTTCGTAATTTTATGCGTCGGTGGCATGTTTGTAATATTCTGGGACAGTGCATCTGAAAAGTATTAGTAGTTCCTCGAAAAAGTATTAGTGGTTCCCTGAAGAGTATTTTAGTAGTTCTCCTGAATACAATTAACATTTTCTCCTGAAAAGTATCAGCAGTCCCTCAAAAAAGTATTAGTAGTAACGATGAAATGTATTAGTAATCTGCTTGAACAATATTTTTAGTAATCCTCTTGAAAAATATTTTTTTCCATCAATAGTATTAGTATTTCCTACTAAAACGTATTAGTAGTCTTATTTTAAAGTATTATATTTTACGATTAAATGTATTTTAGTATTCATCTTGAAAATTAATAGTTTTCCTTATAAAAGTATTAGTAGTTCCCCATATATAAAAGTATTAGTTCTTCCCCAAAAAGTATCGGTAGTCATCGTGAAAAATATTTGGTAGCACCCCTAAAAATATTAGTTTTCCTCCGGAAAGTATTAGTAGTCCTCCTAAAATATATTAGCAACTCTCCTAAAATGTATTAGCAGCGACCAGCGGATGTGGTATTGGTACTTGTGCGGGCTATTGGTGGGCTGACGGATTGGATATTTGGATTTGTCTAACGAATTAGATCCGTTAGACCGTCTGACAGGAGACTAACCCAAGAAGAGTGATGGTGAGAAACACAATATATTTTATATTCCATGTAAATTGTAATACACGTAAAATGTACGTAGACACAATCTGCATCTTTTATTTTATATTATATTCTTCGTAAATATATACGCAAACAATTATTATTTATATTATTTAAAAAGAAAAAAAGACTTGAGACAAAGGGAGAAATGGATGAGAGAGCACCTGATGTACGCATCGATCAACACGTGTCCCCCTATTCTCCTCCTTCAGTACATGAGTCAACAAGTTATTCTTCATCCCATGAATCTAAAGATGCTCTCTGCAACTCCCCTTTTAACTTCTACTCATGGGTTTTGTCCATGCCACCCACATGGGTGGCACCCAAGCGAGTGATCCACTTTTAAATCACTCACACACACCCCCAAGTGTGAGGATCCATCATTGGATCCTCACACACACACCCACATAGGTGTGTGAGTAATCCAAGGGGTGCAACCCAAGTTGGGTGGCTAAGAAAGACCCCTACTCATGAACGCCAGTTCCTCCCTCCACGTGACTCTTCTCTAATCCAAACCGTCCACGTGTAACTTATCCACCTCCCTTATGTTATTTGACCGCCACAAGGTTTAATTGCAATTTCGGTCCTCTAAGTATATGAAATCTCATATTTAGTCCTTACCTGTGTAGCAATTTTTGTCTTATAAATATAAAAGGGTAGCATATTTGATCATATAAATATTCTATGTAGCAAAGTTGATCCCCATAAATTTTAATTTTTACGCAATTTTGGTCCCATAAGTTTTATTTGTGTAATTTTATTCCCGAATTGGTAAAATATTTAAGGGGTTAAATTGCAAAATTGGTCCCGTAATTATAACAATTTTGGTCCCCTAAAAACTGAGTTTGCAATTTTGGTCCCGTAAATTTTGAATTTTTCGCTATTTTGGTTCTATAAGTTTTAGTACAACGCAATTTTAATCCTATAAGTTCATAGTTGTTGCAATTTTGGTCCACACGGACTATTTTATACTTTCATAATACCTAAAGGCTAAAGCCCTTGTTTGTTCAAATGGCTTATGTAGATTAAGTTTTGGCACAAAAATGTATCAAAGCCTAGGTACATATTAAGAACTTTAAGAATGATTTTTTTATATTTATGCAATTAACTTGGTGGGAAGAATTTTTCAAACCATAATGGATCCAAATAAATGTTCGAGATGCGTTTATTACAAGCATTATCTTCAAATTCTAAAGATAGATGAATAAGAAAAGAAAGTTAATATATTGGATAGCCGATATACTAGCCCATTTTGTGGAAATGATCAAAATTGT
The DNA here is from genome assembly GCA_016081115.2 of Rehmannia glutinosa. Classification (NCBI taxonomy): domain Eukaryota; kingdom Viridiplantae; phylum Streptophyta; class Magnoliopsida; order Lamiales; family Orobanchaceae; genus Rehmannia; species Rehmannia glutinosa. The sequence continues at coordinate 516,151 of JABTTQ020002837.1, forward strand.
CACTTCCAGAAATATATGGAACTATAATTGCTAGCTTCTAAAAGATATGGGACTGAAAATGATTTTTAACCATAAGGACAAAATAGTCCAGGAACAAAACTACAACTTTATAAATTACAGGACTAAAATTGCTAATGTCCATACATACATGACTAAATTTGCAATTTACCCTTATTGGAGTACCCATTTGAGACTAAAAGATGAATAAAATTAGAACTTAGGGAACCATATTTGCACAAAAATCAAAATTTACAGGATCAAAATTGCTACAGAGGATACTTGCAAGGCCAAATATACCACTTCATAGCTTTTCAGGACCAAAATTACACAAAAATCAAAACATATAAAACTAAAATTGCTACATAAAATACTTATATGACCAAATATGTCACTCTTATTTATAAGACCAAAATTGCAATTAAGTCACGGCCGCAATATCCTCTTATTTAGGCTTGTATTCTTCTTCACTTCTCATGCTTTCATGCAAACCTGTACACTTTATAAATTTTCTGCGTAGATCTAAACTCTTTAATTGCTATCTTTCTGTTTGTTTGATAAATGATCGGCAATGGATTTGGATAGCTTGGGGCGTAAATCACCGCGCCAGGAGAGTAATTATCGCCGTAAACGCACGCTTGATTGTTGGATTTAGAATCGGCGAAGAAGTTCAATTACTCGGTGGTGAAGGACGAGAAATGAAAACGGAGGTTCGCGGGAAGAAATCGAACTCGCGAAATAGGTCACTCACTGAGTCGAATAAATCGTCCGCAGATCCGTCGAGTTCCTCCGATAACGACGTCTGTTTGAAGAAAAAGAGGGACGAAGTTCAAAAGGAGACGAAGTTAATATTCAAAAGCGCATCGGCAGATCTGGTTTCAGAAAACGACGTCGTAATAGGAGAAGCGCGGGCAGTAGGTATGATACGAAATATTACTTTAGTACTACTTTGAGTGAGTACAAACTCAAAGATGAAGGAATTCAAAGAGAATTTAGAAGAAATACGAGAGAATAGAGAGAACAGAGAGAAGAATTAGTAAAAACAAAATATCATTCCATAATCTTTTTGCCTCGATTCTTCGGCTATATTATGCCTCTATTGCCCACTACTAACTAACTCTGACAATATTCCTCCACGTCATCTTCCTCATGTGATATAATCTTTCAACCATACAGATGGACGTCTAATGCGGGTTGGGCCTTTGTCCATTGTTAGCTGGGCTTCTCCTTCAACATTCACTTGTTCTATATCTATTTGTTGGGCCGTATCAGTCCCTACTCCTTCAAAATTCACCTTGCCCTCAAGGTGAAGATGAGGATACACCGCAGCAATTTCGGACCAAGTCTCCCAAGTAGCATCCTCCAATGCGGATCCAACCCACTGAACAAGAACTTGGTCGATCGCCTTACCATGTTTTAAAATAGTACGCTGGCCACAAATGGCTAGAGGCTCCAAAATAGGATGACTACCAAAATTTGTAGGGGGAAGAGTGATTTCCCTTTCAGACCCTCGCTCCACAAAGGGTTTGAGATTAACAATATGGAAAACTGGATGGATCTTACTTTCAGGAGGCAAACCAACCTTATACGCAACAGAACTCAACTTCTCAATTATAGGATAAGGGCCAAAATACCTTCTCGCCAATTTCTGATAGGGCCGACGAGCTACGGACGCCCGTCGGCGATAAGGTTGCAATTTGACGTAACTTGATCTCCCACATTTAGCTCTACATCTCGACGATGTGCGTTCACACTCGCGCATTCGGTTTTGTGCTTGAGTTAAGTTAGTACGTAAGTTACGTAACAACTCATCGCGCTCCAAAAGAATTTCATCTACAGCTTGAACGGGGCTAGTATTTGGCTGGTACAGGGGAATTTTAGGTGGAAGCCGTCCGTATAGAGCCTGAAACGGCGTCATTTTTAACCCTTCATGAATACTAGTATTATAGCAAAACTCTGCCCAAGGAAGAAATCTCACCCACTCAGTTGGCTTGTCTTGTACGAAGCAACGGAGATATTGTTCAAGACTTCGATTAACCACCTCAGTTTGCCCGTCAGTTTGTGGGTGGTAGGAGGAACTGTGACGTAATGTCGTGCCACTAAGCTTGAATAGCTGCTGCCAGAAAGAACTCAAAAAGACAGGATCACGGTCGGACACAATGGAAGCAGGAAATCCGTGGAGTTTAACAACAATGTTCACAAAAAGATCAGCTGTTTTTAGTGCAGAAAAATTTGCAGGCAAGGCACCAAAGTGAGCAAATTTTGTCAATCGATCAACCACAACCAATATAACTGAAAACCCCCTTGAATTTGGCAAACCCGTAATAAAATCCATAGTGATGTCCTCCCATACCGAAGGGGAATTGATACAATTTGAATGAGACCCATTGGTGGTTGGGTAGAACACTTCATTTGTTGACAAATTAAACAAGAAGAGACAAATTCGTGCACATCTCGTTGCATCTTAGGCCAATAAAAGGAAGCCGCGATATGGGCCAGAGTGCGTTTGATCCCTACATGACCAGCCAAGGGCGTGGAATGATATTCCTGAAGAAGTGTTGCCCGTAATGGAGACGATGATCCAATTACAATACGACCATTGAAAAATAAAATCCCTTCTTTTACTGAAAATTCTGGAGTGAGAGAATTATCAGCAAATTTTTTATGTAACTCCAGCAATTCAGGATCAATTGTGTTCGCCTTTCGTATCTCTCCCAACAATTCACAAATTGGAGAACTAATCAGGGAAAAACATGTGGTTATTTCTGAACCTTCTGAAATTCTTGAAAGAGCATCCGCGGTCACATTAGTGTTGCCCGGCTTGTATTCAATTCGAAAATCGTAGCCCAATAATTTCTGCACATATTTTTGTTGCTCCGGTGTGGTGACCACCTGTTTAAATAACTCCCGAATACTTTGATGATCCGTTCGAATAATAAAAAATCGACCCAAAATATATTGACGCCATTTTCGAACCGCCTCCGTTATAGCATACAATTCCTTATGATATGTCGAAGCAGATTGCATCTTCACACCCAACTTCTTGCTAAAGTATGAAATGGGATGCCGCTCTTGCAATAAGACTGCACCCACACCAACATTAGATGCATCAGTCTCGATAATAAAAGGATGAGAAAAATTCGGTAGAGACAAGACCGGAGCCGTGGCCATCGCTGTTTTGAGGGCTGAAAAAGCTGATTCTACCCCTTCATTCCAGCCAAATGAATCCCTTTTTAATAACTCCGTGAGAGGGGCAGCGATGGTGGCATACCCCTTTATGAAATGACGATAATACCCCGTCAATCCTAAGAAGCCCCGGAGTTGTTTTAGTGTTGCAGGTCTAGGCCAGTCTAGCATCGCTTCCACTTTTTTTGGATCAACACGTACCACCCCAGCGGACACTATATGTCCCAAGTATTCGACCGTGGCTTGACAAAATGAGCACTTCGAGAGTTTAACAAAAAATTGATTCTCTCGCAAACATTGTAGCACTTGCTCAAGATGTTCACTGTGGGCTTCTAACGTCGGACTGTATACTAGTATATCATCAAAAAAAACGATGACATACTTCCTTAGATACGGTGCGAACAATCTATTCATCGTGGCTTGAAACGTGGATGGTGCGTTAGTTAGGCCAAACGGCATGACAACAAATTCGTAATGGCCATCTACTGTACGAAAAGTTGTCTTCGCGATATCCTTGGGGTGCATCCGGATTTGATGATACCCGGCACGTAAATCCAATTTAGAAAAATATCGGGCTCGCCCCAACTCATCCAATAGCTCATCCACTGTCGGAATAGGGAATTTATCTTTGATTGTAATGTTGTTAAGTGCTCGATAATCCACGCAAAAACGGTATGTCCCATCTTTTTTTCGTACAAGTAACACTGGTGACGAATAAGGGCTATGGTTGTTGCGAATCAAGCCCTGTTCCAACATTTCCTTCACCATCTTCTCTATCTCAGACTTCAAAAAATGAGGGTACCTATACGGCCTCACATTTACCGGCTTACTTCCCGGTTCAAGATGAATTCGATGATCAATGATACGATAGGGGGGTAGCCCTTTTGGGTTAGCAAATACTTCAGTATTACGATGTAGGACTTCCAAAATTTCGGGTGGTATCCCATCCGGCAAGCTGGCCAATGGACTATTTTCCACACCCACCACGTCATCACCTTGCAAAGGAAGGAAATAGACTTCATACATGCTATGAATTTCGTCTTCATGAATTAAAGCTTGCAGGTGGTGAAGAGTAATTGACCCCAAGGATGAGCAATTTTCTCCTCGAAGCTGAATAGTCTTCCCATTTACTTCAAATTCCATAGTCATTTCCTTATAATCATGGCACACTTTTCCCAAACCTTGCAACCATTGAATTCCTAATACTAAATCAGGTCCCTCAATTGGTAGCACAAAATTCCAGGGAGAAGGAATTTTGTTGCAACTCCATATCCACCCTTAAACATTTGTGTTGGCATGTCAGATGGTCCCCATTCCCAATGAATACCCGAAACATCGGAATAGCTTCAATCTGTAACCCCAATTTTTCCACAATCGATGGCTTTACGAAATTATGTGTACTACCACTATCGATAAGCACTTGTACTCGCTGCCCATTTATCTCGCCCCATAATCGTAGTGAACGAGGGTTCGCTTGCCCCGCCAAAGAATTCAGGCTCGAAATATCCCCAGTAACCTCTTCTTCAATCCCCTCTGTCTCCGACACACTATCCAGTTCCCCCGGGTCACCTTCGTCGGGTCCCAATAGAGCGAAATACTTGCCACGACATCGATGATTTGGGCCATATTTCTGATCGCAAGTAAAACAGAGACCCTTCTCTCTTTTCTCTTTGATATCCGATGGTGAAAGTCGGCGAATCGGCAGATTGGGTGTGGGCAAGAGAGGTGGTTGTAGTTGAATCCGATTTGGGTTAGGGTTTATCTGTGGTGAAGGTAGCAAATCGGGTTTAGGTCCAAGGATGCCATTCTTTTGGTTAAGGGTTATACTTGGGTTACGGGTAGGTTCTGTGTAATTGGTTTGCAATTTGGGCTGAGTAGGTCCAATAGAATATTGGGTAGGCCGCTTATATTACCCCATTTGGATCCATATCGTTATTTGCCTTGATTTCTTCAAACCTTGTTTTGTAAACCCGGGCGAGAGAATGCCTCCATCGGCGTCGTCGGACGAGAAACCATCAATTTCGCCGATTTACGGCTTCGAGGCGGTGGCGAAAAAACTCACAAGCAATGACTCCGGCACGTCCGTGACTTTGTTCATTAACTCCTCAAATGAAGACTGAAATTCAAAGAATGATAGATACCAGGTGAGTTTGGAGAGAGTGCTTGTGGATCTTCATACGGTGAACTCCCGAATCGATTCAGACGTTGCCAAGAATTCCTCCCAAGTAGTGAGGAGACGATTCCTTTTCATCCAGCTGAAACCATCGCGGCTCGACCGTCCATGTGAAAAGAGACGATCGGAGACGCAAATCACTCAGGGTCCCATGAAACTCGAAAAATTCTTCAATCTTGAAAATCCATCCCTCCGGGTCATTCCCATCGAAGCGGGGAATATCCATCTTCATTGAACGAAATGGGGGTTGCCCATCGAAATTCCCCGTGTATTTTTCGCCGCCCGCCGGACTCCGAAATTGGTTTGTTGTCACCCCGGCTGAACTCCCAGCACTGGGTTGGAAATTGGAACTCAGTTCCTCCAACCTCGCATCCACCGCATGACCATATCTTCGCGCATTACGACTCATAGTTTTGTTCGGTTCTCAATTTGTTTCTGCATTAGCACCGTTTGATTCTCCATTTGAAGCTGCAAAGCCTTGACCATGGTAGGAAGATCGGATTCCGTCATTTTTGCACCTCTCAATGAAAGCACCAATGATACGAAATATTACTTTAGTACTACTTTGAGTGAGTACAAACTCCAGCACAGAAGGAATTCAAAGAGAATTTAGAAGGAAATACAGAGAATAGAGAGAACAGAGAATAATTAGCAGAAAACAAAATATCATTTCATAATCCTTTTTGCCTCAGATTCTTCAGCTATATTATGCCTCTATTGCCCACTACTAACTAACTCTGACAATATTCCTCCACGTCATCTTCCTCATGTGATATAATCTTTCAACCATACAGATGGACGTCTAATGCGGGTTGGGCCTTTGTCCATTGTTAGCTGGGCTTCTCCTTCAACATTCACTTGTTCTATATCTATTTGTTGGGCCGTATCAAGGTAACACGTGCAGGTCACATGGAAAGATATCGGTTGTCGGACGGCGGAGAGAAATGGAGGACGCTATGGCGGTGGAATTAGGTTTTTTGAAGAAAGGGGGAAAAAGCTACGATTTCTTCGGAGTGTACGGAGGCGCGCGTGGCTCGCGCGTGCGGCGAGTCTTTGCATATGTTGGTGGCGGAGACCGCGGAGGAAGAAAGCGGCGAGGATATAGATTGGGAGAAGGTGATGGCGGCGAGTTTTACGAAAATGGCCGCGGAGGTGAATAAAAATGGCGGAGCTGTAGCGACGACGGGGTCCACGGCGGTGGTGGCGGTGGTCGGGGAGAATGAAGTGGTGGTGGCGAATTGCGGCGGTTTGACGGTTGTGCTTTTGCACGGAGGAGTTGTTGTACAGTTGTCGGACTATCACACGATTCACATGGTACACAAATTATAATTTTATTTTATTTTATTTTTAAGTAAAATTTGTTACAATTTAAAAGGATAATATATAGTTGATGTGTATTTTGCAGCCTGATAGACGTGATGAATTGGAGAGAACTGAATTACGTGGAGGAAAGGTGGTTAATGGGAATGGACAGAAAGCACTAGGGGTTCTTGCTACTTCAAGATCAATAGGTATGGTTAATGAAATGACAAACAAAATGTTAAATTTATATGTATATATATTAAACTTGACATTTATTTATAATGTGAAATATGAAACTCAATTTGGATTGAAATAGATTATTCATATTGTATTTTTATTAAATTACATAAGTAATTTTTATTTAATATAATATTTATTAAATATTTTATTCTTAAAATTAAATAAATTTAAAAAAATATAAAGTTTAATGAAATTAATGCAAATTTAGATTAACAATTAATAAAATTACATATTATATTATTAAAAATTATCACATATAATTGTATTAACTTTAGTATTATTTTTATTAGATTTGCTGAAATATAAATTAATAATATTATTTAAAGTTATAGTAAACCAATAACAAATTAAATTAAAAAAGCAAAAAAAAAAAAAAAAAAGTAAAGTAAGCTGCAAAGTCAGTCTTTGCGCTATTTGTGGTGCAAAGATCTTTGTAGCAATTGATAAAATAGCGAGAAGATAGAGCGATCTTGGAGTGGGCAAAAATAGCGCTAAGCGCTATTCTTCTCAAAGACTTTGCCGAGATGCCCCTCATATGATGTTTCAATATTTACTGTTTACTATGATATGTGATAACTAACCAAGGTTGCAGAAATTGTTGGTCAGAGGCAGCCCATCTCCTAAGAACAAGACAATTTTCTTTAAAAAAAATTAATTTTGACCGATTTTTTAACTCTCCTGATTTTTGGTAGCTTTGGCGGAGCCTAAGGCTCATTTTAACTACCTAAGCAAGCATCTAAACCTGACTTTTTGTCACTGATTTGGACAAAATCGGTCAGCCTAGGGTTGCCCGACGTTTAGGCCGATTTTCACAACATTTGATGTATTCCTTATGAAATAGGGGGTTTGGATTGCTTCTTTGACGCAAAATTAGAAATTGTGATGATTCGATATTCATTGCTATGAAATTTTGGAAATTACACTAGGGTTAATATCTGCTGTACTAAAATTGATAATTGAACTTGTACCATCCGGCAATTGACCCAGTTTCGTTTCATATAAGAGTCTGTGTTCCCTCCCTTGAAAATTAACCCTTACTAATCAAAGTAATTAATAAACATCCACAAGTTAAACTCTTTAATGTTTTAAAAAAAAACCATTGTTTTAGTAATTACAAAATTAGCCTCCAAACTTAATAAAATTTCAATTAAATCACCAACTACAAATAATCCAACAGTCAATTTATCAAACCATCACAATTAGCACATAATCACACATATAAATGCATAACAACTCAATAAATTTCATGATTTAACAATAATTTCAAGAAATCCATTTGAAAAATAAAATAAATTTTAGCTCACCTCAACTCAAAAGTTATATCTCAGTACCAGCCTTTGCCATCAATATTCTCAAGTCCAATCTCCAAGTTGTTTCCTACAATACTCAACCATTCACCCCAAAATCCAAATCATATATTCTCTAGCATGTCTCAATAGAGATATATTCATGAATAAATTTGGACAAAAAGTTCACTCCTCACAGCTTCAATCTCGGCCGAATAGAAATGAAGAGACTTGGCTGTGATTGGATGTGGAAGAGATAACATTTTCGCTCCGCTGGAGAAACTTTTTTGACCAAACATGCGATTGTATATGAAAAATTTCAGAAAATATACTATTATCTCACTTTTACTTTTTCTCATTTTTTTTTCTTTCCAATCACATGTACATATTTTTCCACAAAAATAATCATTATTACACATTTTCCCACAAATTTTACTATTCACTCACTCACACATTTCTAACTACCAATCATTATTTTACTATTTTTAAATCAAAATCAACTTTCATCATTAGTTTTTCATCTCACATCCATTCAGTCTCAAAAATCATATATTTTTTCTTCCAATTGTTTTTTACCACTATTCTCTAGTAAAATGAAAATTTTCAAAATAAAAACATATCATGTGTTTAAATTAAAGTGTAGTTTCTGTTTTTATTGATTAAATCTTATGTAATTGCATAATGAAATATGCTATTGATCCTGTATTTTGGTGTGATGCACGAGTGTCAGTTCGATGTAACTTGGAAAGTTTTGAAAAAGTATATAATATATTGCCTGATGAATATAAAGAGAGGTTGTTAAGTTCTTGTTTTGCAAATTTTCATTATATGAATAAAGAAATTAAATTCTCGGGCAAACTACTGAATTCTTTATTGCTTCGGAGGATCATCAATAAAGACGCAGTTGGGATAGTAGATGATGATGAGATTTGATTCTCTTTTGGTGGTTTATCCAAAGCTTGTTTCTCGTCGAGAGAGTTCACTCTTATTACCGGATTGGAACCCGAGAATGAGTAGGAGTACATGGACAATTTTCCCGGTGAGAATAGGCTAGCAAAAAAATATTTTAATGCACGTAAAATTGTGTCAGTAGGAGAATTTGAATAGGCAATTTTGGAGAGGGTAGAGGACGAAGAAGATAAATACAAGTTGGGATTAGTACTCATTTATGAGAGTATCTTGAGAGCGAAGGAGAAAGCTACATCGATTGAGATGGACGTTTTAGATTTAGTTGACAATCTTGAGTTGTTCAACTCATATCCTTGGGGCCGGTAATGTTTTGATCACACAAATGTTGGGTTCGTGAGAACGTTTAAGAGTTTTCTCGCCGAAACATACACTTTATATGGATTTCCATTGGCTATACAGGTAAAAATAAATTGTTGAACTTATTATTTAGTTAGTTGATATATTTTCTCAAGTCGATTAGTAACTTGTTGCTTATATTGTTTATTTTTTCAAGTTATGGGCATATGAGTCTATTTCGAGTATCGCCAGCCACCTTATTTCAAGCATCTATGACCAAGGACAAAATTCCAAGAATGCGGAAATGGAAAAGCTTGACACTTGGGCAAAATTATATTTCTCATATCTTGGATTCACCAATTGTGAGTACTCTAATTATTTCAAAAAATTAAAATCTATTTTCTAATTTCGAATAAAGTCGTTTATATTCGAGTTGGGTTGTTTTTCGTAATAACCATACAAAGGTTTATAAATGACTTTAGTCGAAATTAAACGACCATATTCATAAACCTTTGTATGGTTATTTTAACGAAAAACAACTCAACTCGAATATAAACGACTTTATTCGAAATTAAAAAACTAATTTTTAATTTTTTTGAAACAATTAGAGTACTCACATTTGGCGAATCCAAGATATGAGAAATATAATTTTGCCCAAGTGTCAAGCTTAATTTCCATTTCCGCATCCTTGGAATTTTGTCCTTGGTCATAGATGCTTGAAATAAGTTGGCGATACTCGGAATAGACTCATATGCCCATACCTTGAAAAATTAAACAATATAAGTAACAAGTTACTAATCAACTTGAGAAAATATATCAACTAACTAAATAATAAGTTCAACAATTTATTTTTACCTGTATAGCCAATGAAAATCCATATAAAGTGTATGTTTCGGCGGGAAAACTCTTAAACGTTCTCACGAACCCAACTTTTGTGTGATCAAAACATTTCCGGCCCCAAGGATATGAGTTGAACAACTCAAGATTGTCAACTAGATCTAAAACATCCATCTCAATCGATGTAGCTTTCTCCTTCGTTCTCAAGATACTCTCATAAATGAGTATTAATCTCAACTTGTATTTATCTTCTTCGTCCTCTACCCTCTCCAAAATTGTCGATTCAAATTCTCCCACTGACACAATTTTACGTGCATTAAAATATTTTTTTGCTAGCCTATTCCCACCGGGAAAATTGTCCATATACTCCTCCTCATTCCCGAGTTTCAATCCGGTAATAAGAGTGAACTCTCTCAACCAGAAACAAGCTTTGGATGAACCACCAAAAGAGAATCAAATCTCATCATCATCTACTATCCCAACTACGTCTTTATTGATGATCCTCCGAAGCAATAAAGAATTCAGTAGTTTGCCCGAGAATTTAATTTCTTTATTCATATAGTGAAAATTTGCAAAACAAGAACTTAACGACCTCTCTTTATATTCATCAGTCAATATATTATATACTTTCCCAAAACTTTCCAAGTTACATCGAACTGGCACTCTTGCATCACACCAAAACACAGGATCAATAGCATATTTCAATCTGCAATTACATGAGATTTAATCAATAAAAATAAAAAACTACACTTTAATTTAATCAATAAAAAACAAAAAGATGGTATGTGCAAAAGCCTGAAGTCTGCAAGCAGCTCACATCTATAATTTAATTTTTATCAACAAAAACTACACTTTATATATCACAGGAATATTTGGTTGAAAGTCTTTGGAATTCATTTGTCATTGAATTTACATAGTAATAATCATTCTTTTTAAGCTTCCAAAAATCAATTAGTCATTTTCCCTTCATTTCAAATTGTACTAATTAAACATCATGACCTCGGTCTGCAATTAGGAAATTTTGCTAACATAATTCTCTAGCAATTAAAAAACCAAAAAAAAACAAAGGAAATCTAAGATGAATAAAAACTTCGAATTCTCTACTGCCTTTTTTTTTCCTGAAGATTACCAATAGCAATTAATCTGTGTTTCAAAGAATAAATTTTCATAGCTCCCACTTCAAAGTAAAAACACTGACTAAACAATCAAAAAACACCCATTTAAAAAAAACCCTAAATGACTTGCTCCAGAGATAAAAGAAAAGCTTAATTAATACAATAATTACCTGAAATAGGGCTTCACTGAAGCAAAACGGCGTGAAACGGGGCTTAACTGAAGAAGGCTTCACTTTGGATTAAGGTTTGTGGAAAAAAAATATATAGAAGAAGAAGAAAACTGGAGAAGAAATAAGAGAAGGCAGAAGTGAAACGTGACACATTTAGAAAGAAGATGGAATGGGCAAAATAGTATTTATCAAAATCTGATTTTTTTTCTTTATTTTTTTAAATAGGTCACTAGTCAAATGGGCCGAAGAGGCCCAAATTTTCTTCAAATTTTTTTTTTCCTGGCGATTTCTGTTCCTTTTTTTTTTTTTTCTTTTTTGCCGATTCATGCTTTCTTTCTTCTTCTTTTTTCTTTTTTTATTTTCTTGGTTGTAGTTGGGGTTTTATTTGGATTTGGGGTCCGATGGATGCCACCCAGTTGGGTTTTTCAATTTTGACTATTATTTGGTTTCATTTTTTACTATCTTGTTCAATTTTGACTATTATTTGGATGCTAACTATTTCAATTTTCAATTATGTCTATTATTTGTCTATTTGGAGTTTGCTCAGATGTGTGTAAATTTATTGGTATAAATATGTAACATGTTTTCTAGTTGTCTTCGCTTTGTGTCGCCTAGGCCGTCCGGGCACTAGTCCATGGCTTGTCGCCTATTGCTTTAACAACTATGGTGTTAACGGCATTGACGACGTGGTGCTTGTGAATATTCCAGAAACGGGAGTGCCTGCGTGGAGGCTAACGTGCACGCGAGGTTGAAGTTAAGGTATTTTTCAAGAGCTAGTAGTCTGCTGACAATCTGTAAGGTAACAAATTGTATGAATTAAAAAAAAAATCAGTTTTCAAAAAAGAAAAATAGTAAATGGCTCCAATTGGTTACTGAATAAGATAATGGGAGTGTTTGCAAAAATTTCTACTTTTGGACAAAAGTGATTTATTGGAACAGAGGTAAAAGTAATTGAGAATTAGAAGTTGGTAGTGTTTGCAAATAAAATCAAAAGCTTGAGTTAGAAATCTAAAACAAAAGTTGGCATTTGCAAACACTTAAAAAGTGATTATTTTAAGCAAGAAACACTTTTTTCCTATGATGCTCGGACTCTTCATTTCAGGTGCCGTACCCGTGTCGACAGGACACGACACTGGACATGACACTAGACATGTGTCAGATCCTCCAAAAAGAAATTCGGACACTCCAATTTCATACTATTATGTGCTAAGCAATAAAGCACATGAAAGATTGTTTTATTTTGCATCACTTTTCATATTTTAGTTATTTTGTTCAAATTATAACGAACATATATAGTTTATCAATATCGTATTGAAAAGTGTAATATGATTTATAATATATATTTGAAAAAAAAATGAATTTGTCGGCCATGTCTCCATGTTTGTGTCCAAGTTTTGGATCTTTTTAGCCATGTCCATGTATCCTAAATTTTAGACTAGAAAAGATCTGACACCCGGATATGTACCAGTGTCCGACACCCGTGTCCGAGTCCGAGCAACATAGAAAATACTCAAGTGGTACAAGTTTTGATCTGCCCATTCACATTGCATTTACAACAAATTAAGGCACATTGGTGGCTTGGTGTAGCTCTAACTAAGGGAAACACTTTTCATTTGGCTGCACTTTAAGGTTATATTATTTATTCATCATATTTCCCATACATTTGAACAGGTACAATGGTAGGGAGAGTAGAACGGACTTGCCAAGTATGCGGCAGCAATGTTGGCTTTACCATGTCCGATGATGTCTTCTTCTATTGCGGTTATTGCAACTCGCGAGCAGATGATACTGTCGATACTGGAGTAGACGAAGAACAGTTTTTCAGCCATTACTCCGCCAGTTGCAACCGAGTTCGTCCTGCCAATGCCAATGTAATTGTTGCTGAACCAATTTCTCAGGTAAAACCAGTATTGTAAAAATCGGCCTAGGCGGCCGCCTAGGCGCTAGGCGAAAGGGTGGCAAATCGTGTTATCGTGTCGTGTTTCGTGTCGATATGATAACGACACGACACGATAAGGACAGACACGAACACGACACGATAAGGATCTGCTCTGACAAGAACACGAACACGAAAATTTTTGTGTCGACACGACACGACACGATAAGTCAAAAACGGAAAAAATGATTTATATGTTAATACACGATAACAAATTACACAATATTACACGGTATTACACGACAATACACGACATAAACATACAAAATATCAGGTTATCGTGTCACTAACAGGTAAACGTGTCATTATCGTGTTACTAATAGGGAAACGTGTCATTATCGTGTTCGTGTCGTATCATTATCGTGTCACTATCGTGTTCGTGTCCTTATCGTGTAAACACGTAAAAACACGAACACGACACGAAATTTTCGTGTCCTTATCGTGACACGATAAGGACACGAACACGATAAGGCTAAACATTAACCCGCTATTTTCGTATCGTTTTCGTGTTGTACTATCGTGTCGTGTCAAAAATTGCCACCCCTAGCTAGGCGCCCCTAGGCCGATCCGATTTTCCAAAATCGGCAAAATAAATCGGTCCGGGCAAAAATCGGGCTAGGCGGGCGCCTAGGCGGCCAAAAAAATCGGGAAAAAATCGGCCTAGGCGGTCTAGTCGGAATAAATCGGCCAAAATACAAAAAAAATGAAAAAAAAAAAGAAGAAAAATTTGGTGTTTCTAGGCGCCCGACTAGCGCCTAGCGATTTCTGCAAGCTTGGGTAAAACTCACCACGTCTCAGTATTTGGACCATCCTGATATTCCGGTGGATGATATGGAGGACGTGGACGATGGAGTTGGGCCTATTGGACCCAGTGACTTCGGCTCGTCTAGAAAAAAAATTAGTTATGAAGAGTATTATTCCGAGATTAGAACAAGATACGTGACGGGGATTCAGGTTATGATTCAATTGCAATGCAAGGCTTTGGTTGAGAAGTTTAACGTTAGCCCTTTAATTATTGGGCTTATTGGACCTCTGTGGTTAAGGTTTTTGGCTTCCACTAGGGTTATGGCTGATGAATGGGCTGACCGGGCTCTTCATGATTCCGGGGCTCAAACACAAGGTGCAGCGCACATTTTTTTTGTCTTTCTTTGGAAAATACAAATTGCTCTGGTTTTACATGTTCTTGTGTTGTTTAAATTATTTCACTCTTGTTCGTGGATTTCTTGTTTATCTATTTGTTATGAAGAGAGGCTGGTAATTAGGGGTGACAATTTTTGACACGACAAGAAAATAGCGGGTTAGTGTTTAGCCTTATCGTGTCAACACGATAAGGACACGAAAATTTCGTGTCATGTTCGTGTTTTTATGTGTTTACACGATATGGACACGAACACGATAGTGACACGATAATGACACGATACGAATACGATAATGACAATTTTACCTGTTAGTAGCACGATAGTGACACGATAACATGATATTTTGTATGTTTGTATCGTGTATTGTCGTGTAATATTGTGTAATTTGTTATCATTTATTAATGTATAAATCATTTTCTTTCTCTTTTTGACTTATCGTGTCACTATCGTGTCGTGTTGTGTCGACACGAAAATTTTCGTGTTCGTGTTCGTATCGGAGCAGGTCCTTATCGTGTCGTGTTCGTGTGTGTCCTTATCGTGTCGACACGATAACACGATTTGCCACCCCTACTGGTAATACCTTGAAACCCATATTATAAAATGGACCTTCTGTTGTATAATGCTTAAAACTCTATTGGTTAATTGAAAATTTAAATGAAAGGATATTATAGGTATGTGCTAGAAATGTGAGTGAATTTCTAGTGTGAATAGAGAATATCATTTTAAGTATCAATAATCTCTAAATGACCATGATATTATCTAAAGTGTGTAAATGGTCATTGATGGGAAAATAAGGGGTTTGAATTGAGAAAAGTGTACTAGGATGTCACATGGAGTTTGGGAATTGAATTGAAAGGGAGACATCTTCCTTAGATGTTACTTTATTTGTGTAATTGAAAAGCATAAGTTAGTGAATTTTGGTGCCAAAAAAAAAAAATACTTGTAATTTGGATGCTGAAGTATGTGCATTGTGATGAAAATTCTAGAGCAAATGGGGCAAATTACCCACTTGGGATAGGTGATTGAGTTTTTTGACATGTATGATAAAAAAACATAGTTTTCTACCCACTTTTGGTGTTCTTTTACCACAATACCCTTGAGGCTTTAAATGCAAGCCTTTAATATGTATTTCTCTCTCTTGAAATTAAATACTCCCAATACATAACATACGTGAACTGTGAACACTCCCTTCTTTTTTGCTCTTCATTTTTTCTCTCTCTTCTTCTTCTTCTTCTTCACAAAATATCAAGAAGTTATTTTTGTGGGCTTTTATCAACAAAATCGCACCAAAAAATCGAATAACAAGGTAATGTCCTTCTCCTCCTAATTAGTTAACCTTGTTTAAATCGTTCAAGACCAATATATTTGCAAAATATGTGAAGTGTTTTGTGAAAGGAAAAATTTTCTGCATTTATGAAAAACAATGCACGATATCGTGTCATAGAGTAGGCACGATATCGTGCCCCCGTATATTAGACACGATATATCGTGCCCTTTATTAGACACGATATATCGTGCTGTATATTAGGTACGATATCGTGCCCCCGTATATTAGACACGATATCGTACCTAATATATAGGGCACGATATATCGTGTCCCATATACGGGGCACGATATATCGTGCCTCAACGAAAAAGTGGCGGCTGGGGTTGTCGAATCTATACTGCACCTCTGCCTCATTTCGCTAAAAGTTCCGGTTCTCCCTCGGGATGAAGCGAGGAGGACCTAACAAAATAAATGGATCATCGACTCCTATATATATATCTGCCTGGAGCTCCTCCTCGGTCGGATCAATATCTCATGACACACTAAAGCCTGTAAATAATATAAATAAATAAATTAATAAAAAATAAATTAATTATTAAATAAATAAATAAGTAAACACGTTAATACATACCGTGTCAAAGAAAAAATATGTCATGTCAATAGCGGTCTTGAAAACCTCCAATGAAGGCACCCAGCAATCGGGTGTCGATACTGAGTCGCCCAGGCATTACCCAGGCGAGGTATCGCCTCGAATGCCCAAATCTGTGAGAACATTGATAAGTATGAAAAATAAGATTTTTAAATATTTAAAAACTAATTACAAATATAAATAAAATAAAAACATATACATACCAAGACATAAGTGCCCCATAAAAATGATAAGAAGGTGGCCGATATCAGGTGGAACGTCCTTAGTATATCGGCCAAGTGGCGTAACATCATGCAGTGCGAATATAATGCATCAATATCTCGAAAGGAGTATTTCCCCCAAGGGAATGCCTCCTTTGTGCATCGTCCTCGATCAAAAACCACGACCAACGGCCCATCGGCTGCGGTATCGGCCATCGAAAACACAAGATATCATGTAAAAGGCAAATAACACCTTCGCCACCTTCAGGGCATCGCCTGGTGAGTCACGGAAGGTGCCAAAAGCAAATAAATCGCGTAAATGCGCGGCGGTAACCCGATCACCCTAAAGCAATACCGTCTATATATACAGTCTCGGGTACCTCAAAATCACTTTGTTAGGGTCAAATGTGGACCCCGAAAATCGCAATCCCGATATCATAGCAAAATCATGCCGAGAGAATCTGATAGTCTGCTCTCCGACGTGGAACCAACACTCTGATTCTGGAGCGTCCGGCACATGCACCTCCATCGCAACTAATACATGTAGTGCCGCATTACAACTGGCTCCGTCATACCCAAAATCCATAAAAATATCCGAAAGCCGATGTCTAAACCGACTATATAAATCATCAGCGATCTCCAAAGAACTCATCTCTCGATGGTCGAATAATATTCGATCGAACGTATCCCGCGATGTGGGCCCTCTCTCGATGATATGAGGGTCTCTTCCATTGTGGACCGACCTACAACAATTAATAAATTTCAATTTATTAAGATGAATTGTTGAAAAATTGCAGAACTGTAGTGAAAAAAAAAAAGCATGTGGGACAATATGGATATGGATATCTAGGCACGATATAAAGCAAAGAATACATGGAAAGAATACAAAAAAAACCCAGGCACGATATCGCCCAATTATAACAAGGCGCGATATCGTGCCCGTTATACCTAGGTGCGATATGCGGCACGATATCGCACCCAATTATAACAGGGCACGATATCGCGTGCCGTTATATACTAGGTGCGATATGCGGCACGATATCGCACTAATTATAATAGGGCACGATATCGTGCCGCTTCATCTTCTACATCAAATCGCGCGCGCCGTCAAGGGCCGCTACACCAAGTCACCAACATCCAACAATAACCCAACACACAAATTTATCAAACTTATTCACAAATTTATCCAACAATAACCCAATTGATAAACCCTAAACACCAAAATCGAACACTAAAAATCCTAAATCAATTAACCTAACATAAATAGAGTTTAAAACTTAAAATCGAACACTAAAAATCCTAAATCAATGAATCCTGAATGACGATTGATATGCTTACTTGTTCGGGAGGGGCGACGGAGGATGGTGCGGAGGCGGCGATGGAAGCGGCAGCGGCGGAGGTGGAGGCGGTCGGCGTCGGCGGCGACGATTGAATCCATGTTCTTCTCTTCTCGCACGATATTGGGCACGAAATGGGGATGGTATTTTCTTCTTCTTCTTGAGTCTTGACCGATGTGGGCACGAAATGGGGGGTTGGGTATTTCTTCTTCTTCTTGAAGAGGATGGGGCACGAAATGGGTTTGTATTTTTCTTCCTTTTAACTGTATTTGAGCACGAAATGGGTGGGTACTGCTTTTACTTTTGTTGTTTTATTTTTTTCACTTTTTGCTTTCTCATTTGTTTTTTATACGGTTCCCTATACAGTATATTTATGTCTTAGATTTCAAAATTCAAAAACACCAACTTAAAGGAGGGGTATTTTGGTCAATTTGGGTAGAAAAGAAGTTTGTTATCCTAGTGGGTAGAAAAGAGCACCCACTATCCATAGTGGGTACTTTAAAAATTTTCCCAAAATTCTAAATAACTGTAAATTATGGGAGTGTTTGTAATCACTAAAAAAAGTGCTTCTCAGGTTTTGGTTGGAAAAAAAATCATTTTTCTATTGTTTGCAAATGCCAATTTCTGATTCTGCTTCATTTAATCAGAATCTAAAAGCAGAGAGATGGGTGTTTTAGATTTATGCTTCTGCTTCTGGTTTGATTTTTACAAACAAATAAACATTTTTCCAACTTTTTCACCAGATACTCTCAACTTCTGATCCTAAACTTCTGATTATGTTTTCAAACATCACCAATCAATTGGTTGTCTTCTAGAAAAGATTTCTAGTTATATAAATTTAGAAATGACTTATCAAGAAGGAAAAAGGGTACAAAACAATAATGATCTTATGGTCTCTCTTTATGGATGTTTTCCTGCTGACAAACACTACCATCTGTAAAAAACTGATAATCCATCATCATTTTATTGACAAATGCGTGCATTGAGCCAAATAGGTTAACTCCGATACGAATCTATAAATTACTGTTGTTGTGTTTAGGGGTGTAAACGAGTCGAGTCGAGACGAACATGGTATTATTCGAGCTTGTTTGAATTTTAATCGAGCTTTTAAAAATTGTATTTGAGCTTGTTTCATTATTAATCGAATCGAGCTTGAACGAGCTTTGGTCGAGCCGAACACGAATCGAGCTCGAATAGCTTGATATTTTTACACATATTTTATTCTTTTTTTACTAATCGAGTCGAGCTCGATCCGAGTTTTAAATCTTATCGAACGGAAGCTCAAACGATCTTTTAACGATCGAACTCAAATCGAGTATCGAATAGCTTGGTTCGTTTTTCAGCCCTAGTTGTGTTACTAATATTACTCTCTCTGACTAGGATGGAATAACAACATGAATATCATCTGTTGTGTTTTGGGTCGTAATCTTTAGATAATCATGCATTTCTTTAAATTCTTTTTAGGTGAATTGTTATCTTTACTAAATTCCAAACTAGTGGGGACAGTTCCTGTTCAAAATTTGAGGCTTAAAATAGGGATAATTACAAAACAAATCCTCATGTTCGGGCTAATTACCAAGAAATCCAGAGATTTTTTAAAATTGCAAAAAACCTCTTGTAGTTTGATTCTGTATTACATTTTTTCCATTCATAAGCCAACAAAATTTCAAAACCCTGGTATTTATAGAATAATAGAAATATTACAATTCTCCCCTTAAATTTAACACATAATCAAACTTGAGGGTGTTTCTTTTTTGTAATTTTGAAACATATCTGGATTTTTTTTTATAATTAGCCCAAACCTTAGGTATTTTTTGTAATTTTTTATAAAAGGCTACGATTTCTTCGGAGTGTACGGTGGCCCCGGAGGGCGGCGCGTGGCGCACATGCAGGCAGGTGCTGCATAATTTGGTGGCGGAGACCGCGGAGGAAGAAAACGGCGAGGAGATAGATTGGGGGAAGGTGATTGCAGCGAATTTTAAGAAAATGGACGCGGAGGTGAGTAAAATGGCGAAGCTGTAGCGACGACGGGGTCCACGGCGGTGGTCGGGGAGAATGAAGTGGTTGTGGCAAATTGCGGTTTTAATATATATATATATATATATATATACACACACTAGAACAACACCCATTTAACTGTGTTACATGGGATTTTTCATCTCATATTTCAATCTATCATATTTATGATTGCCATATAAAAACGGTTATCACTCCTCTTATAAAACCTCGCTCGCTGCTTGAAAATTAATATTTTCATACACTTGAAAATCATTTACAAACACAATCTTGGTATAGAAAACTCCAAGAATTGATGTTTTTTATTTCACCACACAGATGATTGTCACGTGGACAATAATTATCATATTAATTTTGAAGTATAAATCAAGCTTAAATTGTGGATTTTAAATATGATGGTTTATACACTCGGTAGAAGATGAAACATCCTTTAGATCTCATCCAATCTATCTAATGTTTCAATGTTTAGTGACATTTATCAGATGTCAGGCGTAAGCCAAGGTAAATCGCGGGATGTGCACTGCTGACGTACAACCAGATCCTCCCAGGTAACTCCCAGGTAAAGAGAACAATTATGTTCGACCCCCCAATCTACTAATAACGATCTCTCCCCGAATCGAACTCACACGTATGCTATTCACCCCGAATCGAACCCACACGGACGCTATTCAGTATGAGTTCCCACCAAATCTTCACCAGCTCGCATATGCCTCGAGGAGCAATTTGATGGAGCAGGGATTTGAACCCCTGACCTCCACCCCACAATTGCTTGTGGTGGTCAGGTGGGCTAAGCCACCTGGTTATACAATACCTCTCATAGTTTGCACTAAAAATGACTATTCCGTAATATTTCATTTTAGTGCATATTTTAAACACTAAAATTATTAGTTTAAAATAAAAACAAAAAGTTTAGCTACTCACATCTTCAAAATTATTATTGAAATATTCAGTTGCTCCTCTTTGATGCGAAATTTAGAAATTACACTAGGGCTAATTAATTCCTGTATTATTAATGTAATTTTTTGAATGAATATAATATTTTCATTTTTTATGCTACGCGTGTAAGGTATTTACTGTCACTGAGCCCAAGTTTGTAATTGAGCTAAAGATGTTGAGTTGTAAAAGAATTTATTTGTGGTTTGAGAGTTTGAGATGATACAGAGGTTGTCTAATTGATCATGTTCATTTTTTCTTTCATGGGACAATTTGGATTTTTTTTTTGGAATACAAGTGCTTTGTTGTTTCTTGGTTCTCGGTTTTGCGGATGAAATCTTCTATTGCAAAAATGTATTGCATCTCCTATTCTACTGCACGGATGATTGACACATGTATAAGAATGTGTTTGGTTGAGCTTATAAGCTCTTAAAAACAGCTTATAAGATGTAATGTGTTTGGTAAATTTTTTCTAGAAGAGCTTATAAGCTCTAAAAAAAAAAGCTGCCAGAGAGCTTATAAGCTCCTAAAAAAAGTATCTTCACCTCAACTCTTTTTTAAAAGAGTTTATAAGCTCCTTCTTTTAAACATTCAAAAAACAAAAATATACTTAATAATTTTATAAGATAAAAAAATAACTTATAAGCTCAAGTATCTTATTTTATCAAAACACTCTGACAGCTTATTTTTAAAATAAGATCTAACATCTTATAAACTCCTAAAATAGCTTATCAGATGTAGGAGCTTATAAGATGTTTTAAATAAGTTTAGCCAAACACCCTCTGAAAGTTATCATATTAATTTCACAGCATAAATCAAGGCTAAATTGTGAAAATTAAATATGGTAGCTTTTATACACGTGTCAATTATTCATGCGGTGAAATAGGAAATTGAACACCTTTTTGAAATCGAAGATCTCATATGTTAGTTTTGCGTCAAAGTGATGTTACTAAATTGGATACCACTTAACTCCATCATGATTATAACATGTTTGATGTGGCTCATTTTAATTTTATTTTTTCAAAAAAAGAAAAAAAAAATACACGCACATGATGTAAAAATCAAAATTGGTGCTCAATTGGGTAGCATTTCATCTTTTGACCAATACAAGTATCTAGTGGAAAACTTATTAAAGTTCATAGATTTTGAACAACCTTAATTTTGATGTTGAACCAACCACGACCGTATCTGTATATAAATAAACTAATTAAAGTTCAACATTTTGCTCGTAAAAATGTAAAAAATGTTGTTATTCATTTGATATAAGATATGCCCATTTATATTAAGAAAATTTTATCTATATTTTGGGGTCACCAACAAGAATTCTCTCCATAACAAGAGCCTAGGTTGACTCTCATTGTCTTATTTTCGGGAAGGGGTTGGACTGTGATTTCATAAGCCCAAAAAGAGACGAGCCTATTTGGCCCGACCCAACTGAAACGGACTGGACTGTGATTTCATAAGCCCAAAAAGAGACGGGTCTATTTGGCCCGACCCATTAGACCCGAAATACCTGAACCGACCAGGTGAATTGTACATGTATTTTTAAAGTATGTGCCGATTCTGCACTCCAAAAACAGCGACCCGAAGGAATTTGATCCGGCCCAACGGGCCGGCCCATTTGAGACCTCTAGGTACAAGGCCCATGACCTGGTTTTTAGTTTATGTATATTTTGCTGTTGTTTGCAAATCTTGCCATGGACCTCAAAGCATTTGATAAAATTCCTTTCTTTTTCATTTTGTTCCAACTTGCTACTACTGGTTGGATCACCAACACGTGAGTACAGTAGATCACAAACTCAAACCTTAACATAAAAGGGTATTTATTATTTGTAGTTATTTATTCTGACCTTATTCATTTTTTTTTTTTTTTTTTGATAACTCGCCTTCCTGCGAACGCCCCGACTATCGCCGGCGACAATAGCTCCGACTCCTCATTCTTGCCGCCAAGGTAAACCGCGGGATGTGCACGACTGGCCAAGTGTTCGACGGCGGAAGTCTGGCGACGACTGTGGAGATCCTAAGGGTAAAGAGAACAATTATGTTCGACCCCCAATCTACTAATAACGATCTCTCCCCGAATCGAACCCACACGGATGCTATTCAAGATGAGTGCCCACCAAATCTTCACTACCGCATATGCCCGGGAGCAATTTGATGGAGAAGGGATATGAACCCCGACCTCCACCCCACAAACAATTTGATGGAGCAGGATTTGAACCCCGACCTCCATCCCACAATCTGTTGTGTGGTGGGAGAAATAATTTAAGCCACCTGGTTTTCTGACCTTATTCATGTCATGCCTATTGCTGGAATAATTTCATTTAATTACCTATTATTTTGTAATAATTTATTCCAACCTTATTCATGCCATGCCTATTGCTGGAATAATTTCATTTAATTTGTACTTAATTCACAATTAACTTGCTAGCATGAAAAAAGATCATAATACTTTTGTGTACCAATTAGTACCACTAATCAAAAATTAGTTGTTTCTTAAGTCACAGATAGAGCTGTCAATTTGCCCAGGCCGGGCCGGTCGGTGCTCGCCCGTTGGGCCAAGTGAGGGAAATCGGGCCGGAATTTTTTCGGGCCGCTATTTTGGGGAGCCCAACCCAGTCCATGTATTAAAAATACACTTGATTTGTTCCGGGCCGATCCGGGTTGGCCCGGCTCTTTTCGGACGTGTGAAATCGAAGCCCAACCCAACCCTATTACCGGACTGGTCGGGATGGGCTTTTTTTGACAGCTCTAGTCACATAGTCTATTACTTTGTGATTTTGAATCCAAATTTGATACTTAAATAAATGTGAATGTTTGTTTTTTTTTTCCAATTTTTTTCATACTTGGTTATTGATAATTGTTAAACATTACTGATAACAAACGATGTGTTTGAGCACTTTACTCACTAAAAAGTGTGTAGCAGGATTTTGACGTCCACAAGAAATTTTGTAATTCTACATCTTATAATAAAGCATTTATTTTATTTAAACCGGTTATTTTTATAAGCTATATAAGCTATATTAGTAATATTACCAAGGGGCAGAGTATGATACAAATAAACACACTCTAAAGTGAAAATATATAAAATATACATTTAAAATACACTTTTATACTGGGAATCACTTGATAGACTGGTGATAACACATTTATAAAACTCAGACATGTGTCTGTGTTCGATTCTCATCTAACTCCATCCCCCTGTCAAAATTTGTACTTAAAAGAAAATACACTTTTATATCAGTGTTCCACCCACCCCCAAAAAGGATAATTATAAAAATTACCCCGGGATTTGGGGTAATTACAAACACCCAGATAAGTTTCAAAATTGCAAAAAAACACTTGAGATTTAATTTCTGTCTTGTATTTTCTCCTTCATAAAATTTTTTTCTTCCAAAAATCCCCATTATTTATAGAAATATTATAGTTAATCCCTTAAAATTAATGTAACACTAAACCTCAAGGTAGGGTAGTTTTTGTTGTTTTAAAACTTTTATGGGTTTTTTCTGGTAATTACCCCAGATTTTAGGGGTAGTTTTTGTATTTATCCAAAACAAATTATAATTTTTACTTGGTACCCTTTTGCATTTTAAAATTATTTATAAAGACCATTTAGTATTCAGCCTCCCCCCCCCCCAAATAAAAAAAAAAGTGAGGGTCACAATTGACAACAAAACAAGATATTATCTCCCAATTATAGTTTCACCCCAAACTGTAAAATTATGTGTCCGCCACTGATTACAACTACACTACAAAATAAAACACTAAAAAACTACCACATTTTGTGCAATAATATACATATCTCAAAATTATAATTATTAGAAAGTTACGTAGAGCTTAAAAAATACAATACAAATGACAACTTATTATATAGGGGTGACAAATCGTGTACATGTGTCGGGTTCGTGTCGATATGATAACGACACGATAAGGTCAAATACAAACACGACACGATAATAATTTGTTTATACACGAACTTGAACACAAAAATCCATATTTACACGACATGATTTGACACGATAAGTAAAAAACAAAAAAAAATTAATTTACATGTTAATACCCGATATCAAATTACACGAAATAACACGATTACACAACAATACACGATGCAAACATACAAAATATGAAGTTATCGTGTCACCAACAGATAAACGTGCCATTATCGTGTTACTATTGTGTCACTAGTAGACAAACGTGTTATTGTCATGTCCTTATCATGCCACTAACATATTAACAATTTAACATGTTGTTTGCAGATTAACATTCTATCTATTATTTTTTATCGTGTTTACACGAACATGACACATAATTTCGCGTCCTTATTATGTTGACACGATAAGAATACGAACACAATAAAAATAAATACTAACTCATTATTTTTGTATTATTTCGTGTCGTGTCAAAAATTGACACAACGTGTGATTTGGCTCATTGAATGAGACACACATGATCCCCTCCCTTAATGTCGATGCAGCACCAGTTATACTGCCACGTCTCCACTTCTCCTTCGGTGAGAAACAGAAGATTCACAACAAAATTCATTTTCATCCACTCCACTCCCCATCTCCGCTAATAATAGTGGTACATACACTATCAATAATCGCTCTCGGTTAGGGTTTCTTCCAGATTCCATCCATTTTTCCGTTCTTCGCCATCTGATGATTCGCCGACAATGAGTGGTTTTTATCCGATTCTATTCGGATAATTGGATTCGGATCTCCTGCGATCTACTGTTTTGATCCGATTCGATTCTGAAGCCGATCTGTTAATTTGATTGTTTGCTGCGTAGCATATAGATATTATAATATTTTTTTTTGAATTTGATAAATCGAGCTAGTAAGTTGTTTAAATTTCTTTATCGTAAAACAATGGCTGTGGATCTGCATCTCGAGATGTGTTTTGTGCGGCTTGATGAGTCAGCTACTTTGAGTGTAAGAGCTGGTTTTTTTTTTTTTTTGATTGCTGATTGTGTGTGTGTGTGTGTTTTCTTTTGATTCCTTTAATTAATGGTGTTGTTTTAGCATCGGGATGACGTGGAAACTGATTTTTTAGGTGTATTTTTGGAAAATGGAGGACTTCCAAGTTTGATTGAGGGTGTGAAAACTGTAGACTGATTATTAGATTAAGTTAAATTGATTCATTAACTGCTTGGGGGCTGAAGATTCAAACATTTTTTTATAGCATTTATCAAAAAGCAAAGGAGTAAAGGTTTTTCTAATTGTTGGATCCCATGAAAGGATGTCAGTGCTTATGGATAGTTTTTTGTTATAAGTAAAGAGCATCCTTGTACCCGCAAAAGTGATTATTCTATGATAAAAGCAGAAGGAAATAAAACTTTATGGTTTTCTGTATTCTACGCGTGGCATAGGCAAAGAAGTTGAATGTTTATAGTATAGCAAAACCATTTCAACTTGGTTTCTCTTTACTATCTGTTTCACTGTACGTCTTTTTAGCTCAGGGCTTAGCAATAATGAACTTATATTCGTTCCTATTGCTAGAAAATATGATAGAGATGTGATGAGGCTGATTATTTTTTTCTTCCTGTTTTCTTATTTTTATTTTTTTGGGCTTCATTGGATTCAGTTCTGAGATCAAGACAGCTGCTTTAGATGTTATGCAACAGTTTGTTGAGGTCCGTAAATCTTTGGGCGGGAAATATTGCGCGATACACTGACGTCAGACAGTTTAGCTATATCAGTGGAGGTTTGAATGCCACTCACAGCTTAACTTATTTGTGGAATCATAAGTTTGGAGGAACGAGAAAGATGATGGTGGATTCTGGTACAACTGCTAAAGGATCTATGATTGATGGTTTACCTGAGAAGGATGATGATGGTGGCTATGCTAGCGGAGGATGGAAGAGGTGACTTTAGATTCAGGGTTTTTAATTTTGATATACTTCTTTGAAATTTCGGGTTTAGTTAAGTAACTTTCTATTGATGGAAACATTCTTACATGTGGTATTGGTTTTGAATGTGATACGATGCTATTTTCTTGTAAGGTTTTTGTTTTCATTCTTGGTTTGTTTGTTCCAGAAAGATCTACTAATTCAGTGTCTCGTACAAGTTAGTTACATTGATGTTTGGTTAGTGAGATTTAATGCTTTTCTGCATTCGGCAGTACATGTTGTTAACAATGAATGTGTAGAAAATATTCATTTTCAATTCTTTACTTGAGGATATCCACACTGAATCATGACTAATTCTCTCTGATTCCGTAATGGAAGGAGGTAAGCATTTTTCTTAATAGTGCTGGATTGTTTCTTTTGATCATAGATACGCTTTGTCATTGTGTTCGTGTATATGTCTACGGTCCTTAGCAATACTATTTTTGAGCCCTTGATTAACATGTCCTGAAATGGAATGTACACAAATGTTAAAAAATGCCAGTTAAGCAAGCCCTATAGTTGAGAAATGAAAAAAGGCGAGACTCCACCTATACCATGCATGCAAGTACGATAAACTTCAGATAACAGAGGAGAGAATGCAACGATATTTTGTTATCTAGTAGGACAATTTGAGTTTGTGGGACCCTTGGTTCCAAAAAGCAATCTATTAGGTCTACATCATAACCTACCTGAATATCGATTATGCGATCAATCATGCACTTACGTGCATGCATGAAAAATAATCAGTACTGTATGTATTATTATATTTCTCGTGTCTTTGTATTTCATTGTCCAAAACTTCCCATTCTGATTATGCGTCCCGGCTTTCCTATCCAAGATGGTTCACTTTCTGACTTTGAATTCAGGGTATTATTTTTGGCAAATATGTATCTCTATTATGGTACTTGTTGTCACCCTTTAGAAGATGGAATAGGACGCAAAAAATGTTGAAATCACCAATTGATGAAGTACCAGGAAATGATAATCTCTATAAATTGTCTAGTTCTCTTCTCCGCTCTATGTTTCGTCAGCTGAACCCATGCTCAATGTTCATAGGCTGACATAATCGTTATGAAAGTTTTTTTCTTAGTTGGACTTACTTGCAAGACACATCTGGTGCTGCTGAGGCGATTGTTACCCTTTTTACGTTGCATGAATATTTTTCAGATGTGATTTATCATAGATTGAAATCACATGTACATTTTATTTCCTGGTTGCAGCAAAGATGGAAGATTAAGTTGCGGATATTCCAGTTTTAGAGGAAAAAGGGCTAGCATGGAGGACTTTTATGACATTAAGGCTTCCAAGATTGGTGAACAGTCAGTCTGCCTCTTCGGGATATTTGACGGTCAGCTCTTGCCTATTGACCTTTTTCTTGAAGCTTACCATAGTGGCTAAAAGAATAGGATACCTGCTGGAGGGAGCCATTTCAAGTGTGAATGGCTCATTTTATGATAACTGGTTATATAAAAGTCCTTACAAATTGTACTTGCATGAATGAAAGCTGATCAAGATTGTCGGTTTTACTTCATACTGCCGATGATCTTAATATTAATTGCATTTTGCCCATTCCCTGGCTTGGACAAGTTCATTTGTTAAGCAAAACATTGAGCTTTTTGGAACTCAGCTTGGCTACAAACGAAGGATTTCCAAATTGAGCTTGCTCATGAAAAATTTCTCATTTCCTTTAACTTTCTATATTAATTCTGAATTAAGATTGAATGCTGGATTCATATCAACATGACCATGAACATGGCTTGTAAAAATAACGTGGCAAGTTTGAAAGCCAAACTTCTTCTTACTGCATTCAATTATAATGTTGTAATTGTTCATTGGTTTATGATTCTAATTATGAGAAGAGAAAAGAAATATCACTCTTCTAATGAGGACAATGTGTCATGACAGGTCATGGTGGCGCTCGTGCTGCTGAATTTTTGAAGGAACATCTCTTCGACAATCTCCTGAAACATCCAGAATTTATTACTAATACAAAATTGGCTATAAGTGAGTGGAAATATCTAATGTATAATTGCTTTTTATTACCAAATTATGATGACGTGATTGCATGGGAGGTTTCGTTTTTGTTATGCACGGGACTCTGGCTAATAGGGGAATGCTCTGTATAAACACAACTTAGGAGTTCGGGCTTTGAGCAATTGAAATTTGTTCGTGTCTGATTTTTGGGCTACACTAGGGATAAGCTGCCTCATAGAACTTGTGTAATGATATGCATGCTACCATTTTATATTGGTTAACTTCCCACGCGACACCCTTTCTTCCATTCATGCAGGTGGTGCTTATATGATGCAAATTGCAATGTTGGATATCAAACCAGTCACGTAAAAAGTGAACGAAGTAGTATTAGGTTATGTCTTATGTCGAACTATTTATGCAATATGGTCCTCATACATTTAAGAAGGAGAGGCATAAATTTCTAAATGGCATCCGGTGCAATGTGCAAACACTAGCTGGCTTCAAATGCAAGATATTTCTGCTTAGGTGTTGCTTGTGATGAGATAATATTTAGGAATAGGTAAAAGAAATTATTTAGGTCATGAGGAACATGAGAGTACTTTTCTGTTTATAGTGTCTCTGAATTTTGTATCTGTGACAAACGGATAATCAGTTCGATATACAAGATGAATTTCTGAGTTTCACTACAAACAAATTTCGACCAGTAGATTTATCTTGGGACCCATAGTAACAATGATTGACTTTCATGTTTACTTTGTCCGATGACTTGGCCCCGGCATGTGTGTGCTGCTGTCCTGTATTTCACAATACTACCTTGGGCATGATTAGAAAGGTTCGAGCCTATGAAAGGCAGGGTAGTCATAATTGCATGGTTCTAACTTTTTATTTTTATTTTTATTTTTATTTTATTTAAGATGTCTATCTTTTAATTTTAGCAAATGACTAATACAAAACCACAGGCGAGACATATCAGCAGACCGACAGAGAGTTCTTGGAGTCTGAAAGGGACACCTTCCGAGATGATGGCTCAACAGCTTCAACAGCAGTTCTTGTTGGCAATCACCTTTATGTTGCTAATGTTGGAGATTCTCGAACTATTATATCAAAGGCTGGAAAAGGTACTATCAGCTGTATTTGCATTTAAACGAAGTGATGTATACTTTCTCTTCTTTTCAACTTTTCTGTTCTTGGGACACAAATTTAAAGTTGTAGAGCAGATTAATATGAGCTAGCATTTCTACACTGAACTGGTTATAGACTCCTGTTAGGGGATATAAGTACTATTTGAAATTGGTTGACTTTGTTAAATACATTAAGAAATTGGAATCAAGGAAATGGGATGTTGAACCAACTTTCTCGTAAGAGATTTTAAGTAACCATGCATCTATAAATATTTTGATCCATCCTTTTCCTATTCATGGTGTGAGCGATGATGTTACTTTGGGGCTTACCGTACTTTGAGAAATTCTTGTTGCCAAAAGTGCTTCTGACAAATTGTCTCCTTTTTTATTTTTGCTTGACAGCAATTCCACTCTCTGAAGATCATAAACCAAATAGAAGTGATGAGAGAAAGAGAATTGAAAGTGCTGGAGGTGTTGTGATGTGGGCAGGTTTGGCCTTTTTATATTATTCAATACTACTGTGGTTATTTGATATCATGCAAATGTAGACAGGGCCATTGTCCTCTGGAAATGGTGTCATTCAGGAAAGACAAAGAAGCTGTTTTAATGTCAAAGAGTTTTTGTTCATTATTTCCTTGAGGAAATAAATGGTCCTCAAGACTGTCAATGAAAATCCCCATCCCCACATGGGATGTTTCAACAACAACAAAAAAAAATAATGAGTTATCTTATAATGCCAAACAGCACATGCAGTAACGGGCCTAATCATGGAATAACAAATTTCTGTGCATTACATGTGATTTTCTCTTCCTTTCATTTTTACGATGTGTCCGTTTATTGTTGAGTGACATGTATGGGATAAGAAGAGAGGTAAAAGATATTTAAGCATCTATACGGCTATACCATGTTAATAGAAAGTTATCATGTTGTATTCGGCAGTTTTCTAATAAAAATTTTGGATAGTTAGAAGCAACAATGACTTGCCATTATTGTTTTGTATCAGGAACTTGGAGGGTTGGAGGTGTCTTGGCCATGTCTCGTGCTTTTGGCAATCGAATGCTTAAGCAATTCGTTGTGGCTGAACCTGAGATTCAGGTACTCCATATATTAGTTGTAGAGGTTTGGTTTTTCCATTGTATGTATTCAACGCCATCGGTGGTGGATTAGCATAAACCAGAGTTCGGAATGTATACTGTTTATAATAGTTTCATTATTCCATATTAATGAAACCTAAGCTAAAACATGAAATATTTAAGCTACTAACATATTTTCCAAATTATATTGTCTTGGAGTGTCACTTTATTTGTTGACTTGGTTCTTTGGAAAAAAAAATCAATTTTCTTGTTTCAATGCTACAGGACCTGGAGGTTGACCAGGAACTTGAATTGCTTGTGCTTGCCAGTGATGGACTTTGGGATGTCGTCCCTAATGAGGTAACCATTTTTTTTTTTTGAGAAGAAATGAGGTAACCATTTTAATGGATGATTATCACTACTTTTCAAACAAAATCATTTATGTGGGTCCCCGTCCCACTACTTACATAGTTACATATCATGTATATAATTATCATCTTATCACGTTTTTCTATGAAAAAATCGGAAAAAAAGAAGATATTAAACCAAACATATTCCTGTTTTACAACCTATAAATTCTTCACCAAGTTTTTTTATAACCAAACATATTTTCATTTCTACGCAAATACCAATAAAAAGTTGAGAATACGCCTGAAATAATATGGAAAATGAGTTACCTCAATGGAATGGAAACCATACAAGCCCATAGTTTTTTGGATTTATTGTGGTCAGATGTCACAAATAATATAGATGATTCAATGTTTGAGGAATAACTAAATCCGCACTTATATTGGAAACAGTTTCCAATAATCGTTTGTAAAATTATCAAGAAATTTCTATGCATGGAATTCTGGTCCTTTTATTCAAATTTAGTATCTATATTTTGAGATTACGTACGTTCATTTAAGAGGCAATGTTAGCGTATCGACAAGAACAGCCAAAAAAAAATAAAAAAATGAAATGTATATCTTACGTAGAAACATCGCTGTATTTTCAGGATGCTGTGTCGATAGCACAAACAGAAGAAGAACCCGAAGGAGCTGCTCGGAAACTGACAGAGATTGCTTTCACCCGTGGCAGTGCCGACAATATCACCTGCATTGTCGTCAAGTTCCACCATGAGAATAAACCAGCAGATCCAGAGGAAACTCAGCAACATCTTGAAGTCGATCCCCAACCAATGGAAACACAACAAGATCTTGAAGTCAGTCCCCAACCAATGGAAACCCAACAACATCTTGAAGTCAATCCCCAATCTAACGAAACCCAGGAACGTAAGGAAACCCCACAAAATAGCAAACCAAACCCCGAGCCTGAGGAATCCCATGAAACTTCGAAAGCAGAGCCTGAGGAAACCCTTACAAGTTGATGAAGTTGTTGGACACTAAATTTTTTGCGTCGTTCCTGGATGCAAATATGCTGATGGCCATGGGGTTCGCCGGGCAAGAGGGTCATGTGATTTGTTCATTCATTGGTTTGTTTCTTGTATTTTTGTCTTGTAATTTTGCGTGTATGTGTAAGTTGATTCTCATAAAGTTGTTTTTTGTTGGTAATTTCCAATGGGTGGTGTAGTTTTATTTGAATAAAGACTGGAGTTTTTTTGGTTTCTTTTCTTCATGCATGGATTATTATTAGTTTTCATGTTTCGGTGCTTAATGCCAATTAGAACTTGGTGTAGATGCAGTGATTGTTGGATTTTTAAACTGTCTTCAGTAAGTAGGCTGCTACCTGATTGGTTTTTTGCCTGGGTTTGCCATTAATCGGCCAAATTAAAGTTTAAATGTTTTGAGCTTTGTTGCAAGGTTCTCTTGATTGATTCCAAAAAAAAAAACAAAGAAGGAAAAAAAGTTTTAACATGTTTTGAAACTTCGGAGACATGAGATGTGAACATAAGAATTGCATTGACTTACGTCTTGTACAATTGGGGGTTTCTCCTTCGGGATAAACCTTAAAAAAAAGAGCTACTTTGACTTATCAGTAAATCTGCAATCATGTCTTTTAGGGTTTCTCTTTCGGAATAAACTTTTCAAAAAAAAAAGAGCTACTTTGACTTATCAGTAAATCTGCAATAATGTCTTTTAAGGTTTCTCCTTCAGAATAAACTTTTCAGAAAAAAAAGAGCTACTTTGACTTATCAGTAAATCTGCAATCATGTCTCTTTAGGGTTTTCCTTCCGGAATAAACCTTTCAAAAAAAAAAAAAAAAAAAGAGCTACTTTGACTTATCAAGAATTTGCAATCATGTCTTTTAGGGTTTCTCCTTCCGGAATAAACCTTTCAAAAAAAAAAAAAAAAAAAAAAGAGCTACTTTGACTTATCAAGAATCTGCAATCATGTCTTTTAGGTTTTTCCGGAATAAATATTTCAAAAAAAAAAAAAAAAAAGAGCTACTTTTGACTTATCAAGAATCTGAATAATGTCTTTTGGGTTTCTCCTTCCGGAATAAACCTTTCAAAAAAAAGAGCTACTTTGACTTATCAAGAATCTCGAATCATGTCTCTTTAGGGTTTTCCTTCCGGAATAAACCTTTCAAAAAAAAAAAAAAAAGAGCTACTTTGACTTATCAGTAAATCTGCAATCATGTCTTTTAGGGTTTCTCCTTCGGAATAAACATTTCAAGAAAAAAAAGAGCTACTTTGACTTATCAGTAAATCTGCAACCATGTCTCTAAAAGACAGAAAATTCAGAATGATATATCAACCCTAAATGCAGAAAATCCTAGTCATAGGGTTAAGTTACACAAACATCCTTCTAAATGAGACATTTGAACTATTAGTTCTAAAGAAGTCTATGCTTTTCTTTTCTCCCGCTTTTGCAATATTTAAAAGTGACAAATACAAATGAGCAAACTTCACACAATTATACAACTCTAAGAAATGGTACTTCAATTTAAAATAGGCAAAAACTTTTTTTTTTTTTTTTGAAAGACAAAACTACAATTTTAATGGAGTCAAACATTACTATGAAATACAAAAAATCGTAATGAGGTATAATATTACTAATATTTTTCACTTGATACACTTTTTAATTTAGTCAAATTTATCCCGATATGAGACATCTTTGTGTTGATTGTTGGAATAACAACATAATCTATATAATCGTATTTGCTCGAATACTAAACAATGGAACTATTTTGAGAGAAAAAAGGAGATTATAAAATACTGAATACATGCATAAAACATAAAAGTATTTCGGAAACAAATATAGATTTACCCAATTCGAATGCACTAAATCCGAAATACATATATTGAGATAATGAAAATGAGATTATATAGGGAAAAAGTTAAATTATATTTAATTCGAGGCGGATGCAGTAAATGCTGAATACGTAGTAAGAACCAATAAATTTAATTCGCTTAGATTGTAATCCAAAAAAGAAAACGCTAACTCGAGTTAAAAAGTAACTCTAGTTAAGCTAAAATGGATTCATTAACCATAGTTAAATCCTAACTCTAGTTAGGGTTCAACCAAATTTTTTTATATATAAAAGTGAGATGACCCTTCAATAGTCCGTACACTATTTCTTAATTTCAGTTAAATTATTTGGGCATTTTTGTTTTCTCATTTCTCTTTGTTTTTATTTTTGTTTCTGACTACTTCTCCGTTAATCATTTCAATTTGGTGGAAAGAGAGACAAAAACCCTAAATCCCAACTCCTGCTGATTCAAGACATCAATTTTGTAAGGCATTCTTTCTATTTTATTTTTGCATTTTTTTTATGTGGAAGTTGTAATTTTTTATACGATTTTTAATCTTAGTGGAATTAATTTTTGTTGTGTGTTCAATCATACAGATCAAATGCTAGCGCTCTGTGTTTTTGGAATTTGAGTTTTGTTTCTGATTGTCTGAGTTGTAAGTTGTAACTGCTGTTGTATTGTTTTTGCTGTTGTTTTGGTTGCTTGAATTGATCATTTTTTTTTTCCATTTACTGCTGTTGGGATGAAGTTTATGCTGTGATTAGGGTTTTTCCGGAAGAAATTACTGATGGGGTGTTAATTTTTTTTTTTTCTCTGTGTTTGCTGCGCTTAAGTAAGCTTTTGCAGATTTTTTTTTTCTTGCATTGTCTTTTTAAGTGGTTGTTGATGTTAGTGGAATTTAAACTGAATTTGGATGTGCTTGGGTGCACAGTCTCTGAGTTCGTAGTTTCATGTTCATGCAATTTTTTAACTCAGAATGTCATTTACTCATAAACTTGATCGATTCGCGGGTAAAATTATAAAATGTTTTCAGTCGACCGTTATCAACTCGTGTTCAAAATAGGTTATTGTTTTAAGTTTTAACGGTTTGGGTCGACCGTTAGCGACATGTGTTCGAAACAGGTCATCATTTTTGGCTATTTGGGTTGAGTGTTGTCAACACGTGTTCAAAACAGGTCAATACCATTTTTTAAACGGGTATCAACACATGTTTCGAAACGAGCTGACATCGTAATGAGAAATAAATGAGAAATACTTGATCTGTCCCATTTTTGTTACTCTTCTGTCCTCTTTGGAATGCTGCTAAATAATGTTATATTACTAAAATGAGATTTTTCTTTCCCAAATTACCATCTCATTTAAATCATGACCGTTAACTAGGCATTATTGTTTAAATATATTAAAATAAACCTAATTTTTCAACTGTCATCTAAAATTCGGTGCTAATTTCAATATTTGGACGGTGCGAATAACATATAAGCTATTTGCAAAACAGAAGTTGGAAGCAAATGTTTTCAACATATACCACTAAATAGAACCATTTGTTCTGTATCGAATGGCTCAACTGTGAATTTGAGTTGGCCAACACAATGGAATAAATGTGTTCTTATCTTTTTCTTTTTAAATTTATTTTGGAACTTTGAGTTTAGTCTAATCTAATCCAAACTGAGGAGTGTGTGGTGGGTTTTATTAGTGTAACTGCCGGTTGGACTGTGTTTATAACCATTGTCTTCAGGTTCATGGTACATGGACCAGAATCTGTAGATGGTGGTTTATGAATATATATTTGGTTAAGACATATTTTAGAAGTTGAGATGATATATGGTGTTCAGTGTTGTAAATATGGCTTTGAATTTCATAACTGTATGTTCACTCTATACCAATTTGCTGGGACGGCTTGATATGTCGCTGTTTGAATTTTGCTGTTTCTTTCTTTCTTTGGTGGGCTTGGTTCCGATCTGTCAGTCTAACTTAAGATCTTTGATTTGATGGACCTTTGAAGATATCTATGTATTTTGGATTTTGAAATCATGAGACCATTTTGTGCTATCACAACGCAAATATAGGAGTGCAATTTTTACGCAATATTATGAGATCTACTAATTATAAAGGTTCATTACTCTTTTCCTATGTGCAAGTTATACTAGTTTAGGATTTGTTATTAGTTACTGATAAAAGTTAAGTTTAGGTGAATTTTTAGAGCAGCCTTTAGAAAATATTAAATTCTGAATACAAATAATGAAATGAAATTACATTAGGAAAAATTTATATTTATTTAATTCGAGATGGATGCAGTAAATGCTGAATACTTAGCAAAGACCAATAACATTAAGTTTCTTGGATTGTATTTCAAAAAGGAAAAAGCTAACTCGAGTTAACAAGTAACTATATTTAAGCTAAAATGGATTGATTAACCATAGTTATATCCAATCAGGGTTCAGCCAAATTTTTTACATATAAAAATGAGATGAACTCTTCAATAGTCCCTACCCTATTTTCCCAATTTCAGATTAAATTATTTGGGCATTTTCAGATTTCTCATTTCTCTTTGGGTTTTTTTGACTACTCACTCATTTCAATTTGGATTGATTAACCATAGTTAAATCCAACTCTAGTTAGGGTTCAACCAAATTTTTTTATATATAAAAGTGAGATGAACCCTCCAATAGTCCGTACCCTATTTCTTAATTTCAGATTAAATTATTGGGCATTTTGTTTTCTCATTTCTCTTTGGGTTTTTTTTTTTTTTTAACTTCCTCAGTTCCTCAATTCAATTTAGTGGGAAAGACAGATAAAAACCCTAAATTCCAACTCTTGCTGATTCAAAACCTCAATTGTAAGGTAATTTTTATGTCACTCGTTCTCTTTTATTTTTGCATTTTTAAGTGGAAGTTATAATCTTTGATACTGATTTTAAAACCATGAGACCAAATTGTGCTGTCACAACGCAAATATAGCAGTGCAATTTTTACGCAATATTATAAGATCTACTAATTATAAAGGTTTATTACTATTTTCCTATGTGCAAGTTATACTAGTTTAGGATTTTGTTATTAGTTACTAGTAAAAGTTAAGTTTAGGTGAATTTTGAGAGCAGCCTTAGGAAATATTTGATTCTGAATACTGACATAAAATATATAAGTATTACAGAAAAAATGTAGAGTTGCTCAATTCGAGGCTGATGACTAAATCCGAAATACAGATAATTAAAATGAAAGTACATCAGGAAAAAGTTATATTTATTTAATTCGAGACAGATGCAGTAAATGTTGAATACCTAGCAAAGACCAATAACTTTAAATTTCTTGGATTGTAATCCAAAAAGGAAAAAGCTAGCTCGAGTTAACAAGTAACTCTATTTAAGCTAAAATGGATTGATTAACCATAGTTAAATCCAACTCTAGTTAGGGTTAAACCAAGTTTTTGATGTATAAAAATGAGATGAACCCTTCAATAGTCCCTACCCTATTTCCTAATTTCAGATTAAATTATTTGGGCATTTTCAGATTTCTCATTTCTCTTTGGGGTTTTTTGACTGGCCCCTCATTTCAATTTGGTGGGAAAGACAGATAAAAACCCTAAATTCCAACTCCTGCTGATTCAAATCCTCAATTGTAAGATATTTTTTATGTCACTCGTTCTCTTTTATTTTGCATTTTTAAGTGGAAGTTGTAATCTTTGATACTAATTTTAAAACCATGAGACCAAATTGTGCTGTCACAACGCAAATATATCAGTGCAATTTTTACGCAATATTATAAGACCTACTAATTATATAAATTTATTACTATTTTCCTATGTGCAAGTTATACTAGTTTAGGATTTCGTTATTAGTTACTAATAAAAGTTAATTTTAGGTGAATTTTTTAGAGCAACCTTTAGGGGAAAAAAACAAATAAAAAACTTGTATTATGTTCGTTCCCTCTAACATAATAGGTAATAGCAAAATGACTCTCATATCTCTTTTTTTTTCAGGTAATTATTTTACTTGTGTTCCATAACATATTTGTCTTCAAAGTGATCAATTTTGTCAAATAATGTTTTGCACGAGTATTTAAATTAAGACCATTCCATTAACATTTTCTGTATTTCCATTGGGATATTTTTTCTGCTTTGTGTTTTTTCAGTTGTTATGCAATCAACTGTATATAACTTAAAACTTTATCTTTTGTCATAAATCAGGTACTTGGCGATTGAGATATAAAAGGATCTTTGTTCGTAAAAGATCCTTACTATTCAGCAAACCACCTCCGTATTTGTATTTCAGCAGTCATTCGGTGCTTCTGCTGCATTCTTGCGATATTGTGAGTACTGTCTATAATCTAAAAATCTGATTATGGAGTGCAATAGAGATGAGGCCATCAGAGCAAAATCAATCGCCGAGGGCAAGTTTGAGAAAGAGGATTACGTCGGTGCTAAAAAATTCGCCTTGAAAGCACAAACTCTATATCCTGGGCTGGATGGTATTTCCCAGCTGTTGGCAACACTCGACGTGTTCGTCTCTGCCGAGAATAAGATAAGCGGCTTAGTTGATTGGTACGGAGTGCTCGGTGTGAGCCCCACTGCCGACGACGAAACAATAAAAAAACAATACAGGAAGTTGGCTCTAATGTTGCACCCAGATAAAAATAGCTCCATCGGTGCAGATGGCGCGTTTAAACTCATTTCAGAAGCCTGGAGTTTACTCTCGGATAAGGTGAAGAGGTTCGCCTATAACCAAAGCAGGGGCTATAGAAGTTTCGTTCCTACACATGCATGTGCTCCACCCGCACATACTGGCGGCCCATCCACACATACTGGCGGCCCATCGGTGCATACTGGTGCAGCACCCGTGCGTACTACTGGTGGTCCACCTGAACCATCCACGGAGAGTCAATTCAATTTTGGGAGAAGGAAAACCTCGGCTCCGAAGCCTCAGAAAAAAAATACGAACGCGCCGTCTAAACCATCTCCTGCTCCATTTCATCAAAGAAGCGATACTTTTTGGACGATCTGCAATCGGTGTGACACACAATACGAGTATCTTAAGATATACCGCGCCAGTGCTCTCCGCTGTCCCTATTGTCATCAGCCGTTTATGGCTTTAGAGATACCTCGACCGATCAGTTTGTCCAAATCGCACAAACCGAAACCTTGGCCACCACAACAGAACTCGAGTAATAATAGAACTACTCCAAATGCTAGTAATAATCATCTAGGAAGAAATGTTTCGGATGCTCACAAATCAGGCACGGGACACGACGTCCGGATTCTTCTACATACGAGGCCTATCAGCGGGTCCATTTTCCGATGTTGATATCAAGAATCCTTCTACGGCGACAAGAACATCCAATTCTTTTCAGCAGGCACAGGATCAATCGAAGAGAGCTTATACTGAATCACATGCCTCTTCCGGGATGGAGGGATCTTTTAAAAAGAGAAAAGAGGATGACTACAGTAATGTGCCCCAGGGAAATGGTGGTTTTGGAAGTGGAGGCTCGTCCTGGTCTTGGATTTACGGGTTTCCCGGCAATTACCATCAACCAGACAGTACTAGAGAGTGACGCCTGTTGAAACATGAAATTACTGATGGAAATGGGATGTTGAACCAACTTTCTCTTACGAGTTTTAAGTAACCATGCATCTATAAATATCTTGATCCATCCTTTTCCTATTCATGGTGTGAGTGATGATATTACTTTGGGGCTTATGGTACTTTGACAAATTCTTGATGCCAAGAGTGCTTTTGACAATATGTCTCCTTTTTCTTGCTTGCTTGACAACAATTCCGCTCTCTGAAGATCGTAAACCAAATAGAAGTGATGAGAGAAAGAGAATTGAAAGTGCTGGAGGTATTGTGATGTGGGCAGGTTTGGCCTTTTTATATTATCCAAGACTACTGTGATTATTTGATATCATGCAAATGTAGATAGGGCCATTGTTCTCTGGAAAGTGGTGTCATTCAGGAAAGACAAAGAAGCTGTTTTAATGCCGAAAAGAGTTTTTGCTCATACATTATTTCCTTGTCAATTCATTAAATCGTCCTAAAGACTCTGTCAATGAGAATATCTTCTATGCTAAATTTAAGGAGTTATCTTATAATTGTCAAACAGCTTGTGCAGTAGTGGGCCTAACCATGGACTAATATAATAATCTTTGTCCATTACGCGTAACTTTCTCTTCCTCTCATTTTTACGATGTGACAAACTCTTTATTCTTGAGTGACATGTATGGTATAACAAGAGAGTCGGGTTAATTTTTTTGATTTAAAAGATCTTTTTGGCATCTATACCATGTTAATAGAAAGTATCATGTTGCATTTGACAGTTTTCTGATAAAATTCTTGGATACTCAGAAGTTTCAATGACTTGCCGTAATGCCATTATTGTTTTGTATCAGGAACTTGGAGGGTTGGAGGTGTCTTGGCCATGTCTCGTGCTTTTGGCAATCGCATGCTTAAGCAATTCGTTGTGGCTGAACCTGAGATTCAGGTACTCCGGATTTTAGTTATTGTGGTTTGGTTTTTCCGTTGTATGTATTCAATGCTATCGGCCATGGAGGCATGGATTAGTCTAAACCTGAGTTCAGTGTTTACTGATTATAATATATTGAAGTTTCATTATTCCATATTGATGAAAACCTTTAGCTAAAACATGAAATCTAAGCTATTGGATTTATTGTTGGTCAGAACTAAGAGGTCGTCACGAACAATATTGATGATGCAATGTTCGAGGAATAACTAAAAATGTGCAGTTATATAGGAGATGTGTGGAAACAGTTTCCAATAATCGTTTGTAAATTGTAATATCATCAAGAAATGGAATTCTGGTCCTTTATTCAAATTTAGTATCTATATTTTGAGATTATGTATGTTCATTTGAGAAGGAACAGTCAAAAAGGAAAAAAAAAGATGTATATCTTACGTAGAATCATTACTGTATTTTCAGGATGCTGTGTCGATAGCACAAACAGAAGAGGAGCCCGAAGGAGCCTGCTTGGAAACTGACAGAGATTCACCCGTGGCAGTACCGACAATATCACCTGCATTGTCGCAACCCTGCAAAAATAGCACACCGAACCCCGAGCCTGAGGAAGAATCCCTTGAAACTTCGAAAACAGAGCCCGACGAAACCATTTGAAGTTGATGAAATTGTTGGACACTAAATTTTTTGCATCATTTCCAATTATGAGATTTGTTCATTCATTGGTTTGTTTCTTGTAATTTTTATGTGCCAGTGTATGTGTAAGTTGATTCTCATAAGTCATAAATGTGTTTATATTTCTTTGTAAATTCCAGTGGTTGGTGTAGTTTTTATTTAAATAAAGACTGGAGTTTTTGGTCTCTTTTCTTCGTGTATGCATTGTTATTAGTTTTCGTGTTTCAGTGTAAATGCAGTGAGTGTTGGGTTTTTAAATTTGGGTTAATTACAAAAACCACCCCTGGTGTTTACGTTAAGGGATAATTTCATTTTTGATACCCAAAGTTTACCACCTTTTCGCTTTTGGTACCCAATGTTCCCACTTAATCAATTTTGGTACCCAATATTTTCCCATTTGATTAATTTTACTACAATCCGTTAATCTGCCATCCAAAACAAACGGTTCACCTATTGTAGCAGGTGGAAACCGATTAAAATTAATAAAAATGAAGAATAAAAAACCTTTTGGGTACCAAAAGCGAAAAGATGGTAAATTTTGGGTATCAAAAGCGAAAAGATGGTAAATTTTGGGTATCAAAAATAAACATGATTTTTTTTATACTTTTTTTTTTATAATTTTCAAAAATTGATTCAGTTTGAAAGAGTAGTCACGTTTATATATCAAATATATATATATATATATTAATAAAATAAAAAATTTAATTTTTCTTTTTTCTTCTCTTCCACTTCGTCCTCCCTGTTTCATATTTTTCCCATTTTCTTCACCCAGCAATCGAAAACCTCTTTTAATTTGATTTTGGAATTTTATGGAGTCCTAAATAAAAAAAATCAAAGCACTTTTTAAAACTTCGAAATATGTTTTAAAAAATTCTGGATTTTTTTTAAAAATTATCAGATTTTAATATCCAATTATGGAATAATTTTAAGACTTTTAAATAAATTTTTGATTTTTTCAAAACAAATTTCAATATTTTCGTTAATTTTTATATTTTTTAAATAGTTTTTTAGCTTTTTAAAAAAAATCAATGTTTTTACCCTTTTGGGATTTTTTAAGTCAATCAAATTTTTTGGTTAATTTTTTCAAAATATTATAGTTTACAGTTTTTAATCCATTTTTCAGAATTTTAGAAAATTTCCAGATTTTTAATTTTATATTGAATTTATTTTTTTAAGTAGTTGTCAGATTTTTAACACAACTTTTAGTTCTTTAAACAATATTTTAGATTTTTAAAACATCATTTATTTTTGAAAATAACTTTTTGGAAATAATATTGAGTTTTTTTAGTTTAGAATTTAAAATATTTTAAATAATTTTGGGTACCAAAATAGAAAATGTGGTAAATTTTGGGTATCAAAAGTGAAATTATCCCTAACTTTTTACTGCGCAACGGGTTAGTTAGCCGTCGATTTTGGATGGAAAAATAACGGCATGTAGTGAAAGTGACTAATGTCTGAAACTTAGGGTACCAAAATTGATTAACTGGGAACATTGGGTACCAAAAGCGAAAAGGTGGTAAACTTTGGGTATCAAAAGTGAAATTATCCCTTACGTTAATTACAAAAAGACTCAGTTATCTTTCAAGTTACAAATATCTTTTTACATTTGTTTCTCATTTACATATTGCACACTTGAGGTCGGTTTGATGGTGTATTTGTTAGATAAATAAGGGGTGTTTGTAAAACTTTAAGGGATAAATGCAAGGGATAATTACAAAAACACCCCAAGGTTTGGGCTAATTACAAAAAAATCCAGAGATATTTCAAAATTACAAAAAGCCCCATCAGGTTTGATTTTATCTTAAATTTAAGGGGTTAACTGTAATATTTTTACAAATATCAGGGTGGTTTTTGAAATATTTTTGGCTTATGAAGGGGAAAATATAAGCAGAATCAAACCTTAAGGGTTTTTTTGTAATTTTCAAAAATATCTGGGTTTTTTATAAGTAGCCCAAACCTCAGGGGTTTTTATGTAATTATCCCTAAATGTAATTTGAAGGATGGTTGAAGTTTCTGTAATTAGGCTAAACTTTAGGGGTAGTTTTTGTAATTATTCCTTCAAA
Organism: Rehmannia glutinosa; assembly: GCA_016081115.2. NCBI lineage: Eukaryota > Viridiplantae > Streptophyta > Magnoliopsida > Lamiales > Orobanchaceae > Rehmannia > Rehmannia glutinosa. The sequence goes on from JABTTQ020002837.1 coordinate 559,629, forward strand.
TAATCTGCAAAACCTTTGCAGAGGGCCAGAGCATAATTGAAATGGGCCAATCATGGAACAAATCCAAGTTATTGGGAGGGGAATGAACAGAGTAAGGGGTTACAGACTTACTGTATCAAGAAACAGACAAATTGGAAAATTGGTGTGTTCATCAAAATGCCATTACACAATAAAAACCTTGAAAGCTTTTTCAATTTATATTAATCAGCAAAAATTTTAAAATGTTTTAAAATTTAGCAGACACGAGATATCAATATAAGGGTATTTTATAGAAAAAGGGATAATTACAAAAACTCCCTGAGGTTTTTGAAAATAGAAAAAAAAACGTTGGGGTTTGAATACGTCTTACATTTTCCCAGGGAAAAAAATATTTTAAAAAACCCCTGATATGTCTGGAAGTAGTATAATTGCTCCCTTAAATGTAAGACATGATCGAATCTGATGGGTCTTTTTGTAATTTTGTGACATCTCTATTTTCTTATAATTAGCTCAAACTTCAGGAGGTCTTTTGTAATTATCCCTAAAAAAATTTATGTGAAGCATGCCAATTTTTGTTAAGCTACTTTGACTATCAGTAAATCATCAATCATGTCTCCATAAGTGTTGGGGCAAAAACGAAATTTAATTATTAAATATATAGTTTGATGTATATTATGATTAATATTAATTGCCCAATGGGCTATTAATGGAATAACCCGGCTCAAAGGAGTCCGAGACTGGCACATAGGCCGGTTTCTCCTACACGCCCCACGAGGTACATTGCCCGGTATAAAAAGATACATCCTATTCATTTGTAAGTTATTTAACTCATAATTACTCATATGCATTTAATTCACTTGAGCGTCGAATGAGCCTCCACGGGCACCCCCTAGGGACCTCCTAACGTTTGCTTGTATGCAGACAAGTTCCCAATCGAAGGAATTCCAGCTCTCGGAGAAAACCGGAGAAAAAGACTTGAAGGTTCCCCCTTGGGAAGAAAAACTTATTCAGAAATCGAACTTTAAGTGATCTGCCCTACAAAACAGCATCAATAAGAAAGAAAATTAAGAAGTTCATCTTATCTCTAAGCTCTTTATTATCTATCTGTTAGCAAAGACATCATCTCTAGATGCAAAACATTGTTTTTTACCTTGTCCTCTAATGTGTATACAACCTTAAAATAGCTTATAAGATAAATGGTAGACATAAGTTTAAGTTACACAAACATCCTTATAAGTGAGACATTTGAACTATTAGTGCTAAAGAACTATATGCTTTTCAATTTTCTCCCGCTTTTGCAATATTCAAAAGTGACTAGTACAAAATGAGCAAACTTCACACAATTATGCAACCCCAAGATGAAAATAAGTGCACTTCAATTTAAAATGGACAAAAACTAAAATTTTAGTTGAGTCAAAAATATGAAAATTGTAATGAGGTATAATATTATTAATATTTTTCACGTGATAGACTTTTTGATTTAGTCAAATTTACTTTGATATGAGACAAATTCCGACAATCTATATGATCGTATTTGCTCGAATACTAAAGAATGGAACTACTTTGAAAGAAAAAACGAAATTGTTCAATATGAAACCGAGATATTAAACGTTGAATACAGACAAAACATAAAAGTGTTTTAGAAAAAAAAACGTATAGGTTGACTAAATTGGGGTAGGTGCACAAATCCGAAATACAGAAATGAAAATGAAATTGAAAGAAAGAAAAAGTTATATTTTTTAATTCGGATGCAGATCAGTGTGACCAATAACTTTAACTTGCTTAGATTGTAATCCAAAAAGGAAAGAGCTAACTCGAGTTAAAAAGTAACTCTAGTTAAGCTAAAATGAAGGATTAACCAGAGTTAAATCCAACTCTAGTTAGGGTTAAATCAAAATTTTGATATATAAAAATGTGATGAACCCTTGAATAGTCTCCACCTTTATTTTCCCAATTTCAGGTTAAAGCATTTCAGATTTCTCATTTCTCATTTCTGTTTGGGGTTTATTGAGAAATCCCTCATTTCAATTTGGTGGGAAATACAAAGAAAAACCCCAAATTCGAACTCCAGCTGATTCAAAACCTCAATTGCAAGGTAATTTTTACGTCTCTCTTTCTGTTTTATTTTTGCATTTCTACGTCGAAGTTGTAATATTGATACTGGTTTTTAATCTGTGAGTGGAATTAACTTTTGTTGTGTGTTCAATCATACAGATCCATTGCTAGCGCTCTGTTTTTTAGAATTTTAATTTGAGTTTTGTTTCTGATTTCAGAGTTTTAACTGGTTTTTGATTGTTTTGCACTCGTTTTAGTTGCTTGAATTGATAACTTTTTTTTTTTTCGTTTACTGGGATGAAGTTTATGCTGTGATTAGGGTTTTTGCCGAAGAATTTACTGATGGGGGTGTTAATGAGCTTTTTTATTTTTTTTATTTTTTTTCTGTTTGCTACGCTTAAGTAATCTTTTGCAGACTTCCTTTTTTTTTTTTTTTACTTGCATTGTCTTTTTATGTGGTCGTTGATGCTAATGGAATTTAAATTGAATTTAGATGTGCTTGGCTGCACAGTCTCTGAGTTCTCAGTTTCATGTTCTTGCAATGTTTTAACTCAGAATGTTCATTTACTTGTAAACTTGATCGATTCACGGGTAAAATTTTAAACTTTTTTGAGTCGACCGTTATCGACACGTGTTCAAAACAGGTTACCGTTTTAACTGTTTGGGTCGACCGTTATCGACATGTGTTCGATACAGGTCATCGTTTTTGGCTGTTTGGGTTGACCGTTGTCAACACGTGTCCGGAACAGGTTATTACGTTTTTTTAACCGGTAACCAAGAGATGTTTCGGAATGAGCTACAAGTAATGTCATGTATATTTAAGTTTATGTAAAATGTAAAAGTTTCAGAAGTAAATGTGAAATACTCGATCAACTCCATTGTTAGTAATCCTCTTTCTTTTTTAGAATGCTGCTAAATTAATATTACTAAAATGAGAATTTTCCTTGACCAGGCGTTATTGTTAAAATATATATAAAAAAACTAAGTTTTGACTGTCATCTGAAACTCGGCGCTAATTTCAATATTGGGATGGTGTGACTAACGTATAAGCTATTGGCAAAACAGAAGTTAATAAAAGAAGACTTTATACATTTACCACTAAAAACCTAATAGAACCATTTGTTCTGGATCAAATGGTTCAACTGTGGATTTGAGTTGGCTAAATATGGAATGAACAAGTTCCTAAGTTCTGAACTTTTTCTTCCTTTTTTTGAAAGAAAAATAAATATTTTTAGACTTTGGGTTTTAATCTAATCCAATCCATACTGAGGAGTGGTGGTGGGCTTTACTTTTACCAGTTCAACTGCCGGTTGAACTGTGTTTATAATCATTGTCTTCTGGTGCAGCAGTATGGTACATGGACCAGAATCTGTATATGATGATTTATGAATGTGCATTTGGTTAAGTCATTTTTCAGAAGTTGAGATGATATATGGTGTTTCAGTGTTTTAAAGATGGGTTTAAATTTATGTATGTTCACTCTATACGAATTAATGCTGGGATGGCTTTACATTTCTCTGTTTGAGTTTTGCTGTTTCTTTCTTTCTTTCTTTAGTGGGCTTGTCCCGATCTATCAGTATAACTTAATTTTTGATTTGATGGACCTTTGAGGATATCTATGTATTTTGGATTTTGAAACCATGAGACTAAATTGTGCTGTCACAACGCAAATATAAGAGTGCATTTTTTACGCAATATTATAAGATCTACTAACTATAAATATATATTACTATTTTCCAATGTGCAAGTTATACTAGTTCAGGATTTTGTTATTAGTTGCTAATAAAGTTAATTTTAGGTGAATTTTTAGAGCAAAGCCATAAATAATAAAGAACTTGTATATTTAGATTCATGCATTCCCTCTAACATAAAATGACACTCGTATTTCATGTTTTTTTACCCGTATTGTTATTATTTTACTTAGGGTTCCATAATATATTTGTCTTCAAGTGATCAATTTTGTCAACTAATTGTTTTGCACTAGTATTTACATCAAGACTGTACCATTAGGCATTAACAATATCTGTATTTCCATTTGGATATTTTTCTGTATTCAGTTCTTATCTAATCAACTCTATTGATCTTTTTTTCCCCCCTTCATAATTCAGGTACTCAACGATTAAGATTTAAGAGGATCCCTGTTCCATAGAGATCCTTACTATTCAGCAAAATACCTCGTGTTTGTAATTATTCTTGTGATATTGATAGTAAAGATTTGAATATGGAGTGCAATAGAGATGAGGCCATCAGAGCAAAATCTATCGCCGAGGGCAAGTTAGAGAAAAAGGATTACGTCGGTGCGAAAAAATTCGCCTTGAAAGCACAAACTCTGTATCCTGGGCTGGATGGTATTTCCCAGCTCTTGACAACACTCGACGTGTACGTCTCCGCTCAGAATAAGATAAGCGGGGAAGTCGATTGGTACGGAGTGCTCGGTGTGAATCCCACAGCCGACGACGAAACAATAAAAAAACAGTACCGAAAGTTGGCTCTAATGTTGCACCCTGATAAAAATAGCTCCATTGGTGCAGATGGCGCGTTTAAACTCATTTCTGAGGCCTGGAGTTTGCTCTCGGATAAGGTGAAGAGGTTCGCCTATAACCAAAGCAGGGGCTATAGAAGTTTCGTTCCTACACAAACTTGTGCTCCACCCGCACATACTGGCGGTCCATCAGTGCGTACTGGTGGTCCATCGGGACATACTACTGGTGGTCCACCTGGACCATCCACGGAGAATCAATTTTTCAATTTCGGAACAAGGAAAACCTCGGCTCCGAAATCCCAGAAAAAAAGTGCGAACGTGCCGTCTAAACCGTCTCCTGCTCCATACACTCAAAGAACCGATACTTTTTGGACTATCTGCAATCGGTGCGATATGCAGTACGAGTATCTTAAGAAATATCTCAACAACGCTCTTCGTTGTCCCAATTGTCATCAGCCGTTTATGGCTTTAGAGATACCTCGACCGATCAGTTTGTCCAAATCGCACAAACCGAATCCCTGGCCGCCACAGAATAACTCGAGCAATAGTAGAACTACTCCAACTGCTAATAATCATCCAGGAAGAAATGTTTCGGATGCTCACAAATCGAGCACGGGACACACACGTCCAGATTCTTCTACGTATGCTACCCATCAGCGGGGTCCACTCTCTGGCACAGCTAGTGTTGATGGCAAAAATCCTTCTATGGCGACAAAAACAGCCAATTCGTTTCAGCAGGCACAGGATAAATTGAAGAGAGCATATCCTGAATCAAATGCCTCTTCTGGGATGGATGGATCTGTTAAAAAGAGAAAAGTGGATGATTACGGTAGCATATACGAGACGAACAATAATGTGCCCCAGGGAAATGGTGGTGGTTTCGGAAGTGCAGGTTCATCTGGATCGAGGATTTACGGGTTTTCTGGCAATTACCGTCAACCAGACAGTTCTAGAGAGCTAACACCCGTTGAAATGCGAAAGTTGCTGATGGAAAGGGCTCAAAAGGAGATTTTAAAGAATCTCAATGAGTCGGCTTCAGAGAGCGCAGCTAAGGCTGTTGATAAAGAGAAAGAGAAAACGAAAGAAAGAAACAAAGTGAGACAGAGAAATAGAAATGGGCTAGCAGAGCAAGCAGAAAAGCATCGGGCGAGCAATTCTGATGAAGAAAATCCTGCGACAGTGACGATGAAGGTTCCAGATCCTGATTTTTACGATTTCGACCAGGATCGAACCGAAAATTCGTTTGCGGATAACGAGGTTTGGTCTGCTTATGACAATGACGATGGCATGCCCCGTTTTTACGCGCTGATTCATAAGGTGATTTCTCAAAATCCCTTCAAGTTAAAAATCAGTTGGCTCAACTCGAAAACGAACACCGAATTCAGCACGATCGACTGGGTGGGCTCGGGGTTCTACAAAACGTGTGGCGAATTCAGGGTGGGCAAGCATGAGACGTGCAAGTTCATCAATGCATTCTCTCAGAGGGTAAATTGGTCAAAGAACCCACGAGGGATCGTTCTGATACTCCCCCAAAAGGGCGATGTTTGGGCGATGTACAAAAATTGGGCGCCCGATTGGAACGAGCGAACGCCTGATGAGGTTATACATAAGTATGACATGGTGATGGTGGTTGATGACTATAGCGAGGAAAACGGCGTGTCTGTTGCTCCTCTTGTTAAGGTAGTTGGTTTTAGGACAGTGTTTTGTCCGAATTTGGAAACAAAGGGGATTAGGAGGGTACCGAGAGAAGAAATGTTTCGATTTTCACATTTGGTCCCACACCACTCGCTCACGAGCCAAGAAGCTCCAAATGCCCCGAACGGATGCTTGGAGCTCGATCCAGCTGCTACACCATTGGAATTCCTTCAGATGAATATTGAGGAAGAAAAACAGACTTCTTAAGGTAGCCAACATTCAGTATATTAATGATTAGGGATAATTACATTAACACCCCTGAAGTTTGGGCTAACTAAAAAAACCTAGAGAAGTTTCAAACATACAAAAAGAAAAAAAACCTCACGTTTGATTCTGTTCTAAATTCAGGGGGGTAATTGTAATATTTTTATAAACGTCATGGGGGTTTTTGAAATATTTTTTGGAGAAAATGTAAGACGCAAGAGGTTTTTTGCAATTTGCAATAACCTCTGGGTTTTTGTAGTTAGCCCGACCTCATTTTTTTTTTTTTTTGTAATTATCCCTTTCGAATAATAAATTTTATTAGATGCACATATGGCGCACATGTTTATTGAATTCGGATTGTGCAAGTGACGTGCATGATTATCGCATTTTTTGATTTCTGATGCTTTGGAGTTAAATTTGGCGAAAGTTGGTGTTAATTTAATTTTCTCTTCTTTTTTTTTTGTTGTTGTTGTCAGGAGATGGGACGGAAGGCACGTAGGCGTTGTAATCCTCGAGTTTTTTAAATGGAGGATAGCTGAAAAGATGATCAGTAGGCAGTTTTAGATGCCAATATTTTGAGGTTTGTACATCTTTTGTTGTGCTGGTTCTGATTTTGCTGTCTGGAAATCTTGGTAACTTATTTTGTTAGAGGACCAGCCTTAAAAAACTACACAGCTGTTAATAGTTTAAGAAAACCACAAGCTGTTGATAGACTGATAGTTCAAAAAAAGCTACAATCTGCTCTAAGTTTAGAAAAAATGTCAAAAATTAGCAACAGCCTATATTTTTGCATTTTGTGACATAGATATATTTTGGCTGTTTAATTTAATTTATGTCAAATTGAAATTTGGCTGTGCGCGTTCATGTGTTGGGTAAATAATTGGTTAATACTGTGTCTAATTTGATCATGTTTTTTTTTTTTTGAATTGCTTCTTACCTCTAATTTCAGCTTTTGGGTGAATATTTTCTTGTCTCTTTTTTTTGTTCTTGCAAAAACAAATGGAGAAATGTGTGTTTATATCTTTATCAATTTTCAATATGATTGTTTCTGAAGAATGAGATGTATATGTATATTGAATATCTAAATAAATAAATTTATGTATGTACATGTGTATTTGTTGCTTATAAAACAAAGGGATACTTACAAAAACACTCCTGAGGTTTAGCCTACAAAAAAACCTAGTTATCTTTCAAAGTTACAGTTATCCCCTTTGACATTTGGCTATCTTACAGATCACCCCTCAAGAGGGTGTATTTGTTAGATAAATACAAACTTCATGGGGCAAATATAAGGGTATTTGTAATTTTGAGAGCTTGTTGGAGTTTTTGGTAATTAGGCTAAAACTCAGGTGTGTTTTTGTAATTATATGATAATGATGCCTTCTGAAATTATTAGGTTGGACGTAGGGGTGGCCAAATGGAACCTAAACCGGGTTTCAAACCGGAACCGTGTAGGCCGGTTCAGGTCCCAGTTCTTAGGTCTCAAAAACCGTGGAACCGGCGGTTTTAACCGTCGGTGGAACCGTTTTTTTAAGGTTAAAACCATTTATTTTGTTTTGGTGAATACATGCTAAAAGAAATGTTAAATGTTTATTATGATGTTTTATTTTCGTAACTACATGAGACACGTTTTAGACCGAATGTTGTAATAGAACTACGTGAACTTTGATTCTTCTATACTCTAATATTATGTATAGATAGTTTAATATTATTATTAATGGTAAGTATAAAACTTTATTAAATATTAAGTCCAAGTCTTTTTCTTCTATACTCCAATTTGGACGTAATGCTATGTTCTATCTGCTTTTATATGTATTTGACCCTAAACGATTTTTTCAAATATATAGTCCATTATTCTTTTTTGGGATGTTCAATATATAGATTATTCTCTATATTTAATAGTATTTTTTCTATTTTTTCATTTACTATTGTAATCCTATTTAATATGCATTTTATAATTTACACTATTCATTAAATAAGGGCAAATTAAGTAAATATTTTGTATAATTGTAGCTTTCAATATTTTTCTTAGCCAGTTTGAATTTACTAGACTATATAATTGAGACGGTGAGAGTATCACTTATTTGTGGTTGACATACATTAAATTTTAAATAATTTCCTCAAGTTACTACAAAATAAGATAAAATGCTCATTTATTCACCAAAATTTACTTGAAACACAATAGGCACTTATGTATTAAAAGAAAAGAAAAATATTCATTTATAGTCATCCATTTTACAAGAAGCATATATGATATATAGCTGTTCAACTATAAGAAAAATGCATGTGCTTTTCAGCTTTTCTAACATGTGAAGAGATAAAATAGGAGAAAGTGTAAGAAAAACAGTTGGCAGAAGTTGGAATTGGTAGTTGGGGTTGTGGAGCCAATTGCATTCTTTGAAAATGAATTAATTAACTAAATCCTTTGAAAAAATTCTCAAATTAATTGAAAATTGGTCTTTGATTTAGACCCAAATAAAGGTTTGAGAGGGGTGACAATTCTTGTTATATTCTATCCACATAATTTATGTTATTCATCTCAAATTTCTCAACCCGTGTTAGATTTTTCAACCTAATATGATCTGTTTATTATTCGTGTTTTTCGATTATGAACTAAAATGATTGTATATTTTAAAAACCTAAATAACCCGTACATTTATATGGATTGTATAAGTTAATTTTCATCCAAAAACTATATTTACATACATTTGATAATTTATTAACAACTTTAATCATAAATGACCCATAATGTTTAGTCATCGCAATGCTTAATTAGTTCATAATAAGTAATAACTACGCCATACTTTTTATAATTGCTTTACGTATTCCCTCAAAAAAAATAAAAAATAATTGCTTTACGTATTGGGTAATTGTCTGAATAAAAAATCGATTTTTTATTCAGAATTTTAAGATTTGGGAAGCTTTACAAGGCCATGGGCCCATGGCCAATGGACCTTCTTCGGGAATGGCTTTCGGACACCATGAGATCAATTCAAGTCAAATGAAAGTTGCAAAGATGAGCCCAATGATAAGCCCAATGGGCTAATCTTACAAATGTATATATGTATCTTGTCTAGTGAGCACCTCAAAATTAATGTATTCTATTTTTATTTTATTTCACCTAATATGTACATAATGCAATAAATCATTCAAAAAGTAGACCTTGCACTATATATATTAAGTTAAAGGGATAATTACAAAAACACCCCTGAGGTTTGGGTTAATTACAAAAAAAACCCAGACATGTTTCAAAATTACAAAAAAAAACCTTCAGGTTTCGTTTTGTCGACTGTAATATTTTTGTAAATGTTCTTTTTTTTTTGAAATGTTGTCGAAAATCACCGGGAAAAATATAAGACGGAATCAAACCTCAAGGGTTTTTTTTGTAATTTGCAAAGAAGTCTGGATTTTTTTTTGTATTTATCCCAAATCTTAGGGGTGTTTTTGTAATTATCCCTAAGTTAAATTAGGTATACATGTTTCTAAACCAAAACTTATATTTAGCAATTAACCATATTTGATTAGTAGCACCTTTTCAAGTTTCAATAGAATTCAATCAAAATATAATGTTCACCAATATAATTGTTCATATCCTCTATTACATCATGGCCACTAGTGATTATAATTGCATGACAAATCGAAAGTTCTTGAAGTTTCTAAGACTTGAAAGTTCTTAAGGAACTTTTAGGTTTCAATGAAATGTCAAGCAAAAACTAAGTAGTGAATTAAAGATTAAAAATTAACAAAGTACCAACAAGCCTTAATAATTGAGTTTGTTGTAGAAATAGCTAGTGAAATCACTAAAAGCCATTAACTCTAATAATGAATACCACAATTATTCACTAAATTAATGTAACAAAATCTTACCTAATCTTCATTGTGGGTAGAGAGCATTGTTGGTACTATAAACAAATTAAAAAGAAAAGACAAGTTTTTTGAATGACATAAGATAGAGATATTTTTATAAAAAATATTAATCCTACAATATAATCCAAGTGGGATGACAAAATCTCAACTATCAATATGAAAAGTCCAGAGTGGGTTTTAGAAAGTTTATCATTTTTTTAGGTCGAAGTGATGCATGGAAATAGTTTGTGGTGTTTTGAGAAATGAATTAATGTTGAGAATGAGTGATCATTTATTTATTGGTGTAAATGTATTGTGGAAAGTAATGGACAAAACTCAAAAGTGAAAGCATGCAACATTTAATTTTTTTTAGGAAAGATGAGATATTTTAAAATGAATGTTTTTTTGAGTAAATATCAAGGGAGGGAAAAAGTGATACCCCTTCTGATGGTGCAATTTGTAAAACAGAAACACAGTCAAGGGAGTATTTGTAATTTTGGAAGAAATTTTTTTTTTTTTTCTAAATTAGACTAAAGCTTAGAAATATTTTTTAAAAACCTTCTTATAATTACAGAACATACGCGTATGTGTAATAAACATGATGTTACTCTGGGCAATCACTTCAAGTCAAGATACTCCAACCTAAGGTATTTGTCCCTGGTTTAATATTCAATCCACGTGTCGGGAACTGGCCCGTGACATGCAAAGAGGTTAGAAGGGTTAGAGGTTGTCTCGGGGAAGCCTATCTGATGCTTAAGTCAATATGGTGTAGAGGAAAATCCAGAGCGTTAAGGAAATTCAACAGTTAAAATGTGTTTAATAAAAAATAATTAGGGAGAGACTATTTATACCTGGGATTGTATGTTGCATGGGCCGAATATAACAATTTGAGCCTCGTGGGCTTGATGTGATGAGTTGAGCCTCGTGAGTCTTTTCTACTGGTTTTGCCCAATTTTATTTTTATGGGCTAATAATTAATTAAAATGATATTAAATAAATAATTAAATATTTTACCCCTCGTCAAAACCCAACTTTCATTGTCCTGTTCGGGTGTTGTGCAAGAGAAAACCCTAGAACCACAATGTCATTCAACCGAATATGTACAAAAGAAAATGAGCACAATGTGTACGGACTCGCACACACTAACCAATTCTTAGTTATACAATAATAGCAACAGTAAAAATTAAAAATATTTTATGTGCTAGGAGCTCAATTATTTAAGTGTACATATATATTTTGTATTTCTCTTGCACAGTTGAACTACTTGTAGGACCTAGTCATAAATCAAGATATACAAGAGATGTAACAGCAAGCCCACTAAAAAAAAAAAGATGAACCATGTTCCTAAGGTCTCCTACCGCTCCGCCCCTAGAGCTTCGTCGATGAGGTGAATTGTGGGATACACTTCAACGAGTTAGGGTCCTGAGCTGCTTTAGACTGAGTCACCACACAAGAAGTCATCCTCCAACCTGTTACTAGGGGGATTCGAACTTCCACGCTGGCAGTGCTTGCGAAGCGGATATCACAACACTCAAATCCTTTACCAGTTGAGCAATGCCCCGAGGGCACAAGCAACTGGACTTTAATTTTACTTGTTGCATTATAGCTTTTCAAGCAGAGAAGAAAACGGGAAAACAATTTCTCGCACATTGAACTTAGACCTTTTTAACATTTTGCAATTTTTTAACTAACAACATAAACTTTGTGGGTTTTTCATTTTGCAGTCTCCAGCTAGCCAATGGAATATTCGTCCATGTGACTTGGAATATTCCAACCGAGTGGCTGTAGGTTACAAAGTGAAAACCCTGTACATATTAGATTGTTAGTTGAATAATAAAACAATTTAGGTCGCAAAATGTTAAAATGACCTAATCAATTCAGGTTGCAAAACCCTAACACGTTATAACCGAGTTAAAGTTAAGTTTGGTGGGCTCAGATACAACTCGAATAACACGAATAATATATATAGATTGAATTCAGATCAACCTAGATAGGGATGACAATGGGCGGGGTGGCCCGCCGTGGTCGCGGGGCAGGGCGGGTCACCCGTGTTGAATTTTTTTTATTTTTTTTATATTTTTATCTTATATTTTATATTATTAATAATTTTTTAATATTATATTTTGTATTATAAATACATATTATTTATAAAATTTGTCATTATATATGTTAAATATAATATTAAATACATAAAACTATATTATTTTATATAATATACATATAAAATATACATTAAATATATTAAAAAAATAAAAAAATAGCACGGGCGGGGCGGGGCGGGTATCCACGGGGTGGCGGTGATACCCAGACCCGCTTTGTCCGCCCCGAGTCAAGAGGCGGGGCGGCCCAAACGGGGCGGGTCTGTAAGTCCAAGCGGCTACGATAATCTAGAGGGGGGGTGAATAGATTATCTCCATCTTTTCGATTTCGCCCTCTTTTAACAATCGAATGCTCAAACAAAATAATAAAGGTGCGGAATGTAAACAACACACGTCGATTTAAAGAGGTTCAACCCACCTAGGGCCTAATCCTCTACCACCCCAAAGATATCCAGGGATGGATTTCGAAAAGAAAAAGAATTTTATTAATTACCAAAATTAATACAAATTCAACTTACAACACCTTGAAGAGCACCACACTCTTCTTTAACACCACCTTTGGAAATTACCACAATCTCCCTTTGAAGATTACCACAATCTTCTTTCAACGGCACCTAGTGAAGATTACCACAATCTTCAACCTTGAAGAATACCAAATTCTTCAACACCTCAATAAGAAGATTACCACAATCTTCTTGCACCTATCACCTAGATCATCCAAGTGTGCTCTTACCACAAGAACACTCACAAGGATATCTTGTGTTTGAATGATAACAAAAATCAAGATTACAACTCAATAATGAATATTACAATTTGAGTGCAAAGTGTAATCAAGAATAGCCTAGACCTCAAAGATGTGAAAGTGATAAGCTAGGCAATTTTACAACAAGAATAATAACAATGAAAGACCAAGTGTTTGCTTGAAGTGTATCTTGTTGTGTTGTATCTCAATTGTTGTCTTGGTTGCTCCAAAACTTCCTCTATTTATAGGAGATGATAGATCAAGCATAGGCTCCTCTTGGGGATTGAAAATCTCTGAGAAAAATACAATTAAAATCAAGAATATAGTTGTTAGAAATCAATCCCACATTTTAAGGAAATGTGTTTGTTGTCAAACGGTCATATTTTTTTTCTTAATACACAGGCGGCGGCCGCACGTAAATAGACGTTGGAAAAATACACAAAAAAAATAACACAGGCGATCGGTCGACGCGTCTACCTCGGCCGTCGACCATCACCCCAACCGGTCCCCTCATGGATTTTGCAAAGACCAAGTGTTATGTTTCAAAACACACTTTGCAGGTGCACCGGCCGCACTGGCGCACGGCCAACCGACCGGTCGACGCCTGCGGCGGCCGGCCGACCGCTTGTTTTCCTTCCGTCTCATTTTTCTGTTTCTAAAAACATCTTCAGTACGGGTTGCCCTATAGGGCACCGGTCGACCACGAGAGAGTAAATATTGTCTAATTTTTTGTCGAAAATAAAACTCAAGAAATACTCCGAAAATTTAGTAAAAACATTTTAAACCGATCGGGAGTATTCGGACAACATTTAGAAACATCGTTTGAGAGTGAAAACCCAATAACGTAAAATCATTAAAAGCGTTGTCCAATTTAGACGAAAATAAACTTGAAGAAATACTCCAGGAAAATATTAAAACCATTTTAAATCATTTAGGAGTATTTGGACAACAATTAAAAACATTGTTTTGGTGCAAAACAAAATCATCAAAATTAAGATAAAAACATGTATCAAACAATCTCCCCTTTTTGATGATTACAAACCAAAACAATTTTTACACAAACTAAGAGAGCAATTTTAGAAATGATTTTCCCGGTAAAAACATTTGACCGTTTGGAAGCAACCAAAATTTCCAAAAATATTAAAGCAACCAAGTAGGGAGTAAATATTTTCAATAATAAGCACAAGCTCCCCCTATCAACAAGCACATCAAGAATAATGTAAGAGCAATCATCCATAAGCTAAAAGCTTTAGCTTTTACAATTTGTTCAAGAGCTTATAAGCTCCCCCTGTCACAAAACAACATTAAACAATAATATAAGTCCATCAAGCAACAATTGGACTAAGAACAAATCACAACTTATGGCTTTTATGAGCCATAGCTTATAGCTTTTATGACAAGCTTTTATTAGCTTCTTTGAGCTAATGAGCCAATATCCTGTTTCTCCCCCTTTGGAATCATCAAAAAGAATGTTAGGATGGTGAAAACACCATACATTAATATCAAAGCGCCAAAGGAGCGGTTTAATATGATTGAGCAATTAAGGCATAATAATCCAAGGAAAATTGGAGAATTGAAACATAAAAGATCCATGAGCTTATTAGTAAGCTAAAAACATGATTTCAAAAAAATTTTAAGACATTTTGAAGCAAGAGAATCATGTAGAAGTTGAAAGTTTCATTGCGACATTTTAACAAACACCTTGTGTGCTTTAAAAATAGAAGAGGTTGTATATAACATTTGTAAATGGTTCAAGCCAAAAATTTTCATATCATCAATCAACCTCATTTCAAAGCCCAAAAAAAAATCATATGCACCATATGCAATAATTTGTCCATCAATTAAGAAGCTCAAAGAGATTCTCAAGGGTTCAACCCAATTGAGATAAGCTAAGAATGATCAAGGCATTTCAAATGCCAACAATTAGAGCATCCAACAAGTAATAAGTCATGCTTTCAACAATACATGTATCAAATGTCCCAACATAACCAACTAAGCATAATGAACAAAGCAAAAAGAAGCACTTTTACCATCAAGTACTTCATACCAATAATCAAACAATGCTTTAGAGTATTTTTACCATCAAATACTCCATCAAAATCATGATCATCCACAAGTCATTATCAACTTGCAATTTTAACCCTTTAAGAAAAACAAGCAAATATCATTAGTACAAATAAGTTTTACAAAAGTTCATAAAAGTACAAAGCAACTTAAATGAAAATGCTAGAAAGTAAAGGGGTGGGGTAACATCATTCCTCATCCGAGGAGAAGCAAGATCCGAGAATTAAGTCCTTGATGAATTTCTTTAACTTGCCGATAGACTTTTGCATTTTGGAGGTCTTTTGCTCCAAAGCCTCATACCTTGTCTCATAAAAAGCCCTCATCTCATCAAATTCGGCTTGAGTATACCTCCTAGGCGGTTGAGCACCGGTATTACCCTCCGGATTGCTCGGTTCGCCCTCTTCCGCCAATCTTGCGGCCTCGATGTCATCAAAGAAGTCATTAGGATCGGGAGACTCTTGACCTCTTCCTCTCGCCATTTTGGTTGGTCGGATTTCCATGTTCTTGCGCATAGTGACCATTTGGGTGATGTTATCAATGTCAAAGTCGTTTTGAAATACCTCCGAGTTACACTCCGACGAAGGTAGTCCCGATTGAATAAGAAGTTTACAAATCCAATTTCCCATAACCAACTTCTTATTACCTTGAGTAATGGACTCGATTAGACATTGAATAAGTATGGCACCAAAGTTAAGTGGTTCCCTCCTAGCAATCTTATAAGTCAAAAATAATCCATATTGCTAGGCATCTTTC
The DNA here is from genome assembly GCA_016081115.2 of Rehmannia glutinosa. Classification (NCBI taxonomy): domain Eukaryota; kingdom Viridiplantae; phylum Streptophyta; class Magnoliopsida; order Lamiales; family Orobanchaceae; genus Rehmannia; species Rehmannia glutinosa. The sequence goes on from JABTTQ020002837.1 coordinate 575,548, forward strand.
CCGACTTACCACAAATGCAATATGCGACAATGACCGATAAAATGCGATGCTCAAGTGTCATTGCCCAACAAAGAATACTTTGGCCATACTCCCAAATACGTCTTAACTTCTTTCATCGACACCCCCAACATTTCATCATTCCAAGTCCCACAAGAGAAATAATCCCAACCACCTTCTCTAACATGTAAAAGCCGGCAAATATCATTGGGAGTCCATCTAAAATGACGACCCTTTATAAGCGAATTAACGGCAATCGGCTTTCTTTCATTATCATATTCGACCCACATATTGGCATAAAAGAGTTGGATAATATCATCATCATACAACACATAAGCATGCTCCCATAAATACATCCAACCTTGCTCCTCAAAAAAATCCTCTTTATAGTAGGATACTCATTTGCAAATGAACTAAAACGACACATTTTAGTCCGAGCAATAGATTTACCTCCCATCCCCGAATCCTCATAGTACCATTCCGCATACTTATTGATGAAATTAATAGCATTGCGGGAATTAGGAGCTTGAGTAACAAAAGATTTTTTACCTTTCGCCCGACGACAATTTTCGAGCGAAATTGTTCCGCGAAGCTCGGTAATTTGGGCCCGAGAGAGAATGGGATTTTGAACATCATCACCTTCTTGAGCCACGTTTCTTTGAGCGGCTCGAATATCCCTTTGTCGGCCGTCTCGCCGATTTATCAAGTACCCTCTCCGCCCTTTCTTCTCTTAGAAGTGGGATTTTGATCGGTGGAATTTCTTGGAGGAGCCATATATGTAAGATTCTTGTGAAAATAAGAAGATTAGCAACAAGAATCGTGAAAAATGATGAAGAATTGAAGATTTTAAAGAAAATGGGAAAAATCGCTGAACAAGGGTTTGGAGAAATGTTTGTTCTGTTTCTGAAAGTGAAGAACAGACCCGTTATAGCTTGAAAAATAACCCTGGGAGACCGGTCGGGGTGGGGTGCGACCGGTCGAGGTGCAGGGCGACCGGTCGCCCCTGCTATGACCGTTCCAGGTGATTTTTCTTTCTCCCAGAGTTTTCCAAAATTCAATTTTTCACCCCAAAAGTTTTAAAACTTTGCAAAAATATAAGTTTGGACTATATCCAACAAATATGGGTTTTGGGAAAACATATAAACGATAAAATCAAGACTAAACACGTAGTGCCTTTTTAAAAGAAAATATTTGCAAGATCAATTAGGGGCACTTAAGGGGTCAAAAAGAAATATCTTGAAAGATATGTGCATAAGCATAATATCGAGTTTAAAGAAAAATACGAGTAGACATACCTCGATGGTTTAAGAAACTTGATGACGTAATAGCCAATGAGTATGAAATATGTATCCTACACAATTCTTAGACAACATTTTCATAGAAAATTCAAGTGTAGGCAAATAATATGAGATATCAAAAAGAGCTTATGCTATAGGATTTCATAAGAGATAATAAGCCACATAAGTCTAATAAAATGCTCAAGAGTTTTAGAAAATCATGCAAGGTCTCTTTTTTTTAAAAAAAAAATTTGAAACTCATAAATATATAAGAGACCTATATTAAAAATAAATACTTGAAAATTCATTTTGCAATTAAAACACAATTAAAAGTATGCATAGATTTAAAAATAAAATGCATATACAAATGGGGAGATACGGTTTACCAATTACGCCGTTTCCATGGGTTGTGTCTTTCCCATTGTTGATGATATCTTCCCATTGAGAAGTCACTTTGTTGATGATGACTTCTCCATTTCCAAGATTGGTTACCTTCCCATGGTTGATGGTTTCTTCTTCTTTGAAAATCATCTTGTTGATGATGTCTTTGCCATTTCAAGGATTGTGTTCTTCCCATTTTTGATTATACGCTCTTCTTGGAAATTGGCTTTGTTGAGAGTAGTTTCTCCTTATTTGATCAAATGAAACGTTCATTTGATGTTTTCTTGGTGGCATGAATTTTCTCCGATTTTTGCTTTGCCGGGTACCTAATAGCACATTGTTTTGTGGTACCCTCATGTGTTTGGGTCCTTTAAGATTAGCTTTGAGACTTTTAGGTCTCCAACAATATTTAGAGCTATTTCTAGCCCGACAAGAATTAGCCGTATGACCCTTTTTGCCACAATAAAAACAAGTAATAATTCTAGGAGCATAATGACCAATATGCATAGTGACTTGATCCTTTTTCATATGATTAATAACATTAGGCTTATGATCAAGTCCTTTATCACAATTATGAATATCAACAATATTGGACATTTTATTGGTACTCAAGTTGGATTTTAATAAATCCTTTTTCATGCAATCAATATTCTCAACAAGAGTACTATTTTCTTTTTCAAGGTTTTTAACCTTGTCAAGTGTGGTGGTGTGAGCACATGATAGTGATTCATAAGAAGTAAATAAACTATCCTTATCATTTTTCAAAATATTGAATTCCTTTTTCAAATTTTTGTATCTAACATGTAAGCTTTGGAATTCATTTTGAAGTTCATCATAATCATTTTGTAAATCACTATAATCATTTTGAATGACAATATCATAGGAAGTAGAGGGTTTAAGACATACCTCATTTTCTTCATTGATGCCCATAAAACAATATTCAACTTCTTCATATTTGGAAGTTGTAGAAGGCTTATTCCTTAGATGTGAGCTTGTATGATCTTGAGAAGTAGATGCTTTTGTTTGACTCCTTTCATTTGCAAATACTCCATAGATGGCTTCTAATTTTTTCCATACTTCATGTGCCGACTTTATTCCTACAATATGTTCATATTCTAAATTAGTAAATGAACAATACAAAATATTTAAAGCCTTACCGTTTAAGGAGATGATTTTCTTTTCTTCATCATTGAGCTTTTGAAGCCTTTTGAGGTGTATGGTGTATCTTTCGTCGGAATGGATTCTCCATTAATGACGGTGTTCCAAATGTCGAACCCGCAACCTTGTAGATAGCATTCCATTCTTTCTTTCCAAAAATTAAAATTCTTGGAATCAAATAGTGGTGGTTTGGTGGTGGAGGTGCGGATAGATGAGCTTCGTTCAGAGTCGTCGATCGTTTCTCTTCACTCGCGATGTGAAACGAGCTTGCCAAAGAGTTTGGCTTTGATACCACTTGTAAGTCCAAGCGGCTACGATAATCAGAGGGGGTGAATAGATTATCTCCATCTTTTCGATTTCGCCCTCTTTTAACAATCGAATGCTCAAACAAAATAATAAAGGTGCGGAATGTAAACAACACACGTCGATTTAAAGAGGTTCAACCCACCTAGGGCCTAATCCTCTACCACCCCAAAGATATCCAGGGATGGATTTCGAAAAGAAAAAGAATTTTATTAATTACCAAAATTAATACAAATTCAACTTACAACACCTTGAAGAGCACCACACTCTTCTTTAACACCACCTTTGGAAATTACCACAATCTTCCTTTGAAGATTACCACAATCTTCTTTCAACGGCACCTAGTGAAGATTATCACAATCTTCAACCTTGAAGAATACCAAATTCTTCAACACCTCAATAAGAAGATTACCACAATCTTCTTGCACCTATCACCTAGATCATCCAAGTGTGCTCTTACCACAAGAACACTCACAAGGATATCTTGTGTTTGAATGATAACAAAAATCAAGATTACAACTCAATAATGAATATTACAATTTGAGTGCAAAGTGTAATCAAGAATAGCCTAGACCTCAAAGATGTGAAAGTGATAAGCTAGGCAATTTTACAACAAGAATAATAACAATGAAAGACCAAGTGTTTGCTTGAAGTGTATCTTGTTGTGTTGTATCTCAATTGTTGTCTTGGTTGCTCCAAAACTTCCTCTATTTATAGGAGATGATAGATCAAGCATAGGCTCTCTCTTGGGGATTGAAAATCTGAGAAAAATACAATTAAAATCAAGAATATAGTTGTTAGAAATCAATCCCACATTTTAAGGAAATGTGTTTTCTTTGTCAAACGGTCATATTTTTTTTGCCAATGTCAATACATGCAGGCGGCCGGTCGCACGTAAATAGACGTTGGAAAAATACACAAAGAAAATAACACAGGCGGCACGGCCGACGCCTCGGCCGACCTCGGGCCGACCATCACCCCAACCGGTCCCCCTCATGGATTTTGCAAAGACCAAGTGTTCTGTTTCAAAACACACTTGCAGTGCACCGTCGCCGCACTGGCGGCATCGGCCGACCGGACCGGTCGACGCCCATGCGGCCGGCCGGTCGACCGCTTGTTTTCCTTCCGTCTCATTTTTCTGTTTCTAAAAACATCTTGTGCACGGGTTGCCCTATATAGAGGCGGCCAGGTCGACCACGAGACGTAAATATTGTCCAATTTTTGTCGAAAATAAAACTCAAGAAATACTCCGAAAATTTAGTAAAAACATTTTAAACCGATCGGGAGTATTAGGACAACATTTAGAAACATCGTTTGAGAGTGAAAACCCAATAACGTAAAATCATTAAAAGCGTTGTCCAATTTAGACGAAAATAAACTTGAAGAAATACTCCGGAAAATATTAAAACCATTTTAAATCATTTAGGAGTATTTGGACAACAATTAAAAACATTGTTTTGGTGCAAAACAAAATTATCAAAATTAAGATAAAAACATGTATCAAACAGGGTCATTTGCCATCCCTAAACCAAGAATGACTCAATTAAGTCCAAGCAATTCCTAAAAGTGACTTTAAAAAAAAAAATGTTCAAAACCTGTCATGAAACAAATGAAAAGTACACCATGCATATCTCCAAATGATTGGTTGAGATATAATTATCAACCCATTTATGTCCATAATCTCTTACCTAAATTTATGGCCCAAAAAGTTTAGTCTGATTTGATTAAACTGAATTTTCGTTAGTCTACTTTCCAGTTTCCAATGTACTGTTTGCTTTGTGGAATTCATCTTGGTATATTCTGGAATAATCTTTAAATTTCTTAAGTTTACCTTCATTTTAGTGGATTTAATTTGGTCAAAATTGTACAAATTAATGTGAAAAGTGATGCCTACATCAACATTAATGACTTCCGTTTAGTACATTCGATCAAGTTTTTTTCCTTCCTTTTTACGGTAATTTATCACGGACTATAGTGATCATTATCATTGAGGACAAGTTGTGTTTTAAAAAATAATAAAACAATAAGTAAAACCAATTCTAAAATAACTTTTTTTTCCGAATACAAAAACTCGTGTCAGATTGTTTAAAATGCCAAAACCCGTTAGACGGGTCCCAAGAACCAACCCGGTAGCATTTTTGTTTTATTAGCAAGGACCGACATTAGCAGTTTATCTGAAAAGTATTAGTACATAATTCACTTGAAAGTACTAGTTTTTATAATAGTGGACAGTGATATAGTATCATGAGAGAGCTGAAAAGTATTAGATTTTCATCAGAGAAGTATTAATAGTCCCTCCGAAAAGTGTTAGTACGTAGTTCACTTGTATATATTAATAGCTCCCCTAAAAAGTATTAGTTTTTTTCCGTCAAAAGTATTAGTAGTCCCTATGAAACGTATTAGTAGTTCCCATGAAAAATATTAGTTTTTTTCCTAAAAGGTTTTCAATAATTCGCCCTAAAAGTATTAGTAGTCCCACTGAAAAATATTAGTAGTCCTACTGAAAAGTATTAGTAGGTCCCCTAAAATATATTAGACATTTCGCTGGGTGGTTGGGGTTGGGTCGCTAGGTTCGCGGGTCGGGTAGATCCATTAGCTAGACCATCTAATCGTTAGACCGGCTAACAGGAGACTACCTCTTTTTAGAATCATCCTAAAATGACTTAGATAATAACATAATTAATTTTATTTTTTATGATCTTTTTAATTGAGATTGAATTTTAAGAAGGAACCGAGTGATTATTTTTTATATTAAACGCGAATTTATATCAAGGAAATTAAAAAAAATAAAGTCGTCCAATAAATACACAAGTTTACCAAATACTAAAGTGATATTTTATTTTTTATATACAAAAATGAAATTCCAATTAGTCCCTTTCAAATTTCTAGCTTTCACCGCAAATAAATAAAATAATCCATTGAGTGTGTGTGATGACCAAAATAGTGATAATAAATTAGACTTCAAGCTTTGTTACAGAATAAAATGGACCACTCTATTTACCCTTTATAGTGATTATCTTATTGAAGAGAATTATATGAAATAAAAACAAAACAATGCAATTTGTTTTATTTTTACACAACCAAAGCAAGCTATTCATATAGTGGCTATTTTATAGTGGTCTATATGTACTATATATTGTCAACTACCTTACTAGTGAATAGTGAGGGACAAGTCTTATACGGGATTATGTTAATTTATACGCGTTAAATACTATTGAATGTTCCCCTCAAAAAAAAAATACTATTGAATGTTATAGCTCATAAGTCATAAATATTACAATTTCAAATAAAATTTACACATCCAAATTTCGCCACATTTAATATTAATATATATATATATATATATATATGTATATATGCTAAATTGTACTTATGATCCCATCATATAGGGGTTGGCAAAATTGATTTCATAAAAATCAGACTGCCAAAAACCCCTACAATTAAAACAAAACTCTCATATTCAGTTTTTATTTAGTTTAATAAGTTTGTATTATATACGTGGACATTCGTTCAGAAAATTTAGATGAGCAATGATTTGTAACAAAAGTGAGAGTCAAATGAGCGATGTACAATTAAAACAAAACTTCATTCGTTGTGATTTTATGATTCTATGTATCTGTTAGATATATTTATGTTTAAAATTTTAGTTTAGATCTGTATAGATTTTTGACCCGTATTATTTTTGTTATAGACTTGCAACTGTTTTTTACTCGATATTGTAATCAATAAGTTTCTCTTGACTGAAATTCATTTTAATGCTAGGGTGACACTATTCACACTCATTTTTTCCTTTAGATACACCCACTCTTTTTAAAACCACTACCATTTTCTAGTTTACGGTTTGCCCTTCTTCCAACTGTATGTGGCACGATTGTGTGACACATGACTATGTGGTACGATCATGTGGCACATGACTATATGGCACAATCATGTGACATGTGACTATGTGGTACGATCGAACGACACATGCTTTAGGTAGTAAGAGCATTATAATCCTTTAAATGTCATGAATTTAAAATATGAGTGTATTTAAAGAAAAATAGAATGTGTGGTTGCAATTGCAATCTCCAAATCCTGGGTTTAAATTCTAACTATCGCGTGTTGGAATTGGTTTTATTAAATTGGGTTTTGACCCGATTTGACCAATTATTTAAGTGGGGTCATTTATTCAAAGTATGGAATAAATGAGATAAACGTCATCTACACCGCGGGTAGATGAGTTTAGCATTTTGAATTTCTCAAAACCAATATCGGGTGAATGAGAAATAAATGCATAAAGTTGGTCACTTAAAATGCTTTTATATATGGAATATAAAAGGGTGGGAATGTGGAAAGCCATATCCCACATAGGAAACATAGTAAATATTTTACTAGTTAATAAAAAGCTTCACCACTAATAAGGAGTAATCAAGTGGAACTCCTTATGGTACACCCTAGTGGACCGAGTCAATTTTGACTAGCCTTTGGCTAGCTCAAAAGGCACCGAGGATTTGCACGACGAGCACCGCCCGAGCCGGAGCCGCCCGCGCACGCCGCACATAGTCGCATTGGCGCTTTCGAGGCGCACTTTGCACTCGGTGACGACGTGGCGGGGCCTCGGGTGGCGATGGACTTGGGCGAGATCGCACGAGTGGCGACACATGGCGCCGATTGACGCGTCTGTTCACGACGGGGCACCGACCGACGCGCGTCATTCATCCCGGTGTGCGAGGTGTATACCAAAAAGGATGTGTTCCTTCAGACAGATGCGATCAGGACCATCAGATCGAAGCTGTTAACCACAGGGCGCGATCTGACGGTCAAGACTGATCCGGACCAGGGGTTGCACCCAGTCTGAAGAGGCACCAGGAGCTCTATATAAACCAGCCCCCAGGATTCATTTCAAGACATCAATTTCGAATTTCTGCTTCATTTTTCCTGCATAACTTTGTCAAGAGAGTTCAAAAATATATTAGTGTTCGCCGTACTTGCGATTTGTAGCAACTATCGCAAGTAGTTCGTCGTTGTATCTTGGGAGACGATTGCCGTATTCCGTAAGCACCGTGAGCGGGACAATCTCGTCTTAAAGAGAAAGAGTCCAACTCTTGCCTCGACGTCTCGATTTTTACCGTTACTCTGCTCAACTGTTTTCAGCCATTCGGTATACACCAACTATTTTTCCCAACATCGCGGAGTGTGAGTTGCCTCTCCTCCCTCAGAGAATTAGGACCATCCTTGGAATGATGAATGTCCAATAGTTTGAAGGAAATGTGTGGTATGTGCCCCAACTGGTGTAAGAATACCTCTGGGCTCTGAGTCATAAAAAAATAAAGAAAAATACTTAATGCTATATAACAACTTGTAAAATAACCAGGGTATATAGTCCATTGTCCACCACAATAGACTTAAGTCTCTCGTGGGATGGAGATGGAGGTCCTGGGTTCAACCCCACTCCATCAAATTGATTCCCGACATATGCGAAATGTAAAATAAAAGATTGAATGGAGTCTCTCTCTTTATATATATATAATATATATAGTGTTAATTACAAAAATACCCTTAGGTTTGACCTAATTAAAAAAAATCCAGCTAAATTTAAAAATTACAAATAATACCCTCAAATTTGGTCTGACATTTATTACCTTCATAAATATTTTAAAATTCCCCCTCATATTTATTAAAATAGTATAGTTTACCATTAATTTTAACACCGAAACAAATTCTAAGATAGTGTTTATAATTTTAAAAGTTAGTCGAGTTTTTTTGTAATTAGATCAAATTTAAGGGTAATTTTTGTAATTATACCTAATATATATGCACACACTAGGCGAATGGGGTGCCGGTAAAGAGAAGACTTGAATATTTTATAAGTATTATTATTACTTCCATTTCGGGAGATGCATTGATGATGGTGGGGCGGCACGCACCTCACTTCTCTCACTTCTCCCAACACTCATCTATGGCGTTGCCCATTCTGTACCTAACCTACTGAGTCAACTCGCCGGTTCCAGCTACTGTAGTACGTTAATTCCGGTGATCGGAGGAGAAATTTTTCGGCGAAATTGAAGAAGAAGAAGAAGAATATGACGATGAATGTCAAAGGATTGAGCGGATTGGAGAAAGAGTATATAAGGAAGCATCACAAGCACGAGATCAAGGATAATCAATGCACTTCTTTTCTCATCAAGCATGTTAAAGCTCCTGTTCATCTCGTAATATTATTATTTTGCATCTCTTTACTCTGGTGTGTGTGTGTGTGGGGGGGGGGGATTTTTGTTTTTGTGGATGATTGTTAATCGATTGGTGGATGGATGTTTATAGAATTTTATCGATTTTGATTAAATTTGTGTGGTTTTAGGTTTTGAAAGGGCTTTTTGGTGTTTAGTTTCGTTGATTTGACTGGAGTTCTGTTCAATTGATTTCTTAGCTTTTATTGTAACCCCTTGCAGTTGAGTTAATATTTGTGTTCTTTTTTCTACTTTCTATTCGCCTTGGGTAATAGGAAATTTATTAAGTAACTGCTAATATTTAGTGGTCATGTTGAAGAGTGATGTTATCCATTTGTTGCAGTAAAACTTCTTTTGAGAATTTTTGTGTTGTTCAGTTCATCTTTTTTTGTTAATTCAAGTGTTTATGCTTTGTGCATAGCTAAATTTTCTGTTTGCCCTTAGCAGAAAATAAATGCATATGCAGCTTATGTGTTCTTCTCTGTTTCCCCATGTGCAGTTTGATATAACTATGAGTAAGAACTAGGTCTGAAGTTGGTGAAAGATGTAACTTCAGAGTATGATTTTCGTGGAATAGTTTTTCCTTAATGTTTGTCAAAAGAAAATACCTGGAAGGTTATATATTTAAACCCCATTTGAAGCAAAATGCATGACACTGGACAACAAACGCGTAATATTATCCATGAACTTTAGATTATTTATGTTTAATGGCTTTACCGTACTCTCAAATGTTTTGAATCGATATTTATCCGAACCTTATTGATGGTGGTTGTTTTATCTATTTGTGCCATTGTTTGTCGCTTAATCCATTATAGTGATGGATAGTGCATTGTTTTGCCTTCTAGGTTTGGTCTCTAGTGAGGAGATTTGATCAACCACAGAAATACAAGCCTTTTGTCAGCCGGTGTGTTGTACAGGGAAATCTTGAAATCGGCACTTTAAGGGAAGTTGATGTCAAATCAGGTCTTCCCGCCACTACCAGCACTGAGAGACTGGAGCTTCTTGATGATGATGAACACATACTCAGCGTCAAGATTATCGGTGGAGACCACAGACTGAGAGTATGTTGGCAGTAATCTTTCTTTTATCATGCTTTTTGATTGCGAATGAAATATTATACAATCTCTAACAGCAAAGGGAATATGAAATTCAATGTAACCAAGTCTGGTGAAGCTAGCATAGTCCATAGAACGGCTAGAATTTAGATTGGAGAAGCAGTGAGAAAAATATTTCTTCCAATACGCTTTCTTAATTTTGAGATGGTTACGATATCCATCTCAAAACAAGCATAAACTCGTTTATGTTATTATTAGGGATAATTACAAATACTATCCTTGAGGTTTAGTCTAATTACAAGAGAACCCAATTATCTTTGAAAATTACAAAAATAAACCCTGAAATATGTTTCTATTTACAAATTGCACCTATTGAGGGGGGTAATTTGGATAACAAATACAAGCTTCAAGGGGGTATTTGTAATTAAAAGATAACTCGATTTTTTCGTTATTAGACTAAACCTCAGGTGTAGTTTATGTAATCATCCGTTATTATTACTACATCACTGACCACAATTGAGGGGGTGTTTAGGGGGTAATTTGGATAACAAATACAAACTTCGAGGGGGTAATTGTAATATTAAAAGATAACTAGATTTTTTTGTGATTAGACTAAACCTCAGGAGTAGTTTATGTAATCATCCCTTATTATTACGACATCACTGACCACCTTTAGATGCATAGTGGTAAAGAATCTGATACATAGGCTTATCTACCTATGATGTCATAATAACTGGACAAACTATATTTTCTGATCATGTTGTTTCATAAAATTCCCCTCTTTTTACTTCCTACAGAACTATACTTCTACACTATCTGTCCATCCTGAGGTCATCGAAGGGAGACCTGGGACCATAGTGATCGAATCCTTTGTAGTGGATGTGCCTGAAGGGAACACCAAGGATGAAACTTGCTACTTTGTCGAAGCACTAATAAAGTGCAATTTGAAGTCGCTTGCTGATGTTTCAGAGAGGCTTGCTGTGCAGGACAGGACTGAGCCGATCGATCGTGTTTAGAATGAGATTGGGATACTCTTTTTGCATGGAGAGCTATTTTCGCCAAGGATGAAAGCTGAATTTGAAGGCTTTTGGAGGTGGGATAGCCGTTTCTTCTGTATTACGCGTACCATCTTTTGATTTTGTGTTTGTTGGTTGTGTACTTAGTCTCAAAGTCATTGTGGATCTCCTGTAATTTAGTTAGAGCTCAAGAACCACAGACTGTATAAAAGTTGCCAAATTCTACTGCTAAACAAATAAAGCCTAGAAATTGAATTGTTCGTATTTTACGGTTATGCACCGGTGGGAAGCCTATATCTCCTTTACAGATACACTATATATGGAGATATGATAGTTGTTAAATAAAGATTTTGCTTGGTGCTGTATGAAAATCTTAAGTTGCAGTTGTCTGGGTTAAGTAGATTTTTCTCTGTATTTGTTAGTCGGGATAATTACAGAAAAAAACCTGAGGTTTGAGGTATATACAAAAAAAGCCCAGAGAAGTTTCAAATTTGTAGAAACCCCTTAGGTTTGTTTTCGTATTAGATTTCACACTTTTCATAAGAAAAAAGTATTTCGAACACCCGCTTACATTTACAAAACAGAATCAAACCTTAAGAGAGTTTCTATAATTCCAAAGCTTTTATGTTTTTTTTGTAAATGCCCAAAACCTCGGGGGCTTTTTTTGAAATTATCCCTAATTAGTTTTCACTTCTCAGGACCTCAGCTCAATCCACAAAGAGCTGTTGAGATGTTTTCCTGTTTGCTAATCATATGGTTCACATCAAATGATCTGTTATTTCTATCTTTAAGATCATCAAGTTCACGTTATTTTCCTATCATTTCTTTTCTCTCGTGTCTTCTCTTCAAACCGAACGCCATCGAAAAATTACGCACAAAATTCAGCTGCTTAGGTCCTATATGAGCACGAGTATTCTATTCATATCCAAAATTTTGACCCAAAATTGGGTACAAGTTCAAATGATGTATATTAGCTATCTATAACTTGTATACATTTTCGACTAAACCAAAGATATTGCTTTGTATTTGTCGCTACAGCAGATATGAGATTCTAAATTGCTATATTTTTGTAGGATGAATGATGATCGAGCTAATTGTATATAGCCTGTACATAGCTCCACTTGTGTGTACTACTTGAGAAGTAGGCTTAAGCCAATACAAGCTCCTCTTCCACCTGTTGTCGTTCCTGGTCTTCGTATAACTCTCCATCATTTTCGTTATAAGGAAGAATTACGCGTTTGATCTCTTCTGCATTAAGGGTCTCGTACTCTAGAAGTGCATTTGCTAGAGCATGTAATGCCTTCTCATGCTGCAATAAGTATTACATTACAAAAGATTAGACAACACTATTGCCTGTAAAATAGACAAAAAAATAAAATTATCCTAGGGCTATGTAGACAGACTAATGGTTTCTATACACAAATAAGGATTTGTAATTACGAAAAAATCCAGCTATCTTTTAAAATTATACAAATACCCCCTTGATATTTGATTTTACAAATTGCACCCTCAATAGATTTGTTAAGTAAATACAAACCCTCAAGGGGTACTTGTCATTTTGAAAAGTAACTGAACTTTTTTGTAATTAGGCTAAACTTCATGGGCTGCTTTGCAACTTATCCCACAAATAATGAACTTAATTCCCATTTATTTTTTTGTCGGCAGCTATTGTAAGTCAGTCAACACTATAAATACTTATAAGTTGACAATTTGGATAGCTAATAAGAGTTTCAACTACTCTCAAGCCAGTAAGATATATGGTACATATATAGATGCAAACTATTAAAGTTCCCTATAATATTTCAACTATATCGTATAATGTGAATTCCGAAATCATACCTTTTTCAGCAGGGCTTTTACACGATTATAAGCATCCCTCAACAGCTTAACCACCTGTCCAATTAATACATATAAGTTAATATGATAGCTATATTTTTAATATATCATAATTGCATGCATCAAATTAGAGAGGCATACTTCAGCATCTATACGGGATTGCATTTCTGAACCAGGTCTTTCTTTGATATGAACAGGGCCAATTGCATCACTCATCCCACATGTCGATACCTAGCAACAGTAAAACAATAGACGAGTGGTTTTACTTTTGAAATGGTAGTTAAATATGAGCGGTTTCATAAATTTATGGCACTCAATAAATCTCAATGAACAAGTTAAGAAGTAGAGGCTTGACAGAGAAACAGGAAAGCAGGACCAGATGAAAAAAGAATAAAAGGGATAATTACATGAGGTTTGACCTAATAACAAAAAAAAAACCCAATTATCGCTCAAAATTACAAATACCCCCTTAAGATATTACAAACACCTCTTGAGGTTTGAATTTTCTTAACCCCCTCTGAGGGTGTAATTTGTTAAATAGAAACAAATATCAAGCGGGTATTTGTAATTTTGAAAGATAGCTGTTTTTGTTTCTTTTTTTGTAATTAAACTAAACCTCAAGGGTGTTTTCTGTAATTACCCCAAGATAAAAAGTAGGAGCAGCGAAATCGCGCGAGTGCGATTTCTCGTGTTTTAACAAAAATCACAAATTCATGTAAGTGATGTATTATAGGAAATACCATATATTGAGCAAGCTCTGTAGCTGAGTTAAGATCACTACTTGCTCCAGTAGTAATATGGTCCTCGCCAAAAATAAGTTCTTCGGCTACTCTTCCTCCCATACAAACATCAAGGCGTGCCAACAATTGCTTCTTGCTGATTGAGGTCTCATCATTAGAAGGAAGCTGGGTAACCATGCCCAGAGCAGATCCACGAGGCATAATTGTTGCCTTGTGAATTGGATGTGCGCCTTCGGTGTTCAAGGCGACAATAGCATGGCCACTCTCGTGATATGCCGTGAGCTGAAAAGCAAGAAGATCATTAAGATAACTAAGCCATAATTTTTTCTTTTGTTTTTTGTTTTGGGGGGAGGGGGGAGGGATAATTGCAAAGACTACCCCTGAAGTTTTGGTTAATTGCAAAAAAAAAAAACAGAAATGTTGAAAATTACAAAAAATAACTTGAGCGATTGTGTGTTAAATGTAAGAAGGTAACTACAATATTTTTACAAATGTAGGGGGAGTTTTTAAAATGTTTTTGCTTACAAAGAGGGTAAAGTATAATACGGAATCAAACCTCAGTTTTTTTTTGTGATTTTAGAAACCTGTGTTTTATTTTTTTTAATCAACCCACACCTCAGGGTTAGTTTTTGTAATTATCCCTTTCTTCTGGGAAAAAAAGTTTAACTCGAAAACAAAAGAATACAATTCACACATGTATTAGGTAATAGTATATTACGAATGTGATCAAAATGGGAATAGACATATCAACCAAGAGATCAAAATGCATATTAAATCACAGAACAAACCTTCTTGGATTCTTCTGACAGAAACATTGTCTTTCTTTCAGTTCCCATTATTATCCTGTCTTTGGCAAATTCTAACTGTCCTGCAGTAAGCTTCTCAGCACCTTCAACAGCAGCCTTAATAGCAGCAATATTCACCAAATTTGCAAGATCTGTACCATAAGAATAAGTAGTGAACCAGAAGAGAATCCAGTTATATCTCGGTCAGTGCAATAATTTCGTAAAGTACAGTAGTGCATCAATAATGTTAGTTTCAAATTAATTAAGCAGCCTGCGAGAACTCTGAGCAAGCTTAAGTAAGCCTGGTCTCTGGTTTTATTGATATAACTTAAGGAGGTAAATAATGGACGAAAGACGGAGAAATAAACATGCCTGCCCCATTAAATCCTGGAGTACCACGAGCAATTGCGTTTACATCAACATCATTAGCCAAAGGTTTATCTTGTAAATAAAGCTCCAATATCTCTTGGCGACCCCGGGCATCTGGACTTGGAACAGCAATCTAGAAACAGGCCTTTTTAGTGTTAGTTTGAAAAGAAAAAATGAAAAATGCAAAAAAAGGAAAGTAAAGAGAGGAAGACATTGCTAAGTTTAAATGGCCAAAGCACTCGAGTTTTCAAAACTTTGCAAATAAAAAAGTGACGAAATGGATTTCAGTACCAATAGTGCAAGTGCGTTTAAAGAATACAAATACACTTACATGCCTGTCAAATCTACCAGGCCTTGTCAAAGCTGGATCAAGTATATCAGGCAAGTTGGTTGCACCCATTACAATAATTCCCTGAAAAAAATTCACATTTTGATCGCATCAGAATGTGTGAGAGGACAGTTGACAAAGAGGGGCCAACCTATTGTGACTTTACCTCATTCTGTTCAAAACCATCCATTTCCACGAGTAATTGATGCAGAGTTTTCTTTGTATGACCTTCCCACTGCTTCCGAGTTGACCCAACAGCGTCAATTTCATCAATGAATATGATACATGGAGCCTATAACAGTATAACGTACATTCAAAATCAGAATTACTAAAGCTAATAGGAAAAATAAGCTAATAAATAGATCTCAGTTTAATTTACTTGTCACAGGCTCTTCCACGTGAAAGTAAAGGGGGAACAAACATTTCATAATATATGTACAGGCATGCACCAAGTGTTACGATGTCACGGCATCTAGTATGCAAGAAGAAAAATGTTCAGACTGCGCTAAAAATGTGTAAAAACAAAACGGATCGTGATTCCAAATCGATTCTAGTACCCTGGAATTTCAAAATACTGGACGTGCTATTTTGTGCATTGAACTTGTCTTCTTTTGACGGGCCAGTGCATGAAAATATTTGATCATTTCTATTACATCGTTAAGATTACAATAGATAGAGAAGCACAATACTTCCCATAAAAGTATAAAATCTTCACAGCACACTTCCCAGCAATGATTCCTATTCCGAGGACAACCATATCTGCTGAATTCAAACTCAAGCAGAATCCAGTGATAATCAAGTATTCATACTTTAGTTCCCACTTTTACTGGAGAAATGAGAATTCGTCCGTAAAATGATAATCAATTAACACTTCAACATTAAAAAGAATTAGCAAGATTCAAATTCCAATGAGATAGCATGAAGTGTTCAATTAAAGCAATAAGATTTACCACCATCTAGCATTCTCCAACAAACAAATTTCGATGCTAATCATTGACCACAAAAAGCACAAGGTATAAGCAATTAACCTTTTTTTTGGCCGCTTGAAACAAGGATCTTACACGCCGAGCACCAACCCCCACAAACCTAGCATGGGGAAAAGATGGTAAATTTTCTGCCCAAATAAATCAGGATCCTGTAACACGGTCACTATAAAGAGTAACATCTTGGTCATATAGGCTCCAATATGCTAGACTCATTGGATGATTACCATATCCAAGAAATTGGTTTTACAATAGAAAAACAAAAAAATATATGAGACAAAATTTACCCACCCCTGATAAGCTATGAAACCTTATCTCAAATGATCCCAAAAACAGAGAATTTTCACATTAACATATGCAAAGATAAAAACATTACTCTTATATGTACATTTTTATTCTCAAAGGAAATCAATGATCCAAACAAAAAAATAGATAATGGAGCAAACTCTAACAAGAATTGGTCCTAAATTTTCTATATGAAGACACAGCAGAAAAAGTATATCAATTCTTACAAGTTTTATATTTCCCAAACTGTATGAATAAAGTAACATATGGTTGCGGGTTCTGTTTTTCCCACAAAAGAAATAAATCTAAGTGATATCACTGGCAAAACCTTACATTTCTTCAAATTCAGAGCCTGCTCTGTAAAAGAAAGGTACCCCGGCCTCTCCAGCTATTGCCTTCAAAAATCAAGAAGTAAAATAATCAGACAATATGTCTGTTGTAGACAGTTGCCTCAATATTCCATGCCCTTCAGATTAGCAATGGGGAAGGAGAACTTCACAGATTAAGTAAATAGCTATTCTTATCACAATACGCCAGTGTACCTTGGCAAGTAGAGTTTTCCCGGTTCCAGGCGATCCAGTCAGAAGAATTCCCTGAAATTTAATGCATCTTAAAGCACACTGCCGGGAGGAAAGCGCTCCATGAAAAGGCAATTAAGTGGAAATTACAAAATTACTAAACTAAACTAGACAAACCTTAGGCAACTTCCCTCCTAATCGAGTGAACTTTGAAGGATTTTTTAGATACTCGACAACCTCCTCAAGCTCTTGTTTAGCATCATCGCAGCCTTTCACATCTTTAAATGTCTTGACATTCTGCCATAATTGGGTTCAAAAGCTATTCTGTGTTTACGCAGCTCAATATGATATTTCATTACAGAAACATCATCATTTGTGGACAAAAAACAGCCCTATAGTTATTCAAAACTCATCTGGCTAAACCGACATTTAATCTAACTAATTTTCTCAGGGAGCACACACACAGAAGCACAATATAGTGTCAGACAAAAAGCTACATTATGTTAATGTGGTAAAGAAAGAACAGCTGAAGTCTCATGATTGGAAGTGAACCAAAAAGATTTACCTTCTCAGGCATTATTTCCTTGTTCACCTCTTTTGGGGCATAAGAAGAACTTGAACCAACTCCAGGAGTTCCTATCCCACCTAAACCACCAATATACTTCTGAAGTGCAACTGTACCCATCATCCTGAAAAATCACTCAAATTTCAAAATTCAATGGATAAATGACCAAACACAGACATACACATTGTTTGCGCATGCTAGAGAGAGAGAGAGAGACATCTTTATCTACACTCAATCACATCCACCAAAGCAAACCAGAAAGACGCAATGCCCTCCAAAATAAACTCAAGGAGGTATAATACGGGATTGAACAACTAGTAATGAGCCACTATAAGCATGTAAGTAGAGGTCATACCACACCAAACCGAATGCGATAGTGAACAACAAAGTGGATATGAGTTCTTGTGCAAGACGTGATGATCTGTTTGACATTTTTCGGTTCACCTACAATGCAGAAGAAGATGCTGAGAATTGAGAATGTTTGAAAAATTAAGTGTAGTCCCTTTATTTTGGAAAGCCTCTCTCTCTTACCATCACAACATGTAACGGCTGTCTCTCTGATACACCGGGGTTCATAAAAGAATCATCCGTGTTCCCTGATGCACGTTCTTTTAACTCTTGCAACTACAAAAATAGTTGACAGTTAGCAAAAAGGCTAGAAGTAATAACAAAAACAACATGAAGAACATTCAATAAGGAAAACTTGAGTTAGATAAGCAAAATTATTATCAGATTTTCTACAAGCAAAAAAGAACGACGTTTTCTAGCAGCAGTGGAACCAAAAGTGGGAATTAGCTTACATATAATCACATTCATTGTTTAACAACTTCTGTAGATTTTAAGGTAATAAATCGATTCCTTGCACATAGGAACACATTAAACTTAAACCCCAGTTCAGATCAGTCAGTACGCCTACGCCTTAAATTTCAACAACAATGTGGAATACACCAAATTTATTGCCCCATAGACATTTCTATGATCACAATGAGCAAGAACCAACTACTCTTGTATCCTGGCATGCTCCCTCAATATATACTTGCAAATAAGATCTATCTTCTAGTCTCCTTGAAACCATAAGAATCAATCCAACTCATTGTCAAGTCTCTGACAATGGTTTAAACAGTGTTCTGGGGTTTAAGAAAGACAGACTAGGATAATTCAAGATAAACTCCAATGATGGAATGGGAGATGATAAAGTAGGATAAGGATAAAAAAGGATGTTACATGATGCCTAAAATTACTTGTGGCTGGGCTCTGCAGTAAGGTCCACTTGGTTTTACCCATGATCTTGCATTCCTCACAGCTATGGTCACCCCTAATCCCTAATATTGGAGAAAGGAAAGAGAAATAAAAATATAAAACAAACACCCACTTTCAGGTGCATTGGTGTCTGATAATCAGGAGCACAAAGTGAAATGACAGCAGTATCGGATTACTTGGATGTAGATTAGATCAATGGTCTAAGAAACTATTAGCTGCATGTAAACAATTTAATATATGAATTGGAACTGTAGACACGCTACAAAAATGTCAAAGGAACCAACTACATGTAAATCCCCCTCGATATTTCCACGGCATCCACAAGAATCAGCAAGTATTATTATGATATAGAAATAAGCAAAAAGGGACATGCAGATTTTTACATTCCAATAGAAAGGAACTAAAGACTCCAAAATAATTGAAAAAATGTCAGAAACACTAATACTCTGACAAATGGTGAAATCAGAAACTACGCTATTCTTATGCAATTAAGAGAAAACAAATAACATAAGTACCAAAGAATGAAGACTAGAGGGCTTTCCAGATTGCTCATCAGGTAAATAATCAGCAATTGCGTTAGTAGCAACTAGTGCTCGAAGATATTCCGCCACTCCTCTACTATCTACTGCATGGGCCCGTTGTTCAAATCGCTCGATGACAGCCTCAGGGCTAAACAAAGCCAAATAGAAATTCATTACACCTATTTGCAGCTTGATACCAAATCAAAATCTAATGTAAGGTGCAAGAAGCCACATTGAGGTGTTAAAAGTGCATACAAAGTTCTATAATTTAGTATCAGCATCTAAGTTAACTTAGAGACTCTGGCTGATAATCATGCAACCAATATAATTACACACTGGGATAATAACAAAAATTACCCCTAAGGTTCCGGTTAATTAAAAAACAAACAAATTTTTGAAAATTACACACACAAAGAAAAAAGTGAGGTTTGATTTTGTATTACACTTTGCCTCCTTCATAAGCAAAAACATATCAAACACCCTTTTTACATTTGTAAAAATATTGCAATTTCCCCCTTACATTTAAGGCAGAATCAAACCTCAAGGGGTTTATTGTAATTTTCAAACATCTCCGAGTTTTTTTTGTAATTAGTCCAAACTTTAGGGGTAGATTTTGTAACTACCCATTACACATTTGAAAAGTCCATCAATAGCAATCAGTAGAATTTTACTGCCTTCCACCACAATTTCACAAACCACACACTTAAGCAACAAGATATCACACATAGAACAACAACCATACGAACTCTACTCGCGAATGCTGCTACGCAATTAGTTCCCTTATATTCAATCAACAACAAAAGCACAATTTTCGAAAGCATAGGCCCCGAGTAGTACCTATTCTTATTGAGCTCCGCCAAAAGCGCGCTCTGCTTATCAGCATCCTTAGGATTTGCATCAGCCTCAACAATCAACCGCTCCAACCGCTTCTCGTTACTCCAAAATGGCCACCAACTGAACCAATCCGAATACAAAACATTCGCGAACCCGTTTTTCAACCTCGCAAAAACTCCAATTAAAAACGCCACTACCGGCAATCTTTCCTTCAAATTCCCATTTTTCACTTCTCCCTCCACCTCGCCATTGCCGGAGGTTTCACCCACCACAGACGCATTACTCAACTCAATTACTTCGGGGTTTTTACTAAAAAGATTACTATCAATCGAGTCGCCAGCTGATCTTACACCCTCCGAATTCAACGTACAATAAAAACGAGGCCGCCGCAAAAATCTTGACTTTAGGGAAATCGAATTACTCAGCTTTCCATTAATTCTTCTTGACAAAGACAAATGAGGGGACGAATTAGGAAAGCGTGGTTTTAGGGAAAGAGACAGAGGGTTTAATTGAGGGATTAAAGGCCTGTAAATTAGAGAAGCCTGAAGTGTTACCGCCATAGTAACTACTTCCAAGATTCAAGAATCAAAATTTTTTTTCCGAATATTTCAGGGTTTAACGAGAAATGGGGTTTCCAATTTAGGGCTTTCACGGTCAAAAACGGAACCCAGAAAACAAAAAAAGGAATTGAAATGGCATGCAACAACGTGTTGTTCTATCTCTCTCCTCCCCCACCAACAAGACTGGATTTTTACACAGAGAGAGATGGAGAGAGACACCAAGCATAAACCTTATCCGCCGGTTGAAATATGAGAAATGGTGTCATGGTGTGGGCTTTACAATTTTAAAAAGGAGAAATTTAAATTTAGGGCTAATTACAACAAGTACCCTTGAGGTTTGATCTAATTACAAGAAAACCCAGCTAACTTTCAAAATTACAAAAAATACCCTCGAGGTTTTATTTTGCCTAACATTTAAATCCTTCATAAGCAAAAAATAATTCAAAATCACCCTTCATATTTATAAAAACATTGCAGTTTACCCCTTAATTTTAACACTGAATCAAACCTCAAGGATACTTTTTGTAATTTTAAAAGTTAGCTGAATTTTTTTGTAATTAGGTCAAATCTCAGGGGTACTATTTATAATTATCCCTTAAATTTATTTTGAAAGAATATATTCCATCTTCTTAAATAGAAAGTTTATTATAAGGGTGTTTAACCCGAGCTCGATTCCATACGAATATGTGGGTCTCATCTACTACATATTATTGTACTAAAAAAAGTTCAATTGGATTTGAAATATTTTTCCCAAAATAATAATTTTTTTTTTATTTTATTCATACAACTCAAAAACTAAAATTACAACTACAATCGTAGCCAACTGGCTATGAGCCGACATGACTAACTACAAGCCAAGCGGGGAATTGGTAAGACCAATTCAGGTTCCACAACACGGACTAAAAAAACTACACACCCCAAACTCACCCACTCCACATTTGGGAGACTTCAAGACTTAATGGAGATCGTAACACACTAGAAAAATCTAAAACCGGGCACGAGCAGCTACTACATACTGCAGAACAGAAAAAACTGATCCGCCTACGAGTTTCGCAAATCAACTGAGAATAGAAAATACGAACAAAATAAGAAAACTACAACAATCTATAGCTAAAAACGAGAAGAAAAAAAACAGAGAAAGAAAAAAAGAAAAGAAAAAAAAAAAAAAAAAAAATGAAAGATGCCTCTCCCTCACCCAAATCATCTGCCGCAACCCATCGTCTACTCAGTTCCGAGACACCTCCGTGAAGCTCCGACCCGCTTTTACCCTGGACCAAAAAATTTCGGCCACCTCGGATACCAAAGGACCGCCATTGTTGGCTAGCCCTCCATTAACAAACATGGAGGGGGAGGGGGGGGGGGGGAGGCTGTGTTGGGTGAGGGAGGGGAGAAGAAGAATACTAGGGTTTTTTTTCTTTTTGGGGTAGAGAGAAGGGGGAGAGAAGAAGAGAGAGAAGGGCAAATAAACAATAATAATCCAAAATAATAATTTTTCAAAAATGCCAAAAATAACCCCAATCAGAACTAGGGATTATAATTTGTTTTTCCTAATTTGTTGATATAGTCACTTTGACGATACTGTCATGACATGAGTGTTACTCAAGGAATCGAAAAGCATTTAAAGGGTTATAAGAAAGGTTTATTCATTCATAATATACAAATGAATTATTAATAAACTAATAAGTATTTGAATCAATATGGTTACACGATTCTAATATGGGAGTGTTTTATCTTCTTTTTTAGTAATACAAAAATAACTATGAATTTTGAAGAAAAGGTGGGAGTGTTGATGCAATTGAATCACCAATATGGCCAAGAATGTGAGAGCTGGAACAAGAGATCCACTAGCTCGAAATCTCTACTAAACAACACAATCTTTAGAGAACTTCCAAACTCCAAGCCTCCCGAACCAAATTTCTCAAGCAACACTCTTCGATCAAGAACCGGCCAACACAAATGAAACTCGGTCTTCCACCATTCCGAACACCAAGTCCTCCACAAAGCAACCTATGATCACACACTACCGATCAAGACTTGTATCTCATCATTCCCATCAAAAGAAACCGCATATTCTCTCTAAGGGTGCATTTGGATGGCGGGATTTGGAAGGGAATTTAGGATGAGGAATTTGAAATCCTTAGCTAAACCCACACTCTTGTTTGGCTTATAAATCCAAATCAATGGATTTCAAATCCATTTTTAAGTTTTAGTTCAATTTCCAAGGATTTTAAATCCATATTAAAACCTAGTTACTGCACACACTACACACACTTTACACATTTACACACAATGCACATACTACACACACTGTACACATTTACACACACTACATACTTACACACAGTGCACATATTCACACACACACACATATTCACATGTAATAAAAGTTATATATTTCGTATTTTTATTAGTGGAAAAAAATTATAATTATTTAATAAAATTTAAAAAATAATTATACCTTTTAAATTTTTTTTTATCAAAGTTTACGATGGATTTGAAATTCCTTCACAAATCCCATCATCCAAACATGAGGTAAATTTCATGAGGTAAATTTCAAATCCAAGGAGTTTGAAATTTCTTGGAATTTCAAATCCCTCCATCCAAATGGCATGTTTGGACTTCAAATCCAAAGAGTTTGAAATTTCTTGGAATTTCAAATCTCTCCATCCAAATGGACACTAAGAGAAAATACCCCCTCTCCTTGGAGGGGAGACATAATCATAAAAACAGGAAATATGAGGAAAAAAACAGCAAAAAACAAAGGAAGAAAAAAAAGAACCATATAAAGAAAAAGGAGAACCTCTCCCTCTCCAAACATCCCCTTCGTTGATGACCCATCCCCAGTCCGTCGCCACTGTCCACCCATTCGTTGTACCGAAACACCACAAATCTGCCACCAATCATCCTAAATCAACACTCTAATGCAACAAATCGAGTAAAAACTTGAACATCTACATGTTGGGGACTTGAGGTATGGGAAACATGGATCTAAAGCGCGAAAGGGAGTGCCCCACATAAAACAAAAGAAAATATGGAGGTAGGGGAGACTGGAGACAACTGTCGCCGACCAAGACCAAAACTGGTAAGGGGGAATGGAGTGACAATAAGTTGGCTTTTTTACTCTTTTAAGACAATTTCACAATAATAAAACAAAACTATCAATAACTATCACTATTTAAAACATATTTCACATAATTCTCAAGCGTTGGACTACAAAAGACCAAAACAATGTATGTATTGAATATACCATTCAGATCTGCTAACGGCACAGAATTGCAAGCATTTCCACTTTGAATATATATTGAAGCTGAACTAAGATGTACAGTACAGCCGCATCAAACACCGAAACAAACAACGGAAAATCTGAATCCCAACACTCCATAGAATCCCAATAAGCATATTTAAGTCTAAAAAAGGAGCTCAGAAAGTCATTCACTACCAGAATCTTGCATTTGCAGCTCACGAAAAAAAGAAAA